>JAVSCE010006187.1:0-253561 GCA_032199065.1 Smutsia gigantea
CCAGAAATGGAAGCAACTAAGTGTCCATCAGTAGATGAATGGATAAAGAAGAGGTGGTACATATACACAATGGAATATTATTCAGCCATAAGAAGAAAACAAATCCTACCATTTGCAACAACATGGATGGAGCTAGAGGGTATTATGCTCAGTGAAATAAGCCATGCTGAAAAAGACAAGTATCAAATGATTTCACTCATATGTGGAGTATAAGAACAATGAAACAATACTGAAGGAACAAAACAGCAGCAGACTCACAGAACCCAGGAACGGACTAATAGTTACCAAAGGTAAAGGGACTGGGGAAAATGGGCGGGAAGGGAGGGATAAGAGGGAAAAAGGGGCGTTACGATTAGCAGATGTAATGTTGGGGGGGCACGGGGAGGGCAGTACAACTCAGAGAAGACAAGTAGTGATTCTATAGCATCTCACTACGCTGATGGACAGTGACTGTAATGGGGTTGGTGGGGGGGACCTGATGAAGGGGTAGTTTAATAATCGTAATATTGCACATGTAATTGTAAATTAATGATAATAAATTATATTAAAAAAAAAGAAAGTGTTGAAACAAGTCAATGAAATTAAAATCCTGGCATAATCAAGGTTTTTAAGCAAAGGTGACACACAGCCAAAGAACAGAAAATAGCTTATTCCCTTGTTGGCAAATACATTTTAAAACTTTACTTTTGATTGGGGCTAGTTTCCCTAGTGGTGTAATGAGGATGCATGCATGATAAGTAAATGTAGCTACTCTATCATAATCTCCTTTGTATATGCATACAAACTAAACAAATAACATTTTCATTAAATACAGTCTGGAAGCAAAACATCTTCAAATCTTGAGACTGTCCTTGTGATATGATTGCCTCTGGAAAGAAAAGCAAAGGAAGCAGACAAGCTGCCCCCCATTAAAACATTTTGAGCTGAACTGAATGGTATGCTGCACACTCAATATATCTTTTATAAGTTTATGTCTTTTGGTTTCAAAACACTTAAATTTCTCTAAAAACTAATAGGCTCCCTGTCATCAATATATGATTTGTAATGCCTTAATAAAGGGACTTCTTATTCCCAATTTTTGGGAAAAGAATCTCCACATTAATATGTTCTTACAATCTCAGTATTGTGGTAGGAGCTCTTTATTTTCATACTTGAAATAATAAATACTATATGTGTAATCTTTATTGTTTTGGATCCCTTTAATATTTTTTTCTGGAACAAGTAAATGTGTCTTATTGTGGTTCAGCTTTGAAAAACATCAATATTCCTACTGTATAATGTATGTTCAGCACAACTTTAATAAAATTTGGCTACAAGAGATTTATCTCTTTCCTTAAAGCATTGCAACATTAATAATTAATTTATTATGGTGAACAAAAATACTATTACAATATACAAGATGAATCATGAAAATATGCCATGTGCGCAAACTTGTTTAATTTTTACAAATTAATGAAGACACAAAGAAGTAGTCTTTAATAGATAAATAAA
Organism: Smutsia gigantea; assembly: GCA_032199065.1. NCBI lineage: Eukaryota > Metazoa > Chordata > Mammalia > Pholidota > Manidae > Smutsia > Smutsia gigantea. The sequence goes on from JAVSCE010006187.1 coordinate 1,492, forward strand.
TGAGTTTTCTAAAAAAGTGCTTTGGTCAATGGTAATAAACCAAATAAAGGACATGCTTTTTAAACAGGGCCCATTATATTGAGGCTTTTTTTTCTTTTTATCTGCGTTCTCATAAACTACTATTACTACCATTGTTGAATTTGGAATATGTGATATATCTTCAGTGAATTAATTGAAAGTTACTGTACATAAAAATTATTGCCAAAGTTAGTAGCACTCATATGCTGGCATAGAATAATATATTAAACATCTTGAAACTGAAGCAAGTAATAGTTCTACATGGATACGAATAATATTAAATTCATGCTATTTGGAAGCCACAAAGTGAATATCTCTACCTCAAAATTGGGGAAATGATTCACAGAAAATTTTCTAATTTATTCTGAGAGTGAAAATACTGCCAGTCATTCTATTCATCAACACAAATTCAAACCTAAATGAGCCCCACAAGTTTGATAGATTTTTAACATATATCTGAAGTACACTTATTTATTTTTCTGGTAAAGCATGTTATCTTAGAAATGTGCAGATTATAATTAAACTTGATCACTTCCTGATTATCAAAAGTAACCAAAGTTTTCTGTATTTTATGAAGTTAGGATTTCCCAATACCAAAACTAGATAAACATAATATGTAAGAGAACAACAGACTAATATCTGCCAATAAGATAGACAGAAATGTTTTAATAAAATATTGGCAAACAGAATTCAGCAATGCATAAAAAATCATATGCAATGACAATATGGAGGTTATTCCAGGGATGCAAATCTTATTAATAGTTGAAAATCAGCCATTGTATCCCACTATATTAAAAGACCAAGGAAAAGAATTACATGATGACATCCCTCAATATAGAAAACATGTTACAGAATTCAACAGCTGTTCATCATAAAAACCTCAGGTAAAGAATTCTTAGATTTGACTCCAAAGGTACTATCCATAAAATTAAAATAATAATCATTTGGACTTTGTCTGAATTATAAAATAATGTTCTCTGAAGAAACCCATTAGGAAAATGAAAAGACTAGCTGTAGACCAAGAGAAATATTTGCAAATTACATATCTGACAAAGGATCAGAATATATAAACTCTCCAAACTCACTCATTTAAAGAAAATCAATCCATTTGAAAACAGGCAAGAGCCATGAACAAACACGTCAGTGAAGAAAATATACAGGGAACAAATAAACACATGAAAACATAGTCAACATCATTAGCCGAAAGGAAAATGTGAAGGGAAAAACCACAATGACATATCACACAACTATCAAAATGGCTCAATAAAAAAAATTGACAGTATCAAATATTAAGACTGCAAAGACACTGGATCACTCATATTTCTGAATAACAGTTTAATTCTTGCTAACAAAAAGGAAAAACCTAAATATGCAACTGCCATGTAAGCTGACCCAGCAATTGTACTCCAGGGCATTTATCCTGGAAAAATGAAGATTTATATTCGATTCATACAAAAACAGAGACAACTCAATTGTTTATTTTATTTTTATTTTTTTATTTTTTATTAACGTATTATTGGTATGCACTCTTATGAAGGTTTCACATGAAAAAACAATGTGGTTACTACATTTACCCATATTAACAAGTCCCCACCTATACCCCAGTGCAGTCACTGTCCATCAGTGTAGTAAGATGCCACAGATTCAGTGTTTGCCTTCTCTGTGCTACACTGTTTTCGCCGTGATCCCCCACACCATGTGTACTAAACGTAATACCCCTCAGTCTCCTTCTCCCACCCTCCTCACCCGCCCTCCCACACCCCTCCCCTTTGGTAACCACTAGTTCCTTCTTGGAGTCTCTGAGTCTGCTGCTATTTTGTTCCTTCAGTTTTGCTGCGTTGTTATACTCAACAAAGGAGGGAAATCATTAACTCAATTGTTTATTGCAGCTTTATTTTAATAGCCAAACAGTGGAGACAATCTGAATTATCTTTCACGTGGTAAATTATTAAACAAACAGTGGTATATCTATACCATGGAATACTATTAAGCAATATAAAGAAATGTACTATTGAAATATGTAGCAACCTGAATGAATATCCAAAGACTTATGCTTAGTGAAAAAAATCTACCCACAAATTCTGTATACTATGTGATTCCAATACTTGAAATAACAAAATTATAGAAATGGAAATCAGATTAATAGTTGTTAATGATCAAAGAAAGTTTGTGGTAGGAGAAAAATGGGTGTGAGTATAAAAGGGCAACGTGTGAGACCCTTTGGTGATGAAAATATATCTTTTGTATCAATATACTGGATATTATATTGAATTAGCATTTTGTAAGATGTTATCGTTGAGTAAAACATTGTAAGGGGTACATGGGATCATTCTGTATATAACTGCCTGTGAACCTACAATTACCTCAAAATAAAAAGTTCATAATTAAAAAACTTAAATAGCTGCATGTGGATAGTTGCTACCATACTGGGCAGCATAATTCTACTCAATAGCTATCGTATTCTATGCCTATATCTCCCCTACTATTTTGTGAAGAATTTAACCATACAGACTTAAGGAAATGTGTATATTTTAACTGAGGTATTCAGCATTTGTCATATAACATAAAAGACAGCAGAAAGATGTAAATATGTGGACATTTTAAAACACATTTTATAGGCATTTTCTTTTATATTTTATTTCTTTCACCTAAACAGGATCGCTAAGGCCCAAATGTTGAAATAAGAGTTTTATTCCTTTCATGTCTGTATTCCCAGCACAGCAGTGTTTTTTAGTTAGTTTAACTTTGAAAATCTTCAGAGCACGGTAAAGTTCTGTGCACTGAACTTACTGGCATAATGAATAAGATTCTATGCTTACACTGATCTATTAGCACAAGTGCTGAGAGGGCTGACCTGCTGCTCCCCTGAACAGATACACTTCAGTCTCTCAGATTACCTGAGGAGTACAGGTATGTGATTGTCATGAAAGCAGAGACAGGTCAAATGCCAGTGATTTCTGAAAAAGTGGAGAGAGCAGGAGACAGTATCTAAGTATACACTTTCCATAGGATACATTTATTTGTCAGTGAGCAGGAGGATACAGCCACTGGGCAGTGATTTTGGACATAAAAATCAAATTCTGACTGTAGGACAATTACATAGAAAGAACACTACAGTTTTGAGATTTGAGGACAGTGGAAAACACCAAGGTGAAACTCTTCCAGGGCAGGGCCAAATTGGGAAGTCAAATTTGGTGATGAGCATAAAAACAGATTATATTAGTGGGATACAATGAATTACTAAATCTCCAACTCCAACCCTTTCTTCTTCCATGAATGTGACCTGAAAGGGCCTTAAGTATATCCCATCTCAGGTTATGATGACTCCTACTCGAGTTCCAGTTCCAGTTGCTCTGAAGAGAACAGTTCTAATGTTCTTTAAAATCACCTGAGGTGCTAATTAAAAATGCAGATTCCTGGGCTCCTCATAAACTATTATGATTAAGTAAGTGCGCTGTATACCCTAGGCATCTGCATGCCAGTTGACAACCCATATAATTACAATGCAGTTAAGCGGACCAGTCCTGGAAAGGAGCACTACCCTTCACCTGGGAAGGAACTAATCCTCCAGGAGGGATAAAATGCCTCTATGTGATGAGAAGATGAGGTAATGCAGAGATGCATCTGGCCAAATATACTGGAAATGCCTATTTATCAAATAACTAATTATGGACCTACCAGGACAGTTATATTTCTTTTGGGCTTAAGACTTGTGGCCCCATACTATTTTGCATGACTAACTTAAATTAGTGGAACTGATTTTCCAGAGAGCATACTGCAATTTGCCTTTTCCTGACAACTCATTTTTCTGTCTCAGTACATGTTATTGGGAAGCAGAGAGCACATGATCTTGGGCACTAAGTTGTTGAACACTGTGGAAAGCCGCTTATACTAATGAGTCACCTTTTTGACTCTTAGAACTAGGAGAAAAACAAGGTTGCATTGCCAAGGTGTACGGATCATAACCTTTGTAGAATTCATACCACTTAGGCTAAATGAATCTAGTGTATAAATTACAGCAGTGGATATGTTGCCAGTTTGCCTTGCTAACCCTCACGAAAGCTGAAATCACTGCTCTCATTAATTCTTCATTTTCTCAAGTTAATTAACTAGTATGTGGTTCAGTGTCCTCATTTTCAAAACGAAATAGTAGTACTTTATTAATATAACTTGTTGTGATGGTTGATTACTTCTTCATAAAAGTGCAAGATTAGTGAAAGAAATGATGCTAAACTTAAATCATCTTAACATTGCATTTAAACATTTTAATGACATTCACAAATGTACAATTAAATTGTAACTATGGCATAGAATAAAGCCCTACCTATATTATATTCCCAAATCTGTGTAGACTGTCTCCATTACCTGGTTTAAAAAAGGCAAATTCTACATGTTATTCAAATCAGCACTTTCAAAAATATAAATTAAAACGATCTTTTTCATCATTATAACATACACCCAAGCTCTTTCAAGCATTATAATATTTCTGGGATAACTTGAAATGCTTTGGTAGGGTGACACAAATTCGAAAAATAAACATCCACACATAAGAAAGGCTGAACAAGGGTCGTTTTTACTTATATGTGAGTCGTAATTTGCATTAAATGGTAAAATTGATGTTTACTTTTTAATTTGGTAAATAAAAATATTAAAATCTCATTAGTAAACAACTGTTTTCCTAGTTACATGCAAACAGGAAAACGTTGTTTTCATAATTAACATACTAACTACAAGGGTTTAGCCTTTCTGCTTCAATAGATTTATTGGTACTATGATAATTTCTATTCTTATCTGGTTGTGTAAACTCTTTTCTGTAGTAGCACTTAACATTTTCTTCTTTTCTTTAAATATTGATAAAGTCTCAGGATTCTCTCCTAAGCTCATTTCTTATTCTGTTTATATTCTCTTCCTGGAAATCCCACCCACTCACTCCTGATCTCATGCTATTATTTTCTGTAATTATTTCTTCATGCCAGATCACTATCAGTAGCTCCACTCTCAGAAGTTCTCCATACCAAGTTGCCTACTAGATAATACAACTGAGATGCCCATAAACAAGAAAGAAAGAAAACAAAAAAGCAGAAGAAATTATTTTAGTTACTAAAATGTTCCCTGTCCCAGTGAATGTCGTAACTGTTACCAAATTGGTCAAGTCATAAATCTAAGCACCATCCTCACTCTCTTTTATTCTACTCTCTCTACTATGTTCTACCAAACATGTTATTTTAATTTCAGTTCCCAAACTGTTTCCCAATCCCTCTACCACTTTCCATCTCTACCTTTACAGTCCTAGTTGAAGACATTGCTCTCACCTAGGTCACCACACATCCTCTTGGCCAGTCCATCTTTTCCACACTTGTTCTGCTCTAATCTATCTGTCAAATGCAGCAGGAATGATATTCCTACATCAAAGTCTGATCAAAACACGTTTGTCTGCTTAAAACATGTCAGTGGTTTCTCACTGATTACGCTGGATGAAGTCATACTCCTTACGAGAACTAAAATTCCCTTCACCATCTGGCCCTTGCTTAATTCTTTATCTACATGCTTTGTCACTTTTCTCTTTCTATTCCAATTTCAGAAAATGGAATGACAGTCAGTTTTCAGAATACATCATATTCTAGTTCTCTTCAGGAATAATTGTTTCAACCTCAAGGAGCTCTTTGAGTTCGACCCGATTCCTGGCTCGCTTTAAGTACACAACGCTAGGAAGCTGGTGTGCATTCTCTGTTCCTCCTCTCTCCTGCTGTTGCCTCTAAACACGTGGCGATCCCTATTCGCTTCCATCACATTTAACGCTTTTCTCATTAAAACCTTCACTGCTTCAAAAACAGACAAAGTTAATGGTTGCTTTTGTTTTCTTACTGGCTTATTGTCTACACTCTCAAGATATGTATGTACTCACTCTTGAAAAATAATTTTGTTCTTGGCTTTTGGAACAATCCTGTCCTTGCTTTCCTGTGATTTCACTGGCTGCTTTTTTCTTAGTTTCCCTCGTCGGGTGCATGTCCTTTGCTTTATCTCTGAGTGGGGGTGCACTAGAGATTAGCCCAAAGTCTTTAGAGATTGGCTCATAGCCTTTACACTATGTCACCAAATAACCTTTTTGTCCCATGGCTTAAAAAAGCTATCTACATGCTAATGACTCAGAAACTCTGGCTTTCTACAGAGCTCCACACTCGTGTACCTCATTGCCCACTTGGAGTCTCTTAAATATATGATTCATCTCCCTTAGCCATTTACAAATGTGTCCGTCTTCTGAAATAATGGTGCCACTCATCACTTGCTTAAAACAAAATCCTAGAAATTATATTTGATTCCTATGTTTTTTTAGAACTGATGTTTGCAGTATGTCAGCAACTTCTTGAGCTCTGAACCCCAAGGTCCCAGGCCAATGACCTTTTCAGTACCCTTTTTGCTTACTATATTTTTCCTGTGAACAGGTAAGCTCTTTGACAGCTAGTACAGTGTCTATCTCTTTTACAATTATGTTACCAGAGCTACCTATCAAACATCATAAGTATATAAACATATGGATAATTTGAAAATAATTTATAGTAATGTATAAAATTATCTTGCATTATTATAAACATTATATATTTATTTATTATATATAATGTATATATTATACATCGTTATAATGTAAAATTATTATACATTATAGTAATGCATGAATTATCATTTAATATATATAAATGTATGTTATTAACCTATATGTATTACTTTACTTCACCTTCACTAGAGCTTATTTAGTTTTATATATAACTTTTCTCAGATGAGAAAGTGAAGGGAAAATTTCCCCACCATTTCTTAATGTGATGCACCCAAAGCTTTAATGTGCACATTAAACAGCTGTAGATCTTTTTAAAGTGTCATTTCTGGTTCAGTCGGTCTGGAGTCATACTTGAAATTTTGCATTCTCAGCAAGCTGCAAGATGACGTAAGCGTTACATGCCTGACCATAACCTGCAGTGTCAAGTCTTTAAAGATTTCCAACAATCAGTACTCTGATTCTATGATAGAAATATTTTGAGCAGTAAGTCAAATGACATTTGGGGAATTAAAATACTTTTCTCCAACTCTACCAAGTGGTATTCTAGGTTTTCACTATAATAGTTGCATGGCCACATGCATGATTTCACAATTCATATTAGAGTATTTAAAAAGCCAGCTTGGTATAAATTATGTTAATTATAATGTGAATAGGGTTTTTTTCCTCTAATAACAATTTAATATGGTACTAAGCTCATTTCCACTCACTTGTATGTTGATTAAATTTCCTTTCTAAAGCTAAGCCACACAAGTAAAACATTCTGCTGTGATTAATGTCAATAGATATTTTTATAAAGTGAGGGTCAGATGTTCTATAACATTATCTCTCACTACAAATATGAGGAGATTCCTTATATCAGATTATTTCTTCTTGGAAATAATCTTTTATAGTAGTGAAATGTGATATATATTAAGCATATTTTAGTATTACTGTCTCCCAGAAATTGAGTTATTTTCTGAGGAAATGTGTGTCTGTCTACGTCTTTGTAAATGTGGATTAATAGAACAGTTCTAGGAATCCCACATTTTGCTACTTTTCATGTTTATCTGAGGATTAATAATGTTATTATTATTAAAGTTATTTTAGGTAGCTACATGTTAAAACTGAAATAAAATAAAATACTCAAAAGCATATACTGATCAACGAAGTCACTTAAAGTTATTACAATTGCAAATTATACTCTACATTATTTTTTAGATTATGGCATCAGGCACTATGACATTGTTTTGATGATAGGTAATTTAAGTTACTTTAATTTCCTCAGTAAAAAGTTAAAACCAATTTCATATGGGAAACACAAAAAATAATTTAAGCTGTGCAAATAAAATTTTTCTTCTGCTTTTGCAACTGTACAGCAGCATTTATGATTTAATATTTCTGTGGATATTACTAGCTCTGTTAAGAGCAATTAGATAATCAAAAATTAAATCCTGTATTTTTGAATTAGCTAAATATTGTGGTCTTTTACTTAAGAAGTTGGTGCAAAACAGAAAACAATAGTGTTTAAATACATAACTAAAACCTTTCTGACTGGGATAGTGGCAAGACTCTTTTTAACATCTAAGTAGACTGAGTGTTTTAGAGTGACTGAGTACTTAGAATAAAATTTAGGTAAAGCCTTGACTGTTATAAGAATAAGATAGATTAGGTATGAACGACAAGTTGACAACCATTTCTGACTATGTTAGGCTTGTAAAAATACCTCAAAAAAGGAAAATAACAGATTTTTTCACATTCCTGATATTCTTCATTTATTTTTATCTCCGCAGGACACTTTGAAGCCTATGAGAGAACTAAAATTTCTATGAATTCTCACTTAAGTCTTACACAGTTACGAGAAACATTTTTCAAAATACATCGAAACATACACATTTTTGTTATTTTCAGGGATTTAAATAACTATTTTTATAATGATACCCAAGAGGAAGTATTATCTAGAACTTAAAAGTACCTACAAATTTAAGTGTCCTGAAAAGTTTGTGGATTTGTCCACATTATTAATACATTCAACTTGTTGAGTATTCTTTATAGGGAGATTTTATATCCCTTTACATGCTCCCATGGGAGGGAGAATTACTTGGGAGCAATAAATCCCTACATCACATATAAATAAATCATCACATCACATATGAGAAAGTATCACTTATCTATCAAGACAGAGGGAAGAAAGAGTCTATTTCTTATGGAGTGACATACCCTAAAGAAATGCCCATTCTTCTTCTCAACTATGAGTGAATATCCTACCAATAATGGAGAGGTCCATGGTTGTTCAGTTAGACCTGTGATGAGATAATTTAGGAAGAGGTGGAGTGTGTATGTGTGTGTGTGTTGAGGGGAGGGGTGGTAAGTGAAAGCCAATGGAAGTACTGAGTATTTTCAGTCCAGTTTGGCCACAGATTACATCCTTGTTCTGTAAGCAAATATGGCATCATTAATATTGATAGGATTGGGGGCTTATGAGATTTATCAACATATGCAAAGCAATTAGAAGAAGGGTTCCAAACAAAATATATGTAATAAGCAAATATTAGCCACTAACATCAATATTATTATTTTACTATATTGATTAATGTATTTTGATATCCATCTATCTGAATCTTCTATCTCAACCATTCTATTCAGGAGGGTAAATGCGATATGGTGTTACTGATCTGTTAAACATCAGGAAAAGCGTTACATGCTTTACAGAAGAGTGACCTTACAAAAACAAAGAGAAGGTACGTAACTGGACCTAGGCCTCAGACTTGGTAAATTACCCACACTTGAAATATAAGATATATCTACTTGATACCCTACCCTACTCCTCAGTGCCTCTCAGAAGTTATATTACCATGAAACAAAAAGAAAATCTTAGTTTCTTTTCCTATTATGTTCAACAACAACAAAACTATTTTTATACATGTCTATGTTGAATGTAGAGGGGGGGACATCCATCTGAAACATCGAAGTTATATTTTCCATTGAAGACATCAAAACTTAATGACGCCCCACTTAACGGATATGAAAATAACACCAATACGCTTTTTCACACTTCTACAAAGCACTCTTTTATAGGTGAATTGATGAAGTTTTCTTTTAAAGTGTTCAATGTTAAGACAAAGGTCCAGATTTCAGGTTGATGTTAATTTTTTCAATATGTATTTCTTGCTGTAATGGATAGGGATACAACAGTCATCATTTACAATATATTTTAGCAATGACTTCCATTTAAGCATTGATTATCATGTTATTTGTGATTGTTGTATTTTCAATTTTTGCTTGACGTTCTTACAAAACTTTTTCAAATATTCTACCCCAATGCTCATTTTACTTCTGTTTTATTACTCCACTTTGAAAGTATGCAATTGTACATCTTTGCAGTCCTCTTAAAAGCCTTTCTCTCATTGTTCTTTTTCAACAGCTATCATGATAAGTACTGCCTCCCTATTCATGGATATGAAAAGTCCTTTTTTTTTTGCTGTTATATTTTTTCCTGCAGTTAGGAAAATTCTCTTTCAGAGATGAACTGGACACTTGAAAGTGGTGCTTTGCATATACCAGGTGATGAATTAATTTTTATTGAATTGAACTGAAATGATGCATTTTTTCTGCCATCTCCCATTTTTTATTTATTGGGAAACATATTTACCTCTGAACCTTGTGAGATATGTGATTCCCCCAGTAAAAAGGAGTAATTTATGTTTCTTCACCTCGAGGATTTCAAATACCTCAGAAACACATGGCAAGCCTTTCAATGAGATATCCATAGGAAGACTTGGGATGTCTGACAGTTTAAAGTAAAGAGAGAGGGGGATCAGGAATCTGTAGGGACGACCTACAAAAAAAAACCACAAAAGACCCAGCAACATAAAACAGCCTTTCAAATTTTATGCTTCCCTTTTTCAAATGAAAAAAAAATGAAGCGATTAAAGTACAAACATGTGATCTGCGAAATTAAGAATTTCAAGGTGGAGAAAACAGAGCATTAAAACAAACACAGAGTGCTTCTTAGCATAGGGCTCTGTGTAATTTCACAGGCCACTCACTCATAAAGCCATCCCAGGGTGAAGTTAAACCCTGTGGAAAGATATATATGATGTGTAGAGTTTTAAGTATTTCCCAGTCATTCCTTAAAATATCCTCCCTTACATCTTTAGGTCAAAGAGAAGAAGTTAATTAAAGAAAGAAAGGGTATACTTTCCCTTAATCTGCCTTGAAAATATGCTCTATTGGAACATAAATTGGACTAGTTCAACAATATTCTCATATCATTGATTAAAATTAAACACTTGTATCAATATTTAAAATAAACTGTGAAAGTTCCTGTACAGGGCATGCAGTCAATAAAAATGTAGTTCGAAATTTTCACCAGTTTCCTATCACTTCACTTATTATACGTATCTTCCCAATATTTAGCTTTTAATTGACAACTATATTTAATACACATGCATATATAATTTTAAGAAAATATTCTTTCATATACTGAAATTTCAAGGTTCTTGAAGTCAGAGTCCCTCACATCCACACCCAAACAACCTGCACATCCCAGCCTCAAGCATAGTTAATAAATACTAGGTTCCTACTTTAGAGTCTTCCCTTTGTGAATTAGATAATAACTAGATCAATGGTCAGTCATCTTCTGAATATGCAGTATCACATTGCCAACTATATGCAAACATGCTAACTATAGATTCCAAAAACCTATGATAATCTCCCATCATTGTTTCTATACAGTAATTGCACAGTGAATTGGAATTTATTTCAGAGAATTTCATTTCCTTTGACATCCTAAAGCATGGATCTTGGTTCAAATTCATATTCAGATTCTTTGTTGCCTGTGAAACTTAAGATTTGGTATTTATGTTGCCCATTATCCATATCATAATTCCAATACTGATGTTAACTTTTTCTACAACTATAAACATCAGAATATATATATATATATATATATATATATATATATATATATATATATATATATATGTTTTAGTGTTATCTTCCCCACCCACATGGGAAGATACACTTTCAATTTAGTCTTATCATATGAACAGCTTGTTCTTAATTTATCTATAAATTACTTTCCCTTAAAAGATTCCAAAGTAGTTGTATGATATTTGAGAATTCAGAATGGTTTTAGACATTTAATTATATTTTTAAATTAAATTCCTTCTTTTGAAATAGTTGCTCAACTTTCACTGACATTATCTCAATTCATATTTAACTGAAATTCAATATTGATTATTCTATTTGTTGCTGTCTGTGTTTACTAGGCAGAACTCTGAAGATTATTTTTTTCATAAGGGCCAATATATGAGGCATATCAAACACTGATTCTTTAATATAGTCTAAATCCGTGTTATTTCATAATAAATCATTTTGCTGTCTTCTGAATTTAATGCCTATTCTTGAAAATATAGTGTCCAATGATGAAAAAATCATATAGGTATATTTATTTTCCACAAATATTTGCTCAATATACCTGTGTTCTCAGTTTCTCATTTCATTTCTAAACTTCATTTTGGCAGAGAGAAAAGGGAAAACTTGAAGGATTTAGAAAGTGATGCTAGTGAGCTACTAATAGGCATTAAACCTAGTACCTTCTCCTTATGATAAATTTATCAATATCAAAAATTTGAGAAAGCTCCCATAGTTCCACTGTATATAATCAGCAATGTCTTTTTTTTTAACTGTTGGGGAAATTAATATCTCTCATTTCCAAATTCGTTTTTACCATATATTTACTACTCTGAGAATTGATTTCTCAATAATTTAGTTACTACTTTAACTTTAGACTCTAGCTGCTTTTTATAGATATTCAAAGCTTGCACAGGCTTTCAACTCCCTCCTTTTCTGAGGGACAAGAAGAGTCTACAGAAATTTTGATTCAGGACTGGGAATATCATAAGGCAGTTGCTTGAAAGTTCACAAAAATATAGATGTTTTAGCAGATATTTTCTGCCAGTGTTGGACTTGAAGCAATGGTGAAGCTTGAAACAAACAAGAGCTAAGAGACTTCTGAAGACATTCTACTGACATCCTCATTTCTGGATCAAGCGCTCCTGAGGCCATGCTGAATTTCCATCGTTGGCCCACTGGGAATGAATTACCTATTCATTCAATTTTTGTCTCATCCTTTAATTCTTCATAGTGTATGTGTGTGTGTGTGTGTAGCTACAATGCAGCATCTAGGGTCTTAGCAGGGAAAAGATAGTACATTTGAAGGAGAAGACATTTTTAAAGAATTAAAAAAGAGCATATACAAAGGTGTGTGCAGGGCAGAGAGAAATCACCACAGATAGCACAGTACATGGGGAGCTAGTGAGACTGGGAGGGTTTTAATCTACATCTAGATAAAAAATGGCACAGAAAGAGTGATTATCCAGATCTGAAGAGAGTATGTATGTGAGACCCACTTCCCAACAGGAACTTTGTCTAGGGAGGCAGCAACCTAGGAAATCCAGGGATGGAGAACGCTGGGGAGTAAATACTCCAATTATCTTGAAGCCTTTTGCCAGTGTTTCCCAATAGCCAAGCTCAATTAGAAACATAAAGAAATGTTGCAGTTATTAAGACAAGTAAAGGGACTATTCACAAAGAAAAGGTACTCATTTTCTTGCCTATTAGCAGTTTACTAGCATTACTTTCTAAATAATTCCTTCAAGCTTTCCCTTTTCTGTCTGTTTTCTAAAATGAAGTTTGGAGATGAAATGAGAAACTCTGAGCACACAAGGTACATAGAATAAATATTTATGTGTGGAAAATAAATGTAGCTATATGATTTTTTCATCATTGAACACTGTATTTTTGGAGATAAGCATTAAACTCAGAAAATTTAGCCGAATGATTTATTATAAAAATAACATGGGTTTAGAATTGGTTTTAAAAGGTATGTGAGCACCTCAAGTTGAAAAAAAAAGCTATCCAGAACTTGAAATTTATTTTATGCAACCACTAGTGCATTATCCCTCTAAAAAAAATGTTTAGACATAGTATATGTCACAGGGCAGATTCTAAATCTAACATAGTTATATGTATTTTGTGAGAATGTGGAGGAAAAATTATAAAATTTCACATTCAGCTTCAGTTTTATTGGTTTAATATACATGCATAAGCACATACAGGTATACATACATATGCATGCATAATATATTCAGTATTGTATCACAGATAAGCATGCATATGTATATTTACTATTATTTCAGTATAAAAAGGTCCAGAGGAAAAATATTTTATGAAATGTTATTTATTTAAAATACTTTTAAAAGTGGAATGAAAACTCAATTTTCTCAGGGAATTGGAAGCTTTGACTTGCTGTTTGGAGCATGTACTGCTGGCGTAGGTATCTGTTGTTCCATTTCTCATTCCTCTTTACCCCACATGCTTTCTCCTTACATGAGATGCACTAGTGGTCCAACATAAGGCACTGGAATGTTTAAACTATGGATTAGTTTTGTTTGTATAATGTGAATCAACTAATATATTAGAGATTTTGTTATTTATGTATTGTTTATAATTAAATAGAGATACATAATTGATAAGATCACAATGTCAAAGTTGCATAGCTTCTATCAACTATTATGATATTCACTGATAAAAAGAAACTGAACTCCAATATTTTTAAGTTATGAGAAAGTAAAGTTATGATCAAAAGCATGTCACTATATAAGATGTCTTTCCATATTTTTGTGTGTTGTATGAAAGTAGTATCAGAAAGATAGGGTCATTAGAAATCAACAATTACCTTAAGGCTCTTTTTCTAAGACATTGAAAAGCATTCTACAGTAATCAAAGACTATAGAATACTAGTTATAAAAGAACCTTCTGTTCCTAAAAAATTGGGGAAGAGAGAAAATACTATATAGCAAATATATTTTACATCTTGAAATTAAGAGAATTAATGTTTATTGTTTATTCAGAAAAAAAGATATCCCATTCAACTATGAAGATAAGGAATGCATCACGTAAAAAGCAACTTCTGAGCTACCTTTTGAAGAATAGGTAGGTATTTGACAGGCCAAGAAAACAGGGCATGCCATTTCTCACTCCACATGACGCTGGAATGTAAATGATAAAGCATGTTCAACATATACTGATTTATATCTTCATGTAGGTATTTTGATTTGCATCAGTTTCCTTGGAATCCATAGGTTTTGTAAGGGAACAACAGGTGATGAACCTGGAGAGCAGGACTAGAACTAGATTATAAACACTTGGAAAATCATGATTCATTCTATTGAAAAATGCTTTCACTGAGGCCACATATCAATAAACTGTATGTTCGTTCTCAGTCCTTTAGACCTAGCTTCATGGCATCACTTGACATGGTTGACTGACCCACATTCTTTTTGGTTTCTTAGTCTATTTGGCTTGCTACAACAGAATATGATAGATTTGGTGGCTTATAACTGACATAAATTTGTTTCTCTCCTTGTACCCTCAGAGCAGAAAGCAGAGCAAGCTCCTTGGGGTCTCTTTCTTTTTTAAGGGCACTAATCTCATTCATGAGGATTCTACCTTCATGACCTAATCACCTATCAAAAGCCATTATTCCTAATACTTTCACATTGAGAATTAAGATTTCAACATATGAATTATGGGGGACACAAGCATTTCACCTACAGTAGCTTCTATAACACTCCATCTCCAGTTTTGTGTTTTTGTTTTTTCAAGAACATCTTTTAGTTGACTTTATGAACTCATTACAGCTAGGAAATCTCCAGGGTATCAGAACGTTGAGTGATCAAAATGTAATATTCACTGCATTGCCTAAAGCTTTTCCTAATTTTTGGTCAAATGACTTGAAAGTCATGATTCAGTACAAACCAAAATTACTTAAACGAAATTATAAAAGTATGGATTTAGAAGTTCCTCATTAACTATATTTTTTGCTGTATTATCTCAACATTTAAGAAGACTTTACTTCCCTATACATAATTATTAAGATAATGACTATAATTTCAAAAGGAATTTATACGTTTATGTAAGTTTAGGCTTTAAATCTGTATGTACTTAACACCTATACACACACGTTATCCACAATTTTTTTTTTTGTAAAAATCATACTCCAAGCTATTTCAACCAGGTCATCAAAAAGATATTTTTAAAAAATGAAACCAGGTCTGACCTCTGGGGAGTATCACTCATTCAGACTAATTCCAGATGTGTCATCACCATCATTTCAACATTATCCTCCAATCAGTTGGGGGTTACTAAGATACGAATGTACCTAATATTATTATCTTCCTAATTCTCTAGAATTTTCTGGTGATATAATCAAAAGCCTTCTTGAAGTTCATACAAATTTTAATGATTGCTCTCTGTAATTTTATCTTTGAACTAAAATTTTAGGTTAAACTCTTCTTCACGAAGCCTATTGATTATTACATGGAAATTCTTGCCATTGAATTTGATTACAGATGGATGCAATAAAATAATATTGCTTTGTTTTACAAAAATTAGTTGCACATTTTACTTTCTAGTATTTTTGTTAATTCTTCCTTTTTTTTCTTACATTACTTTGTTTTTACTGTTTGCCTTACTTTGAATTTTTTGTGTGGTTATATTAGTACTTTTATTTTAATTTGTATTTTATCATTTTGGGATTGCCGACCCTTTTCCTTTGCCATTTTTTACATGAGTGCATCATATTACTAAAACCAAACCAAACCAAACCAAATGAAAAAGTGTCTCTAGACTGACAAAACCTATTCTTTTCTATCATATGTATTCTAAATCTAAGTTCCAAGGTCATAATAAATTTTCAGTACTGTGTGTGTTATTTTCAATGTCAGACTTTATGGTTATTTAAACAACTGATTTTCCCTCCATGGTCTTCTCCTTTATTTTATTTATACATATACTGGAAAAGATATTTATATGCATAGTTTTTTTATGTTTCAGTATTTCAATGCATATATATTTTATATTTTAAAATTAGTATCATAATGTATATATAGTTTTCTACCTAATCTCATTTAATAAAAGATTGTAACTATCTTTTATGATAGTAAATATGTTAGAAATTAGTTTTTGTATTCTTTCTCCACCCCTCTTTTTTCTCAATCTCTTTCTCTCTCTCTCTCTCTCTGTCTTGCCTTTTTTCCTGTAATCCACTTCTCCCTTTCTTGATTTTTGGTTTTTCTCAGCTCAGTATTTTTTTTTCTAGTTAATCAATCAGTTTTTAAAGCTGATTTTTATTATTCAATTTATCTAATACATGTTTGTGTTCTCACATATTCAATGTGTGTTTCCCATTGTAAATGTGTATTCTCAAAATGTGTTCTCAAACATTGTACTAATTTAATTATACAAAACCAAACTGTAAACCACAAAAGCAAAATCATGGAATGCTCTGCTTATGTGTGTGTGAGGTGGAGGTTAGGGCTACAGGGACAGGAGTGCTAGTATTAAAAATCTTGTCCCCTTATTATTCAACGGTTTCTTGTGTTGCTCTAATACGTCCTTATGATAGCAGCAAGTGAAGTGTTTCTGAGGAATACTGCTGCGTGGAAAACAGCATGAAAATGTAAACTTAATTTTAGGTAAATGAGTTAAAAAATAATTCAATGTTTCTATAAAGAAGTAACTCACCATGCCAGTCCTCTATTCTTCAAACCACAGAAGACGACTTACAGCTCTTCTAGCTCCAGATTATAGGAGCGTCTAGATCAGAGGAGTCAAGAAAAACCTGAATAATCTAAGTACTGCATTTCTGAATACAGAGATTTACAGGAAATAAAAGCAGAATCTGCATATCCTGCTCACTGCAATGTAGAAGTGAAACCCCAGCTTTGGTGGACATTTTGTTTTTCAATGTCAGCACAGTCATTTATCAGTTCTCTGATATTTACATAGTGTTAAATTCTGATCTTCAATAGTCTGAACAATTAATATATATATATATTTCAAGAGTCTGAAAATATTAATTTATAAAACTATATATTACATGATCAAATGTGATACTAAGCCCTTATTTTAATTGTTAACATTTTAAAAGCTTCTCTGGTATAGGAATCATATTCGTTAGAATTAAGTTTATAAATTATTTCTCTTATTACATGAATCAAATTATCAAAATCCTTTCTCCAACATCGACAATTCACTGAAACAAAAATAATTCATATGTCTGTACTTTCTTCAGAGATTTAAAATTTTTATTTACACATGTTTCCGCTTTGAACAGTCATCTATGACTTTGAAAACATGCCTGCATTGGTACAGAAGAGCAGAACTTCGGGCTGTCTGCACAGACCAGATCTGCGTGTGCTTGTTGCAATAAACTTCCGGACGCAAGGTGGCGCCACTCCTGCTCCGGTGCCCGTCCTCAACGGACGTTTCACGGTCCTATAAATGCTGCGCTTGACCAGAAGCGAAGTATATCTTAGCCAAGCGAACTCGGAGCTACACACCTATTTCCCTGCTCCTGGATCTTTCTAAGCCAGGCAGGACGCGCACCGCCAGCCCCCGGTCCGCCCGTCTGCGGCGGCGGCTCTTCCGCGCTCCGGGGAGCCCAGAATGCCCCGGGGGAGCCGCTCCAACTGGCGAGGCGCTGCGCTGCGCTCCTTCAGCGCGATTGTTTACCCTAATGGACGTCAAACTTGTTACTAAATGGTTTTAGGTTTGACATTTGACAGTGTGCTGAAGAGGTGGACCCAAAGACAGCTGCCGAAGACGCTGGGAGGGCTCCCAGGCCTGGGCGAAGTCCCGCTCGGCTCGGGGCCCTCGGGTCGCGGCCTCTTCAGCGTCCGCGGGGCTCTCAGGTGAGCTGCTCCCCGTCCTGGACGACGGTTTCTTTCCCGTGCTGGGTTCCTCGGGTTTGCTTGTCCTGCCCCTTCCCGGGGCGGAACTGGGGCGCGAGGCTCCAGGCCTCTGACAGTTGGACCCGGTGGGCCACGACGCCTGGGCCTCCTCCCCAAGGTGAGCACCCCGGGGGTCCTGCGTGTCCCGGGAGCGGGGACGGGCGGCCCCAAGCGTCGCACCTAGCTGAATCAGGGAGCATTATTTGGCGCTGCTTAATCTGAAGGACACGAGGTGCCAGCCACTCGGGGACTCAAAAAAGACTCACCAAGTCCACAGCATAAACTGCTTGTGGACATGGGAAATAAATTAACACCAGAAATTTAGACTGTTTTGGCCAATGACAGATCAAAATCTAAGTAGGCACAAGTCAAACTGTTAAGAGCCATTAAGGAGTTCGAGTTGGTCACTATAAAATTTTCTCCTAAAAGGAATAATCTGTTGTCAGTGGGTATCTCGGAAGCCAAAGCTGCAAAATTAGCGGACATGGGCCAAGCACTTAAAACCCATTACAGCCATCTAACTCTAAAGACTCCCATGCTGGGATTAATTGGTCATGGAACAGGTTAGATTGACGCTAGGTCACCTGTCCATCTCAAGAAATTTCCATGCAACTAGATACACTGTAAACACCACAAAATCTCCAAAACAGGGGCCAATCCCTTAGGCTCTGACAGGCCCACGGTGTAACTAAAGAGATGGGATCCTCAGGTTTCAAAGAATTGAGTGCATCAGCTTCCAGCACAGCTGTTTATTTTATGTCTAAAAACTGTGGTCCCAGAAACTGCGGATATCTTAAAGACAAAAAAAAAAAAAAAAGCAAAATCTTACGAAGACAACCCAGAATTATACTGGTCATTAATGAGGAATGTACCAATTAGACAAGATTGTTTATTTAAGAAGTGTACTTTCAAGCAAGGGCTCCCAAGTCAAAGAAACAGAATGGGGTACCTATTTTAATTGGCATACAGATGTCTCCAAAAGTTTTCAATTTCTAAAACAGCTGCAATGAGAACTTCATTGCAAAAAGCTAATGAAAATTAAAGACACAAGAGGTACCTAAAACCAAAGACTGTAAGACTAACAAGACTTCTACCACTCCCTGCTATGGTCCTTTTACCTGGGTGCTCAGACTGCTAATCCGCTATCTGAATTGCCTTTCCAGTGTGAAGAGACCACAGGACTGTAAACAGAAGTCCTCCAAGTTACTGTCCCTACAGCTACAACAAGCTGCAAGGCCAGAAACCTAAAACAGCAACTGGGCCTTCTCCTGTTCACCCTCCTAGGGGGCCCGACATCAAAACACTGGGCCAGAAAGTGATGTCTCATTTGCAATCAGTGGAGACACTGGAAAAAAGGATTCTTTTCAAAGTTTTTGTCAAATCCTTCCATACCAGCTCAAACACCCCCATATCTACCTCAAAGGAGGGCACCCATATGGGCCCCTGCCAGGGTTAACAGGATCCACGGGATTCTGTAAACTGCTATGAATTATTCCTTAAATAATCAAGGGGAAACTAAAATAAAAGTTAGTGGACAACTTCTGAACTTTTGTAGATAATACACTCTCAACTTTAAGCCCATTCTCATGGGAGAGAGGATCCTGGGAAACCTGGCAGAAGCCATTAAAGAATTCTTAACCAGAGAATTCTTACCAGTCAGCGCTCCTTGATCTCTATAGAGCCTGACTGATTTTAAGTGCAGATGGGAACATTCATAGAAATTTTGGAGATGAAAGAAAATTGTAAAGGAGAGAAATAATATACCAATCCCGACTCACAAGCATAACTGCTGTTTATTGTTGTTCATCTTTCATTGTTGTGATTTGCGAAAAAACCAATTTATATTCAGCTTTTTGACATAGCATCATAAACTAAACTGACACAATCTATTTCCAGATTCCATTTCCAGTAATTTTCCTCAATATTTGTATTCACATATCAATAACTTGTATTTTGGGGGCATTTTTAACTGTTCTCCTTCATGACTCTGATAGGTCCCTGTTATTGTCTCAAATTATTATACAGGCTTATTGAAATTTTACTCATCCTCCAAGCCGTGGGTCATATTTTACATTCTAAACATGGCCTTTTGAAATACCAAACAATAGAAAGCAATCTTTCTTTATTCTTAACAACAGGATTATTATGCTTTCCAAAATGTACTGACTCTAGTTTCTGAGTCACTAAGGCACAGACAGGGTCTTAGTCTGATTCTGGAAAAATGTTTTAAACACTGGATATTCTCAGTATGTCTCTCCTTTTGTCACTCCCTTAATATAATGAAATTTGCAGAGTGCAAGATACATTTCATAAATCCTCCATATATAAATTTATGTACACATTCACAGAACACATTTACATACTACATCAATGCCTTAAATATAATATTTAAGAACAGATGGTCACAGATTTTAAAGTACTTGATAAAACTAAATCCCCATCTAAAATATTTTCATTGAGAACAAAAAGTATTTTAGAGGAATTGGGTTCCTTATTTTGTGATAACCACCCACTACCATTAGTGACATGGCAAGCTGAAGCATCATTACTGATATTGGTCCCACCCAGATAATTTATTAGGGTGAAAAATCCTAGTATCAGAGTTAAAGTAACACTTGGAAATTGTTTTTATTCTTTATTGTTGTTGTTACTTATGCTTTTGTAAATGAGGCTCACAATGCACAGGTATTGTGGAATTTCATATTTATTCTTTTATTCATCCTACATGAGGTTTATCCACCCATTACGTGTAGAAAAAGTCTCACCCTGCAAAATCCTCTTATACCTCGTAATGGTACATAGTCTTCCGTAAATATATGGTAATAATCTTGTGTTATTTTTCAGAATCTGTAATGTCGGGAATTTCTCTGAACATTTAGTCTTGCCCTACTTATAACAAGTACAGGCTATCTCTTCTGATTGCCTCATTGTTTTGAATTACCTGTATGGAGAGTTGTAATTAGCAGAAAGTAAGAGATAACAAGTGTATGTGTTGGAGTAAATATACCAGCTAATGAAATCCACATTCAGAGAATTTTCACAGCAAAACAAGTTACAGTAATTTAGTAAGACATTCTTAAAATGCCTGCCCCCCCCCCACCTTTTTTTTTTTTTGGTAATGGTGTAAGACCTTTACAGTATCAAGAACAAAAAGGTGAATAACCAAAGATAAAAACATCTTTTAGCAATATAGAATACTGCTATTCTCCATAAGATCAGAGCAGATGTTGCCAGTTTACTTTTCTTTTTCACATTAAGTGATATAACTCTGGATTGAGGCTAAAAATGATAATATAAAAAGTTTCCAGAAAAATTTATATTGTCAGGATTTTATAGCTAAAGGTGCAACATAAATCTTGGAGGATCCATCTTGATCCAAAACAGTTACTGCAAGACAGCATTATTAGTGCATGTCTTAAAATAAGACTAGACTAGAGCAAAGCACTTTGAAATGACTTTGGAAAGGGAAAATGTCCTAATATGAGCTGAAGCCAACATTATAATATAGATGGGCTCTTTATTATTATGCTTTGTATTCTTCACAATACTTTTGACAGTACTCAGCATAGTAAATTTATTTTCAATTATTTGCTGTTATATCACCCAACTTGCATATAATAATCACTAATGAAAGGTAATGGTCACAGGAAAAAGTAGTGAGCAAACTGAAAGCAACTTCTCCCTGTGTTATTCATACCTACCCTATGGTAAATGACCAGTAGTTATGTGGTAAGTAATGAGATTAAGTGTTGGAGAGTACTACGCACCACGGTATGCTGTCATTCTTTCTGAATTTGAAATAGTTACCTTACAATTGATACCCCCAAGGAATAACTTAATTCACATACCACCTTCACCGTCATTTCAGTAAATGGCATGATCATGTTATCAACAAACTCAAGCCAAAAACCAACCCAACACAAAGTTTCTTCATTACTTTTTCTTATGTCAATCAACGAATACTATCAGCTTTATCTAAAAATATACTCCAAAGCCTTCAGCTCTCTCTACACCCACTACCACCACCGTTGAAAAGGTGCCATAAGTTTTTCCTGAACTATGTTTATAACTTCCTATACTGATCTTTTACTTGAAGTCTTGTCCTTTTTACTGTCTAGATTGAAATCAGTGTAACCCAAAACTAGTTAAAAAAAAAATTAGACCCATCGACTTCTCTACTTAAAAATATCCATGGCTCACATGGAACATTTCCCCTCATGACATGCCTTTCCTCTCTGCTCAACCCCACAAGAGACCCTGATGCCTGAGCACCCCCAGCACCCCACCAGACCACCAGGCCACCTGCCCACTTCAGCGAGAAAGGGAGGGCTCCCTGTAGACAAGGGCTGCCTGTAGGTTTCATCCCGAAAGTCGGCTGGTGCTGCAGAGGGCACAGGGCCAAAGCAGTTGCCATCCTTCGATGTTTGGGGTCCTGTGATGATGCTGTGTCCTGGGGCTCCCCAAAGCAACCTCTGGAGGAGCGGGGTTGGGTCTAGGGCGTTATGGGGGCTGTGGCCCTTGGGAGCTGTCTGGAGGATGCATGTGAATCTGAAGAGGGAATGGGGACGTCACCTTGGATCTTGAAGCCCAGTGCCTTCTTGCTTTCGGGACCCCTTCCCACGGAGAAGCAAAGATGCCACTTGGGGCACAGACCCAGAGGATTTCATAACAAAACAGGCTTTATTTGCATTCATGTACAACGTCCAAATGGGCTGAATCCCCCCCACCCCGCACCCCCCACCTTTCCCACCACCCTCTTATCCCGCCCCCAACCAGCCACCACCAGGGTTCCCGCCCTCCCAGCTCGCCAACCCCACCCTCCCTGTCCCACAGCAGCCAGGATCAGTACTGGGATGTGGAGGACCCAAAGCTGCCCTGGAGGGCCGGTTCCTCCCTACTGGCTACAGTGCTGCTTCTTCCTCTTCCCTTTGACAAAAGTGTCCCGCCTTCTCTTTTGAGGCTGTGAGGGGCGGCCCAGACCCACAGCAAAGGCTGGCCTCCCAGCGACCCCGAGACTGGCCCCTGGCAGTGGTGTCTTCTCAGCAGGGGCTTGGCCTGCACACAGAGGCCGACTGCTGGCCTTGGCAGCTGACTGCCAGTGGGGCTGAGGCCTGGTTTCTGGGCCTGGGGTACTCCCAGGGGCCCATGGCCTCTAGGACAGAGGAGATCCGAGCCTGGAGTAGGACTCTGGGGCAGTCCCCAGGACAGCAGGATCTGCTGAGAGTCCAGGAGGAAGGCCAGGCTGGGGAGCTCCTTCTCATACTCACTGGGCCTGTCCGTGGGCCCCAGTGTCTCTTGAGCAGGATGGGCCTCTCCCGGAGCAGTGGCGAGCCTGGGCCCCGGGCTGTGGGAAGTGCACCACCCAGCTTGGGGGACAGGGATGGGCTGGCCACCTTCAGGGGAGTGTACTCCTGATGTCCTGGACAGGCAGCAGAGGCTTCAGGCCTGCGCACGCCAGTGTCTGCTCGGCTATGCACCTGGCGCTGCCCGTGATCAGCCTCTGGTGGGCAGGCTTGGTCGCTGGCCCCCAGCTGGGGGCTGTGGCCGTGCCTCTGGGTATCCTGGCCGGCCTCAGACTCGGAAGCCCTTGTGTCCAGTTGGGGTGTGCCGTGACTCGGGGGTGCCTGCACATCCTCCCTCTGCTCCAGCTGGGAGAAGGGAGGGGACCGTGAGGCAACCTGAGATGGGGAGGAGGTGCACCGGCTACGCTGGCAGGGCTCATGCCAACAGCAGCCGCTGTGGCTCTCCTGCCGACCTCGTCCTCCAGTGCGGCACCCCAGCCTGCTTCCTCACTCACCTCCCCGGCTCCCCATCCTCTCCCTGCTGTCGTGCTACCCACCCCCCACCCTCAGAGAGGCCCTCCAGCCACTCCTGCCACACAACGCAGGGGGACAGTCAGGAAGGACTCCTGTCCTGGGGTGCCCTGCCCGGACTCACGTGGGTCTCCCCTTCTCCGGGCTCACCTGTTTCCTTCCCTTCCCCAGCTCACCTGTGAGAGGGATGGTACTTCCTCCTGCTCCAGCTCCTCCACGAGGGCCAAGAGATCCAGCTGTGCTTCCGGGGACAGCAAATCTGCCAAGAAGCCCGGGTCGAGCTCTTCCTCCACCTGGGACAGAAATAAGAGGCTGTGAGTGTCCTTGGAGGGAATCTCCTGGGTGCCCGGAGGACCCAGAGGGAAAGGGAAAAAGCAGAGACCTGCCCCATTCTACACAACAAGGGGGTGTTGGAAAGACGTGGTCACAGTCCCTGGCCACAGGCCCACGTGCAGACGCACAGCAGATACACACGTATATATGCATGCCACAGCCGCCACACAAGAGGCATGCACACAAACATGCACACCCACCCCCACAGAAGCATATATACAGGTACCTGTGCGTACACACACACAAACATGCACACCCCACACACACCTGTACAACACACACACACAATTTACAAACCTACATATGCACATCCACCATTTCACACACACACGCACACACAAACACGCAAGAGCTCAGGAATAAGAAACAAACTTAATCCCAGCCTTTGGGCACCACCCAGATCTGGGTGGTGGAATTGCCACTCCCTGAATCCTGTAGCACCTGGGCCAGGGCCAGCCCACCTTGGTGACAAAGTCTTCCTGGGAACACAGCTCATCATGTAGCTCAGGAGACCCGAGTCTAGGTAGGCTCCCTCCTCTCTCTGCAGAGGCTCGGTACCATCCTCTCTCCAATGTGCGCTGGGTGCCCCCTCGGCTGTGCCGCCTGGCCCCAGCAGCATTCCGGGGTGTCCATGTACTCCCTCACAGCCTCGGGGCGATCTCTGCGAGATCCCTGGCATGCGGGCACCGCTGGCGTTGGCATGGCTGAGCGCTGGTGGGCTGGGCTCTGGCGCTGGCCTTCCTGCGGATGCCTGTTGAGGAGGGCACAGGGAGTGTGGGTGGCCCGTCCGCAACTTCCCACCACCGAGTGTGCTCAAGTAGAGTCAAGCTCGGGGACATTCCCGTGGGGAAGCTGACCCGGGCCCCCTCCGCAGCTGCAGTGCGCGGCCGCGGTGCCGTAGTCCACCCAGCGCGGCGTGGCGAAGTTGATGGCCTCTGCACAGTTGAAGCCGTGGTTGAAGCCGGAGTGGTAGCCGTACGGAAAGGTCATGACGAACTCGCCGGCCTCCTGCGTGACCCGCCCGAAGGGGATCCCGTGTTCCCTGAGGACCGTGGGCGACAGCAGGGCCGCCAAGTGCCGCAGGAAGGCCTCGCAGCCGCAGGCGCTGGCCGGAAACAGCTCCTCGGCCAGGCCTTCCAGGTGCCGGCCGTGCTCCGGGGACACCTTGTAACACGATTTGGGCGCCCCGAAGTGCAGGTAGTTTATGCTGTACAGGTCCATGTCCTCGTGTGCCACGCGAACGCGGTCTGCCACATGCTGAAGTACAGGTAGGGCGTGTTGACGCCCTCGATGACCAGCCCGCACTCCTGCTCCAGCAGGTCCTGAATGGTGCCCAGGTGTCCCACGTTCCACTGCTTCTTGTTCGCATCAAACAGGGAGCCGCCGACGTCAGCGTCGTAGATTGGAGAACCATAGAGCCAGGTTTTCCAGTATTTTTGCTCCAAATCATCAAAATCCGAGTGCAGTAGGGTCTGATATTTGCCACTGTTGGCCAGGTGGCGATACTCCCACCATCATGGCCTTCTTCTTCTTGCAGAACTGAGTGAACACACCCACCCCGCCAGAGACAACCTGCTGGAGCGGAGTGGGGATTAAGATGTCACTGTCGCCATCGTAGGTTTTCCTGGCTTTCCACTCTTTGGGAGGGGGGTTTATCTTGGCCACACCTGCTCGGGGTGCACCTTGAGATTCCATATGCGATATATTTCTCAAAATCATTAAACTCTTCTTTGGTTGGGTAGGAGGTCATGATTGTACACCCTGGGTTCTGGGTACAGTTTGCCTTAGACATCATAGCTTCCATTAATAAACAACAAACTCTCAAGTCTTCAGGTATGGTCTGGATAGTTGAGGATGCTGGAAAATGCTATTTTTCCAAAACTGATTTGAGTGTCATTGAGTCAGCAGGAACCACCCATGGACTTTGATGCAAATGACTTGACAATGTTTTGGGGCTTGCTGATTCGCCAGGAGACTGCCCTCTGGGCAGAAGCCTTGCTTTTGACTGATGAAGGAGGCTGAACGTGCAAGTCTGTGATGTTCCTCACCTGGCACTGGGGTTTGTTTTCTGAGGCCTCCTGACTGACCCAGTCCTGGGTGTATGGTGTTCCAAATGTACTGTCTTCAGGACAGTGTTTAAAACAAAACCTAGAAGAAAGAATACAAAAACTTGAGCATTAATGTTTGGAGAAAGTTATTCAGGAGCTACAAATAAAATACCATGGGACAGATTAATGATATCAGAATAAACTTAAAAAGAAATACCATGGGATACCACCATGGGATATTATCCCAGAGTCAAAGAAAAGCTAAAATTGTATAAGATTGACATTATAGGAGGTGGTGTGTGGTGTTGATGTGGAATAATAGGAATTCTCATACCCTCCTAGAGAGAATGGATATCATTCTTTGGGATACTATTTGGACAGTGTGTACTAAAATTGAAACCTCACAGCTAGTTTATGAAGTTGGCACTATTATTACCCCCAATCAGTGGAGCAGAAAATGAAATGTAGAAAAACGTATATTTAATTCAACACCTTGTGCTCTCCATCTCTAGAACTTTCTCTGTACTTGTCTGAATCTCCCGCATGGAAGTGTATCCGAGAGCATGGTCTGTCTTGTCCATCATTGTTTCTTCCAAAGGATTTTTGTACTTTATGTAGTGTGCACTCCAACAATGGTTATTAAAGAAATAATGAAGTGAAGCCATCTGGCACACACTGCAGCCTCTCTACTCTTGGTTATGCCCCATCTTTGTTCCTGCTCTCTTGTCTTAAGGGAAGAGGGGATACTCCTCTCCATGGCTAGCTCTTCTGTTAAATTCCTTAAGTCAACACCTCCCCCTTATTCCTGGACACAGTCAATTAAATATCACAGTCATCTTTGTCTCTCTCAAATCATCAGTTATCAGTCTCTTTCCTCATTTAAGCTACCATCTTCCCTCTCACCTTCATTTCAATACCAAACATGTTGAAAACATAAATGAAAATAGTTTGCATCCACGAATGCATTTCCTCCCCTCTCTCACCTTCTGGCTCTGCCCCCACTTCTCTGCTGAAATGGATGGCTACAAATCATCAAGCTGCTTCCTCCCAAATGCTGCTCCAGGGGTTATACTTTATCTCTGTATATCCTTGGTTCACAGACTCCTGCTTGCCCTAAAAGGTCTCTGACCTCCCTGATGCTACTCTGAAGTTCCTGGTTCTTCTTCTTCCTCCTTAGCTCCACATCCTTTCCCTGCCACACACAGATGCAAACTGATCCCGAAGCTCAAGGAGCATCTCTCTTCTGAATTCTTTTTCTTTCTGCCTTTAAATTTCCTATTTATGTTGATAGCTTTCTTTAGTACTGCATTTTCTCTCCTTACAAGTATTATTTATGGTTATAGCTTTCCTTAATACTGACTTTCTCCTAAGCTTCTGCTTTCTTACTTTACCTTAGGTAAGTCCACTAAGCCCCTGAAATTGTTTAGTACAAATTGATCATCTTTCTTCTGAAATTAATTTCCTCCTTTAGATGTCTTTCTTTCTACAAATGGTAAAACAGTTATCCTACTCACCTTCATCAACTATTCCATCTCCCTGCCCAGCCTATAGGCGGTGACTGTCAAGGCGTCCCATGATTGTCTACTGTGAGACCCCAAGAACACTCACACAGCCCAGGGCAGCTTCTGTGCTCTGCTCACCTTCCTTGTATGAGGCCGCAAGGACACAGTTTGCTTTCCTCTCCTACTGAGCTGTCACCACCCAAGCCAGACCTTGCCTTCTTTGTGCCAGGATCACCTTGTCATAGTATCATGTCAGAGGCTCCGTACTCACCCTCATTTTGTAATCTTAAAATGCTTCTATAATGATAGTTTATGAATTCTTTAAATATTTCTTGGGAACATCTAATCACAGTTTCTATTCTATTTGAAAACTTGCTCTAAAGAATTGGGAAGAGTGAACAAGTTAGAAGGAGAGCTAAATATCAAAAGCTTAAATACCATGCAAAGGGCCTTTCCCTTAAGAACGAATAAATGCTGACTATGAATATTACATAAAACCTCATTTCTTATTGTAATATTGAATACACAATTGAAACAATCTTTGAGTTGAGCACTTTGTGTCTGTTTTATAAACTAAATTATTTCCTTTGTGCATTTCTAAGGATTCTTGACAATGAGGCAGGGCTGCCATATCTATTATATGTGTGTGTGTATATATGTATATATATATATATATATATACACATTAGTCTTCAGCTATTGAGCAACAAAAGGTAATGATCTTTGTGTTAGAATATAAATGTATATATAACTAGTATATATAATATATATAAGTATATATTACATATAATAATATATATTATTATTATACATATAATAATATAACTCTGCACTCAAAACAAAACTGCTCAGAATTTGCCGGGTACAAAGACGGTAATCCTTCAGTATTCCAGCCTAATGTGTCACTTCTCTATGATCTCAGCCGCCTACTTTAAGCATGAGACTGCCTTCTTGCTTCTTTCAAGCTGAGCTACAAGTACTGGTTGGGAATAAATAAATACACTTTCATTCAGATACACATTATATCCTTATCCATGGTATCCACAGTAACACAGAAATTCTTTATCTAAGGAAACTTGACAGTTCTTACAATGGAGGAAAGGTATTGTCTTATCAGAACGATTAAAAAACAATACCTGGTCTCTTAAACTTAATGGATCTCTGGAAATTATGAAGTCTTTCCTCTGTGTCTATTAAAAATAATTCCTCCGATCTTTCCTTGTGTGTGTGTGGGGGGGGGGGCGGGTGGGTGGGTGTATGTGTATGTGTGTGTGTGGGGCGGGTGTGTTTCCAGCTAGAGAAGGTGAGGAGTGAAGTGAATACATTTATATGTCCCTTTCACTGCAGCCAGTGTCCAGATTGCACACCAGTTTCAAGAGAGCAGTAAAGCCTTTTCGTCTTTCATGCTTCATCCATATTTCAGTTGTATTATCTCAAACGGGGATTGTTGGACAAAATGCGTCAGGCATTGGCCACTGTTTCTGCCGACAATACCTAAAATGTGTTCAACAAAAACTTTCTTTTCGAGTTAGAAAATCTACTTAACCATTGATTGAAAATAATTTACAGCCATAATATTTGATGGCTGAATCAATTCTATTTTACAAAGAAAATGGCTCAATTTCCCCCTTATTGGACAGTTATTTTGTTTTTACTTTTCCACAACTATTACTAATCACTTATATTTATCCTATATTTCAGTACCTAAAACAGTATATACAGTAAAATATTGGTTGAATGAATGACATTCCTTAGACTAGTTATTAAGAATGGAATTACTGCATTGTAGTATTTAAATATTTTAAGATCCTAACACATATTGCCAAAACGTGTCAGAAAGAATATGTCATTTCATATTCTCACCACTGAGTAACTTCATTTACGAGAAAAAAAAAGCTTTGCTAATTTGGTAAGTGAAAAAGTGTAGCTCAAGTTTTAATTTACGTTTCTTGGATTACCGTGAAGGATGCTATTTTTTCTTTCACGAATATCGGCCATTGGATTTCATCATATGTATTGGTTCATATCTTTTACCTATTTTTCACTAATAGGCTTCTAGAGGTTTTTTTCTTATGTACTTATACTAACATTTTATGTATTACTTATATGCATATTTCACATCTTATTTTACCTAATTAAAATTTACATATTGCTCATATGAATATTTTACATATTAAAATAAGCCCTTTGTTATATATGCTCATAGGTTTTTCCCAGTTTGCCATTTAGTTTATACCTTTAATTTTATTTCATTAAAAATGTTTTGATGTACATTTCAAACTCTTATGGTGCTGTTTGTCTTTTCCTTTGTAATGTCTGATGTCTTTTATATTCAGTAAGTTACTTCCCTCTCCAGAGGCAGATAAGTATTACCTCATAGTTTTTTCCTTTTTATACATTAATTTTACCTTTAATACTGATTTTAATTATACCTTTCATTCTAACTGGTTTATTTTATTTATTTGTTTTACTGTCTTGTGTGTATGGTGTGAGGAATAAGGAACATGAAACTGGTCCACAGGCCTCTATATATGACCTGTTTGCTGTGTGTTTTCTCTCTCTCAGTTTAGAGAAGCTTTTTGCTGTCCCAGTGTTCTTAAACTTTTTCAATCTCAAAATTCAGGTGCTTTGGTTTTAAGACATTTTTTAAGTTACTTTGATGATGTCCTCTACATTTTTCCTATGCACATTAACTCCTGTTATTTGGATATTGGACCTTACTTTTTGTATCTTTTTTCTCCCACTTTTGTATCCCTTTATTACTACACTCTCTGTTTTGAAAAATTCCCTCATCTTTACCTCCCCAAACTCCTTCAATTGTGTCTTTTTCATTTCCCCTATCAATATTTTAATTTCCAATAGGTCATTTCTGATCCCCTAGCTTTTTTTGTGTATATGTACGTTCTCCCACCCTTTTTTTCCCCCGAGGCTTATTATCTGCTCTTGTTTCACATGTGCACTTGTTCGGTCTCTTTGAAACTACTAAAATGTCAATGGCTTTGATGTTTTTTTTCCCCCTGCATGGTCTGTTTCTTTGAAATTTCTTTTTACACTTTTTCTCATTTTGTTTTCTATCTTTCAGATGTAAGGCTTTCCTCAAATGTCTCATGATCCTTAGTAGTTGGTTTATATATGAGTAGAGCACAAAAAAAGCTGATTCAAAACTGGGTGTATGGATAGGTTTGGTGATTATGCTTCCCTGAATGGTGATCGGGCTGCGCTGTTTCCTGTGCGACACTCTGACACTGGCACCTCCAGGAGCTGGTCACATGCAACAGTGAAGGATCTTCCAATCTTCCTCCTGGGAAGGGACAGGCCTGTCTTCCCCACCACATTTCAAGAGATCCTGAAATTTCCAATATCCAACTTCTGAAGTTCACCAAATCCATTTGTTTTCCGATGACAACTACCCTGCCAATGGCTCCTGGAAACTGTTAGTTCAGAAACTACCTTTTCCACTTGCCCTAGTAAGTGAAACTTGGTTTTCCATCAAGATGAGAGAGGAGCAGTTTATCCTGCTACCAGTGAATGCGAGGGAGTCTGAGGCTCTGACTGCTTCTTAGACTTGCAACAAATCTTCCTTAGCCTCATCTTAATTGCCACATCCAGAGGTAGCTAGTGTCATGAAATCCTAAGAATTTCGGATTCTGTGGACACAGCTGTGTTCCTTCTTAGCTTTCCAATTTAAGATTCAACTTTCTAGGGTTTGATAAATCAGTTTCTACTTGTCCATCTGTTTTCAAAATTTACTACTATCTCGTTTCCTTTACCATATGCTCCCTTTGTAACTTATTTCTTAAAACAAAAATCGTAGTACTGTCACTTCAGTGGAGTTTGGAGGGAGCAAAGTAAATGATTTTGTCACCATCTTTTTCTCTTTGTTTTCCCAAATGTATCTCTCAGTAGCTCCTTCCACAAATCCTTGGCTGCAAACACTTCCAGCCATTGTCTCTGACTCGATGCTCTCTCTCCCTCACTTCTCTTTTCTAAGTTATAACCCCCACCTTCCCAACATACGTCCTTCTTGGGAGACCCTTTCCTACCAATCCTACACCTTGGTGAGGAATCTGTCTTCCACATCCCATGAGTACTATTTGCCTGGGCCATTGATTTGGTGCTTAATGCAAATTGCTGAGGTGGGAGCTCTCCAGAATGTTCCTTTCACCTCTAAGGGGGACTACTACAAAGCAATAAATCCTTCGACATATGCTTGCTTCTCTCTCAAAGATAGTTTCATGTTTCTGCCTCACAAGCTTCAACATTTCCTTCTTGATAAGCTACATGGAAAAGTTACGATAAAAAGGTGACTTTTCCTGTACACTTGTGCCTTACAGTCCAATATTTGGTATAGATTTCCTATTTAGGAACATCCAGGAATGTACATATATAGAAAAAGACTGATAGCAGGAAGTGTCAGGCATGAAAAGCATAAACTAAATTGTGACAGAGTTGGAAGAGCACAGAATAAATCATGGCAAAGATTGGAACTGGACCTTTATTTTTACTTGCCGGGAGGACATGTCCTTTAAATTAGCCACTCAAATATCACATTAAAACTTCAATGTGATACAAAGAAAGTTGAGCATGGTAATATTAACCTCATTAGTGTTCTCCGTGTGCTTTCATCCGTTACAGGGACACTGAGCAGGTGCAGTGGGATCTTGAGTCGAGAGCGGCAGGAGCCACAAGCCTTCTTGGGCTCCTTATCGCCAAGACACAGCCCCGCTATTGAGTTCTGAGGCAACATCTAATATATGCTTCTTTGAGTTGTCGATATATTTTAACGACATTCCTTGAGTACCACGTAACCCTCATTCTTGGATTCTCCTATAGATTCTGTAAATGACGTTAATGCTTAAAGGAAAACACTTCTTTGCCTTAGGGCAGTGAATTCTATAGTATGCAACTAAAGAATCCTGACCAATACTCCGTCTCCCTCATTCCCATTCCTAAATCTCTCTTATATATTTTAGCTGTTTCTTTTGTTTTTTTCTAGTATTTGTAGACTTTTCAGTTTTAGATATTATGGACACTCATACCACAAAAGGCATGGGTTAAGTTCTCTTATGTTTCATCCTAACACAGAGACTTCCCCTGCCCCACCCTGTCATATAGATACAAAAACTTTCTGGTTAAATCAAGTCTGAATTTTTCCCATGTAAAATTAGTCTCAGGTGAGTCATGTAGTGTGCTATGATTACACTGCCTTGCATGTACAAAATTTTATCTATCCTATAGTTAATAATTTTCCTATTATGTCATTTGCTTGGCTTAATACACAGTAACTCATTCCCAAATTCATTTCCACTAGTGTACACCTCTTCAAACTACATAAACCACAGCAGGTGCTAAATCAGATTTCTCTTTTAAAAATATGCTGCCTGGAGCTTTCCATATGCTTTCTGAAACCTGGATTGGCAGTCTTTAGACTGTTGCAGAGCCTGCATCCTGGGGTTTGTTAACCATAATCCTGGGGATTCCCTTTCCCTCAATATTATGTTAGATCCCGTGATGCCTCCCATCTCTCTTCTTTCCTACTTTATGCCCTTGTGTCAGTGACCATATCCACCAGAAGCATCTTTGGAAGCTTCATTAGAGATTATGAAGTAGCTCCCAGAATCTCCCAAAAGGATGGGGGAATAGGGTTTGGAGACTACATCCAGAAACAATATCCAAATTATCCAACAACCTATATTAAGATATTCTTATACCTCCTTTGGTCAAAGGCACCAAGGACCTTGAGCAAGGGACACTACCAACTAGAACTTATGCCACTATTGCCTCTGAAAGCCCAATCTCTCACCACCCTCTCCAGGAACAGATCCTGTGCAAAATCGATTTTCCCACATTTCTTCAAATTGAGGTCTCTATAAAAGTGTCTGACTGGAGGAGCCCAGGTCATATGCCTCCATATTTTCTGCAATAGATGCTGGACAACTGAGTTCTGGCTCCAACCTTGGCAAGGCAAGAGTCATAATGGGGGAATTTCCCAGTATAAAAAGGGAATTCAGAGTTATTGGCTGGTGACAAATACAACTACTGCCTAGCAAACGTTGCATGTCTGAAGTGTCTTTGTTCTAATTTTACACTTTTCTTTTGGGATTCAGATGACATTGTTTCACTGAATTCTAGCTTCTAGAAATCCACTTACCCAAAACCTTTAGTAAAAATCATACTTAACAATGAAAATTGGAAAGCTTTCCCGTTAAGATCAGGAAGACAAGGAAGCCTGTGATCTCACTGGTTGTTTTACCTGACATAAGGCAGCAAGGGAGAAAAAGGAATGGGAAAAAGACTGGGAAGGAGAGACAAAGCTCTCCTTATTCACAGATATGCCTGTCTACATAAAAAATCCAAAAAGTTATGAGTTAACTATTTTAATTAATAAGAGGATTTAGCAAGGTCTCTGAATTTAAAATACAATATATAAAAAACAATTATACTTACATATACCAGCAACAAACATTTGGAGAATCAAATTAAGAAAGTGGCCACTTATTAAAGCTTTAAAAACTGAGCTGCACCTAAGGATAAAACTACCCCAAATTTATAAGATTTCTATGGAAACAACAATATAATTTTATTTAGAGGCAATTAAAGAAGACCTAAATAAATGGAAAGACATAACCTGTTAATAGATTTGGAGACTGAATATTGTAGAACTCTCAATTCTTCTTAAATTGAGATTCAATGTTATCCCAATGAAAATCCCAAAAGTATTTTTGTAAAACACGACACTTAAGAATTTATATTTAAGTGAAAAGGCCACGAAGAGCCCAGCACTCAGAAGAGAGGCACAAGGCCAAGCTTGCTTCACAGGATTATGCCAAGAGCCTCCATGACACCACGCATAGATTGCATTTCTGATGGGCCTGTCAGAGGCATGACTATAAACGCTTCGTAAGATAGTGTCTGACGATACCAATGTAACCTCAAAGTAGGGAAGAATTTCTTAAGAAATACCATGCACTAAGCAAAAAGGAAAAGATTGATAAACTTAATTACCCTAATATTAATGGTTTTGTAGATCAAAATATACCAAAAAGAAAAGCCAAGAAGTGGAAAACATATATGTAGCACAAATAAGTGACAGAGAACTGGTGTCCAAAGTATTAAGCACTCTTAGAAATCGATTTAAAAGGAAGATAATTCGGTAGAAAGACTTAAACAGATATCCCAGTAAAGAAGAAATTCAACTGAACAATAAACATAAATAAGGTGATTAGCAACGAAGAAAAAGCAAATTAAGACCTCCATAAGACGTCACTATAAACCCACAAGATTACCTAGAATTGGAAAGTTGGACAATATCAAGTGTGGTGAGATCACGGAACAAGGAGAACTCATCCTCTGAAAGGATATATAAATGAAATGTATACCCACGCACCTCTACACATTTACAAAAATGTACATAGTGGTATTATTTGTAGTATCACCATACTGGAAACATAGTTATTAGAATAAATTATACCATTTATTTTTTTAATTGAGCACTTTATTGTAGAATTAGAAAGAAGAACAAATAATATAAATCTAAGAAAAGCTGGTGGAAGGAATAAGTAACATTAAGAGTAGAAATTAATGAATTGGTTAATATTTGTGAAAGCTTAATGGTAAATAGATCCAAAAAGATAGACCCCTGTGAAAGCAAAGCTACTCAAGAGGGAAAAAAAGCTTATGTGGTAGGAATAAGTGAAAAAGTACGAATAAGAAAAAAGGTACAGTAACATAATATTTTAGGAAAATGCATGATATTAAAAGTTAGCTAAATAATTTTACAATATTTTAATTGACATCACTGAGAAAAGTGACAACTAGGGAATAAACTGGAAATATATTTTTAAGTTAATAAGTAATCATTCTTCCTCCCAAGCTGTTGGGCCCAGATGTCCTCATGGGGTAGCTTGTTGTTGGGATTTAGGGTACAGAGTATAAAGAGCCCAGTATACTGTGTATTTTTACGCAGTTAAATTCTAGATAGTATACCACAACTATATAAAAGCAAAACATAAATGAAAGCACATGATCCATTTACGTAAGCATTTTGAACATTTATATAAAGTTCAAAAATTAGAAAGACTAAATATCATTTAGAAACGAGTACATAGGCATTTGTTGAATTTTATTTGGGGGCTTTTCAATTAATTTTATGAATGTCCAACATTTTTTGAAAAGAATGTGTATTCCTCTTCTTTTGGTTTAAGGATTTTATATACATATATAAATGCAACATATAAATATATATGCAAGTATAAATACAGTAAGCATACATATCTGTGCACACAATGCATCACTGTTGCTAATTTGTTTAATCTGGGAGAGATTGCTATTAAAAGAAATTCCCACCATTACAGATTTGTCAGTTTTACCTTTTACGTCTTTATTATTGCTTCAAATTTTTCCAGACAATGCAATTAGTTACATACATGTTCATGATTTAATGTTTTCCTAGACTTTTCTTTGGGATGCAATAAGATGCCCCACAAATGTACTTGTTAATGCTACTCAAAGAATACTTTTGTAATTAATTTGCTACACAAAATTTGTTGTTGTTTTTTAGTATATGCCTGGTATGTCTTTTTCTATCCCTTTATTTTCTATATTTTAGTTATTTCATTTTAACTGTTTTTTAATATGCTTGCTTTTAATTGCCTTAGTAATAATGGAGTGGCCAGTGAGTGATATGTAGCTATGTGCTTGGATTGGGTAAGGGGTGGTTAAAATGTAATACCATCTAGTAATCTAGCCTGGACCATCAGCAAATTTCATTTTGAGGCTATTTCCAGGAAATCATCTCTCAGGGTCCCAAAGCATCTTCAATTAAAACCAGGATTTGTTAGTAGAAGACAAGCTACTTTATTTTTCGATCCTTTTTACTTATCAAAACAACTTAAATCACTAGCTTTTTATATTAGAAAATTAATCATTTTTAGGATAAAACTAGAACAGATGCTATCATGTATACTACTTTTAAGTGTAATTTCTAACTTTTTTCCTCCATGTTCTTACTAAAAGCCTCAAGCAAAATTTTCACATTTTGTGGGCTGGTAACTTTGTAAGTGAAAGGGTTTACTAGAATTGGAGAAAGTGATTCAATTAGAAGAGGAGGGAAGTTGGATTAAATTAGAGTTGTGTCTGGATTCAGGATGGGGATGACTGAATTAGAATTTTGATGGTAAGTATAGAGCCTAATAATCGCATGATTTCCATTTAGAGATCCTTTCCTGAAAAGAAATCATCTTTCTGTGTCTTGGCATATCTTCACTGCAAATCTGAATTTCAGACTAGCACAATGTTAATCATTTTTTTCATTTAAAATATGAAAGACATTAAGACAATAACTTTGTACATAAAAATGTGATTTTCCCTGTTCAAACTCATTCATTCATTCACTCATTCGTTCATTCATTTGAAAATCGTTATGGGCACCTATTGGTGCCAGGCACTGTCTCAGATGCTTGGCTTACACCAGTGGGCAATACAAAGATTCCTGCATTTGTAGAATTTATATTCTGTATGGGACAGAGAAAGAAATAATAAAACAAACACATAGGATTGAATAAGGATTATACTATGCAGGATCATGGATGATATGTGCTACATAAAAAAGAAAAGTAGAACAGGTTAGGGGAGGTAAGGAGTGCAGGAGGTCGGGGACCAAGGTAGAGGATGGCTGAAACTTTAAATAGGGCTGTCATGGTTGGTTGACCTGATTCGAACAAAGACTTGAGTAAGACAGGTAAGAGTATTCTTGGCTGAGGAAATGGCTAGTGCAAAGGCCCTAAGACAGGAGCTCTGTTCAGACAACACCAAAGAGGCACGAGCAACACAGGAGGTCAACTAGGCAGGGGAGAGTCTTGCAGGTGAGTGTGAGTCCTCTGACTTTTACTGTAAGGGGCCTGGGGAGCCAAGTCCTCCCCACTGTCTGACTCTATCCCCTTTCCTCCCAATCCCATTCAATAATATTATGAATTTAAAGGAATTATGCCAATCTGATCCTGTTATGTGGTAATTCATGGTTAGTTTACTATCATTTTAATAATAGGGAAGTTGAGTGTCTTTTATGTTTGTTGTCTATTTGGAATTGCTGTTTCTGGATGGTTTCTTTATATTCTTTGTGTATTTTTTTACTGGGTTGTATTTGTTATGTGTACTACTAGTAGAAATAGTACTAATAGTAGTAAAGTTTTGTATGTTATAGGCATAACAGAATTTACCTGCTAATTGAATATTTATCTTTTAACTTAATTTGGGGTATCTTCTGCCATAAAATTAATTTTTTATATAGATAAAATATTTAAGTTATTTCTTGTATAGGTCTTGGATGTCCTGCCCTGATCAAAAGGTCTTTACAAGCCCTAGGTTGTACAAATAGTCTCTTAAATTTTCTTTTTATATTTTTATAATTTTTTGGGAGGATGTTTAATTCAACTGGATATAGTGTTTGTATAAGCATTGGTGCTGGAATTCCTACATTACATCCTGCCATAAGAATAATCCGTTTTGTAATCATAGCTATTATATAAAACATCCTTTTTACATTGATTAAAATAGTAACATCATATTAAAATGAAGGACCATTTTTTTAAACAGTTGCCTAATGATTTATTCATTCTCTTTGGTGAAGCTTATAGTGTACGCACTTTTAGGCTAAAATTTTTTTCTTTCTTTTTCTTTTTGAAGGAGCATTTTTTAAGGCTAAGATATACTACAGCATATCCAAAAGGTGCTAAGAATGATCCGAAAGGGATGGATTCATAGATAATGAAAGACAGGAAATACAGAAGGATGCCAGTTACTAAGAAAGCTGTAGAACTTGGAACCCAGAGAACAAAGGAGACAGTTGGGGGTCACCACACATGGAAAACTGAGGGTAGGGGCACACTCAAAAGCAGCTTGGTAGATTTGCCTAGGGGGAGATGAGTAGTCCTTGTTTAAGAGCTTCTTTTCCCAGAGTGGTCAGAACATCATCGATTCCTGGGAAAGAGGGTCAGGAGGGAAAAGTGGGTGGAAGAGGTGTATAGATTTGAGCAAAGGGGAATGTGGGAAATCATATTACTGCAGAGTGGGAATAAAAAATTAAGAGTATAAGAGTATTAGCAGGAGAATTAAAGGCTCAGATAGATTTTTGTATTAATGGGTTTAAAATGAGAATTCTTGGGAGGTTATATAAGGTTTTTGCCAGCAAAGGCAGCTCATAGGATGAATTTTAAGTTTTTAGCAAACTTAATTTTAGTTTCGTTTTCTAATACTTTCAAAACATTTAAGCCAAAAGATTTGTAGTTTTCTTATTAGTACTTTAAAATCACTTACATAAACTTTTTACTTAATACTTATTAACACTTTAATTTTCTTATTTCTTATTAATACTTTCAGACCATGAAGTCAAAGCTTTAAGTTTCATGGACTGATTATATGTTGCTATTAATGAAATTACAGGAGTGGTTATTTAATCATGGTTGGTTATCAAAGATTAGGTGGTGGGCTAGATGTTAAATGAATCAGGGTCATTAATTCAGAGCTGACAGAATTCACTGGAACAAAACCAAGAGTATTTTCTGTAATCGTGTCAGCACCTTGTCATTATTACTTCATTTCTCCACTTCATAGTGTATCAATCATTCATTCATTCAACAAATACTTACTCAGCACCTATTATGTGCCAGGCACTGTTCTACACGCGGAGGATACACAGGAGACCAAGAGTCAAGGTTCATGTTTTCCTGGAACTTACGTTCTAATCCAGGAAGATAGACAATAATAATAAAATAATAGTAATAGTAATAACAGCTAACATTTATTTAGGAACTATTGTTTGTTGAGGCAGTTTTAAGCACTTCATAAGTAGTCATTTAATTCTTACAGCCTTATAAGGTAGAGACTAGAACTCTCTTCATTCTGTACATGAGGAAACGGAGGGCACAGAAAAGGTAAATAACCTCTCTAAGTTCACAGAGCTAGCAGAGGGCCGAGCTGGACTTTCAAACCAAGACAGTCAGGCTATAGAGCTCTTTCTCTTAATGACTTTGCTATGCTTCCTCTCAGACAAGAAAAATGGCAGTAAACAATGAACAGAGTTAAGTTCAGGATTGTTAAGTACTATGAAAAAATAATAAAGGGTGATACGGTGGTATTTTTGTGTTGGGAGGTGAAAATGTAGATATGAGGGAAAAACTCCTGGAGGTGACATCTGAGCTGAGCCCTGAAGGATGGTGATCTGTTATGGTGGGACCCAGGCAGCAGAGCAAAGACAGCACAGTGGAATCTTTCCTTGTTTGTGAAACAGAAATGCCCAGCTGGCTGTAGCTAGGGCTTAGTATGTAAGAGTGATTGATTAGAAGTGACGTCAGAGATAGTCAGGAACAAGAACCCATGGGGCCTCTGGTCACATTAAGGAATTTGATTTTTTATTCTAAAATCAGTAGATTTTTATGCAGAGAAGCAACATTACCTGATTCATAACTTTTAAAGATCAGTCTCACTGCTATATGCAAAATTGACTTCAGGACAAAAGTGGAAGCAGGAAGGTCTGTTAGGGGGGCAATTACAATCCAGGTGGAAAATGAAGGGTTGGGCATGGGTTATAGCAGTGGAACGCAATTCAGGGTATATTTTAAAAGTAGAATTGGCAATAGTTGTCAAGTGTGAAGGATAAAGAGTTTAAGCAGGAGCCTTAAGTTTTGGTTTGAGTAACTAGCACGTTGGTAGTGTCCTTTACTGAGTGTAAGGCTAGGGGAGGAATACCTTTCGTAAGAAAAAATTAAGATTTCATCTTGAACTTTATAGGGGAAGAGGCTTTTCCACCTCAACTCCTTCTCCCCCTTTTTTTTCATTAAAAATTCAAAGGAAGAGTTCTGGGAGAAAAATCTTTTTAACGTTCAGTTTTATGAGCTCTTTACATTTGAAACCAAGTTCGAAGAGTTGAATTTGAATTTTCATTTGTTTAACAAATACTTAAATTGAGTATCTACTGTGGCCAAAGACTCTGTGATGAGACATCAAGATAAACTAAGCAAACAAGATCTCTGCTCCCAAAGTGCTTTTTTGGGCGAGGGAGGAAGAACGATTGGTGATTCTCTCCCCGTCCCAACCCACCCCCCGTTCATTGTCTTACCAGAAACTTCAAATTAAGGCTTGAGTAGCCATTTTATAATAATGGCATCTCGAGCTCCTTGCAGCTGGGCCCACCGTTCTTAACGCCTCAATGTGTCGTTAATAAAAGAATATCCAATAGTGACACCTCCCCTCCCGCTAGAACTCAGGCTTCTTTAGAAATAAAACTTTTAACCAACAATATGAGTATAACCTTTGTTTGGAGGCTAATATTTTTGCAGGAATGGTACCTTTGTAAAGATGGTGGCTGCCCCCGTATATATATATTTGTTCTTTCTTCAAATCCAATTAAGTGAAAATACCAGTGAGTCCGCAGCCCCACTCCCTAGGCTCGCTGGGTCTGGCTCGGCAGAAAGGACGCAGGAGCCCTGCGGTCTGACAGCGGGGTGTGATTCTTGTCTACCCTCTCTGTCGCCAGCCGGGGATGTTGAGTCGGCTGCCCGAGCTTTCCGTCCACGCAAGAGTCTGGGAGGGGGTCGGGGAAGGAAACGACGGCAGAGACTTTAAGCAAGTGGTTCTTTAAGGTATAAAGCCACGTTTAGCGTCTACTCTACAGCACTGCTTTCAACCGCCCGCCCAGATTCCGCGTCTCGTCGTCGTCATGCCAACGGACACATTGGCGTCCACGGAGGAGTCTGTGTTTGCTTCCGGGTTTGGGCTTAGGCCCTGGGCGCAGGGGTTTCTGGGAGTCGGGAGCCGCCCGGTGTCCGTGTGAAGTGCGGCGGTCGCTGCGTGGGACCTCGGCGAACGGGAGCGGCGGGAGGGCGGGCAGTGGGTTCGCGGTTGGCGGCGAAGGACGCTCGGGAGCTGCGGGCAGCGCGGCGGGAAGGCGGCTGTGCGGGCGACTCAGCGGGGTTCACCTGCCGCGCCCCACCGCGCGGGTCGGGGCTGCAGGAGGGGTCGGCGAGTCCCGGGGACAGCCCAGAGGCTCCCTGCCCCGAGGCGGGGGTGATGATTGTTCGCCAGTCGGGGGACCGAGGAGACAGTGGTACCCCCGGGGCAGAAAACCGTGTTTCCCCCTCTCTGGATACCCCGCCTTCCTTTTCTGAAAACCTAGAGAAGCAACCCAGTTC
Source organism: Smutsia gigantea (assembly GCA_032199065.1). Lineage (NCBI taxonomy): Eukaryota > Metazoa > Chordata > Mammalia > Pholidota > Manidae > Smutsia > Smutsia gigantea. The sequence goes on from JAVSCE010006187.1 coordinate 43,722, forward strand.
CCCAGCTTCCCCACGCACTTGCTTTTCCAACATGTGACGAGTTTGGGGCGCCTCATCTGCTGGGCGGGACGCTGTTCGCTGCTCAAGCCCAGAAGCACCATGAGGATTTTTGGTTGTCTGAATCATTTCGGGGGAGGTTCCTGCCTTTTGGACATTCCTTAAATTATAACCTGCAAAATACAAGATTTTTATTACGGTGGTTGCAGGAGAAAATGGCATCAACAAAAAGTTGTTGGAGAATTTTGCCTATGTAACTGTCATTGAAATTTAGCACGTTTTTCTCCAAGACAGTAACTTTTTCCAGGGTTTTCGAAGTATTTTTTGTTTTTGTTTTTGTAGCCTATTTTCTGTTGTATGAGGTGGAAACTTCAGGGAGTCTGCTGTGGAGTGAGGGTGAGCTGAGAATTTTTAAAACTCAGTCTTGGCTGTACTGCATTTTACCAGGCTTTGCTATGTCAAGCCTAATCATTCTAATAGTAGTCCCATGAGGAATATCCCCATTCCACAGGAACTTACATTAGGTGACTTGCCCAGTGCCACAGAGCCAGGAGGAGAACAAGAAACAAGCTCTGCTTCATGACAGAATTGTTTGCACTAAATAAGAACTGCTTAAGAAGCTGTATTCCTGAGACTCGTTTGTTTTCCTGAGAGCTTTTCTTTGAGATGAAAGTAAAATTTGGAGAACGAGTTTTGGAAATGATTTCACAAATGGGATATTTGTCAATACTTTATATAATGAGAGTTTATCACATTGGGAATAATTGACACTATTTTTCTTCAAAGTGTAAAAGTCGACGATAGGAGCTAGGCCAACTTTTGAACCTGCAAGAGGTGGAAGAGGAAAAGGAGAAGGTGACATGAGCCAAGTCTCCAAGCAGTATTCAAGTAGAGACCTGCCTTCTCCTACAAAGATGAAATACAGGTAATGAAGACTTTTTTTCTCGTTCACAAGGCAAGGACAAAAGTGTTGAATGACATGATCATGAGATAGTATGTCTGGGTTATATCACATATCTATTTTCAAAAAGAGTAGAATGCAAGAGAGTTGTCTTAACACTAAAATTATGCTCCATGATTGGGCTGTGCACTATTAGCACTAATCATTATGGGATTAAAAGAATTACAGTAAAGAGCCCTGAGTTGCCATACTAACAAGAAATGAAAATATTTTAGTCAATGTACAGCAGCATTATAGGAAAGTATGTGATTCGTTTGGGCTTTTTGAGATACTGGAAACCACCTGGATCCTCTTAGAAACCTTCAGATTATCATAGTGATTTTGTCCAGTTCCCTCTTTTATTTTTGAGGAACTTTGAAACAAAGCTCCTTTTTGTGGATTGTCTTCTGCTGCTGCAGCCATGTGTTTTTTTAGTAACATTTTTGCCCTGGTTTGTTTCCACGTTAGACAAACCACTCAGGATGCCCCTGAAGAGGTTTGGAACCGTGCCTTCAGGAGGGAGCTAGAGGAGAGAGAGAGAGAGCTGCTGCAAGAGACAAAATAGAGACCGTCCCACTCGAGGCACCAGCACTACCCCAGACACGGGACTTATAACACCATGTAGCCAGTAGTTTTTCTTTCATTTGCTAATTGGAACAGATTCAAGCTTTTGTTTGTTTGCTTTAAAATACTGATGTAAACAAGATGTTGTTTGCCTTAAAATATTGGTAACACTTTGTCAAATGATTAGATTAGAGATGATGATGAGGTTGACGCCAGTTCCATCCTTTCATGCTTCTCTTTCAGAAGCAGCAGGGTGATCTGGGGATACTTAGTAGCCGTTGTTTCAATTCAGATCAAGTTTTGACTGTTTACTTTTTGAAGTCCCATGGTTTCTGTCTGTGAGGTTTCTCCTGCTTTTGTCACTAGTCATTGCTGGGCATCGGGTATAGTATCTTTTCTATTTTTCAGGATATGTAAACCATTCCCTAAATTTCTTGGTGGAGACTGCAGTTCCTATATTAAAATCAGTACTTTAATTCACTCAGCAAGCAGTTGCCAGAGGCTTTTTTGCCAGGCATTCTGCTTGTGGTCTCTACTATCACAAGGCTTGTAATCCAAGGTCTTTGTGCCCAGAAGTCCCTAAAATGTTACAAGAAATGCAGTATTTGTTTCAGTAAGCTGACTAATGTTTGTGTTTTCCCAGAGCATACAACCTCTTAGTGTCCAAGAAGCCTCGGTGAGACCAGATCCCGGCCGCCAACCTTGATGCGGATGACCCTCCAACAGACGTGTGTGTTTCATTTCCTCCATTCATCATCATCTTCTTTTTTTTTTTTTTTTTTACCATTTTTATTCTATTTATCATGCTTTCTGAAATACTTTTATTCTTTTGGCTTTAAGAAGTGACGTGTGTTTCTTTTTACTTACTGCTGTTCCCATGTGGCCCCATCTTCAATGCTAAACTCTACAGCTGATTTTAAAACAAAAGGTATTATTCTGTGGTTGACCCAACATCAAGTGTATTTGTAGGATATAAAAGGATATTTTGTCATTATCAAAAAGAAAAAACTTAGTAGGAACGTAATATAGTGATGTACTTTACGCACATAACCACAAGCCCTGAGACATACAACACAAAGACTGAGAAATATACAGTAAAACTGACATAATTGCAATGATGGTGGGAGTTTGCTTTTGTTGTTTTTTCTGTTTACCAGTGTATTAAAGGAGATGATAAAGGGTACAAATCAACAGCCAGATGAAGAGATACCCAGGACAAGACTCTGAACAACGGAGCTTCCATCCTTGTGGAGCTTGGCGGCCCATAGAAGCATTTTGGTTTCCCAAGCACGGAAGTTCTCCAGAAATGGGAATGGTTTTGGGGTGCGGGGGGTGGGGGGCAGGAGGGGGTGTTAAAAATACCATTTTCTCAGAAATTGATAGATGAGCAGAGAAGAAAACTAATAATGCTACAAAAATTTGAGACAGATTTAACAACTTGATCATATAACCCACAACAACCACATAGCAAATAGAAAAGGCCTTTTGATACATATAAAACACTTAACAAAAATTTACCAAGACCACAAAATAAATATCAGCAAAAATTCCATAGATTCAAAATATTGAGCACAATCCTGACTGCAATGAAATAAATTGAAAGTAAACAATAAAATACCTCAACCCAACCATATGTGTTTGAAATGAATATCCATAGGTCTGAAATAATATTCATACAAAAATCTAAAAATCTATTTATTTGTACATTCAACTCAAGCATTTAGTCAAAAACAAAGCAAAACAGAATTATGCAAAAGAAAAGGGGAAAAAAGTAATGGCAGAATGATAAACAAAAAGGGAAAATACACATACACAGAAATAGAGATGATTAATGAAACAGAAGATGATACCTTAAAGAAAAATAAAGAACTGGCAAAACTGTTGCAGGAAAAACAGCTTCTAGTAGTGGATTAGGAAAATAGATAGCACGAGCCTGGAGCGCCCTCTAGTGCTTGAAATTAAGGATGTGCTAGACCAACAAACATTGATGGAGGTTCATCAAGGGGGCCCAAGAACCAGAGGAAAGAGTTCTAATGACCAAAGCTCAAGCAGTTTGCAATGGAATAATTAAAGTACCATTGAATTTAAACTAAAGTATAAAATAAGTATGTAAGAGTGCATACTGATACTAAAAAAAATGATTGAGTAACAAAGTGGGGAGAAGAGACAAATTAATCTCTCCTGTAGAAGATTCCAGGTAAGTTACATAGTACATCCTAAAGGAGGGGGCCATAACCCTCTGCTCCCTGAGTGCGGGCTGCAAACACTGAATACAGAGCGGCAGGTGGGAGCGGGTGGGTAGGTCAGAAATTTTATAGTGACAAAACACTATCAGCCAGATCAACATCAAGAGCCTTCAATTATGTTGTCAGTATGTGCCCGTGATATGATGTGATAAAAATGGCACTTTATCCTCTGTAACCATCTTTCTCAAAATACATAAACCCAGGCTATTTCAGACAAATTCCAAGAAAAGGGCATCCTACATATACTTGTCCACTACTCCCCCCAAACTGTCAGATCTCTTTATGAACATTGTATCAAAATTAAAGAAAGTCTGGGAATCTGTTACAACCAAGAGAAAGCTAAGGACACATAAAAGCTAGATGTTTTTTGGTATTTAGGATGGGATCTTGGAACAGAAAAAAGACATTGGGTAGAAAACTGAGGAAATCTGAATAAACTATGGCCTTTAGTAAATAATCTCATATTGATTTTGGCTCATTAATTGTAACAAATGAACCCTAGGAATTAGGATATTAATAACGGGAAAATGTGAGTGGGGTGGGTTTGGGGTAGGTTATGTGGGAGCTCTGCAAAGTATATGCTCAATTTATATATATATATTTTTTTCATTAAGGTATTATTGATATACACTCTTATGAAGGTTTCACATAAAAGAACAATGTGGTTACTACACTTACCCATATTATCAAGTCCCCACTCATACCCCAACTCAGTCACGGTCCATCAGTGTAGTAAGATGACACAGATTCACTGTTTGCCTTCTCTGTGCTACAGTGTTTTTACTGTGATTCCCCACACCATGTGTACTAAACATAATACCCCACAATCCCCTTCTCCCACCATCCCCACCCACCTTCCCACACCCCTCCCCTTTGGTAACCACTAGTTCCTTCTTGGAGTCTCTGAGTCTGCTACTATTTTGTTCCTTCAGTTTTGCTTCGTTGTTATACTCCACAAATGAGGGAAATCATTTGGCACTTGTCTTTCTCTGCCTGGCTTATTTCAATGAGCATAATATCCTCCAGCTCCCTCCATGTTGTTGCAAAGGGCAGGATTTGTTTCCTTCTTATGGCTGAATAGTATTCCATTGTGTATATGTTCCACATCTTCTTTATCCATTCATCTGCTGATGGACACTTAGGTTGCTTCCATATCTTGGCTATTGTAAAAAGTGCTGCAATAAACATAGGGGTGCATATGTCTTTTTGAATCTGAGAAGTTGTATTCTTTGGGTAAATTCCAAGGAATGGGATTCCCGAGTCAAACGGTATTTGTATTTTTAGTTTTTTGAGGAACCTCCATATTGCTTTCCACAATGGTTGAACTAGCTTACATTCCCACCAGCAGTGTAGGAGGGTTCGCCTTTCTCCTCATCCTCACCAGCATTTGTTGTTCTTAGTCTTTTGGATGTTGGCCATCCTTACTGGTGTGAGCTGATATATCATTGCGGTTTAATTTGCATTTCTCAGATGATTAGTGATGTGGAGCATCTTTTCATGCGTCTGTTGGCCATCTGAATTTCTGCTTTGGAGAATTGTCTCTTCGTATCCTCTGCCCATTTTTTAATCGGGTTATTTGCATTTTGGGTGTAGAGGCGTGTAAGTTCTTTATATATTTTGGATGTTAACCCCTTGTCAGATACGTCATTTACAAATATATTCTCCCATGTATTTTTTGTAAATCTGAAATGGTTCTAAAAAACTTAAGTATTACTGAATATAATAAAATAATAAACAAGAGAAGTCATCAATAAACTATTAGAATGAAGAAATTAGAAATACAATCTAGATTTTAAACAGTCTACAAAACAATGCAACACAATATAAATCAAATGATTCCAGAAGCCACTTACATGACTTCATATTTTTAGAGTCGAGGTCTTAATTAACATTATTAAATTCGGAAATATAAAGTTCTTGTAGAAATTTATAAAATATGTATGTACAGTTTAACAAATAACCACGGAATGAACGAAAGTGGAGCCAGTGCCCAGGCCAAGAAATAAAGCATTTCCGGCAGGGAGAGCCTGACGCGTGTTTCTCCTCCAGGATTCCAGCCCCATCTGTCTCTGGGGCAGCCCTATCCGTAAGCACAGGCATATAGGTTTTGGTAAATGATAGAAAATGAGAACTGTGCTCGCTTTTGAAAACCTCACATAACCTCCTATTAGAATCATACTTTATGAACTTTAATGAATTATTTTGTGTATTTTTTTCATCATTTATGTTGCTGCATGTAGCTGGACTTGGTTCTGTTTCAGGGGTGCGCTCAATCACATAAACATTCTCACTATTGATAGGCCTTTTGGTTGTCTCCACTTTTTGCGTCGTGCAAACACATATATTGGAGCAAAAATAGATTCTTGGACATGGAACATGTGAATTCAAACTTCATCTTGCCAAACTCTTTTTCAATAGTTCTTCCTGATTCACACACTCATGAGCTGCATAGGAGGCGCTCTTTTGCTTCCCTTTTGCAGATTTTTGAGAGTCACCAGCCTTTCTCATTTTAGCCAATGAGGTGAGGTTGTAGGGTTGTCTCACTATGATATGCATTTCCCTGATTACTAAGGAAGGTGAGCATGTTTTCATGTTTATTGGCTAATCGGATTTGCCCCTTCACGGATTCACGGAGTGGCCATCAACTGTTTTGTCCATTTTCCCCCTGGGTCTCCTGTTTGCTACCTTTGTAGGAGTTCTTTATATATATTCTGGATATTAGCTCTCTATTGGATATAAGTAATACAGTGTCTGTTCCCACTCCTTGACTAGTCTTTTCACTCTCTTTCATATGTTTTGATGAACAGCATTCCCTTTTTACCCCTGAGAGTGCATATATTATTAAAGCAGCTAACATATATGGTGCCTATCGAACACCAGGCACTGTTCAATGTACTCTTGCATAGAGTAATTGATTTAATCCTCATAATGACTCAATAAAGGAAATCCTATTAATCCTGTTTCTCAGATGAGGAAACTGAATCAAGGAGACATTAAGCAACGTTCTTAAGGTGACACATCTAGTAAGTTGTGGAGTCAGATATTAAAATAAGAATTCCCAAGATGATTCCTTAAAAGAAGAACAAAGATGAGTGACTTTTCCCCTATCAAGCTGCAATATTTGAGCTGCAATGGACAAACACATCTGTGTACAGAATGGAGAGGCCAGACATAGATACACGTGTGTGCGGGAATCCATATGGAAGGGAGGTGGCATACCAAACTGGTGAGGAGAAGTGGACTATGCAGTAGGTGGTATTGGGATTGGCACTTTTTTGGGGCAGGGAAGAAAAACAGCTCCACCTCACACCAGTTACATACATAAATCTGAAGAACACAACAGAACTTTAAGATGACTAGAGAAAATATTGAAGAATGTCTTCATAAACTCGAGTGGAAAAAATATTTTAAAGAGCCACGAACACCATGATGGACATGTCTGATATATGCACCTGCCTCCAGTGTCATGACTGTGATGATTAATTTTACATGTTGACTTGACTGAGCTCAAGGATACCCAGATAACTGGTAAAGCATTATTTCTGTGTGTGTCTCGGTGGGCGTCTCAGGAAGAGACTAGCATTTGCATCAGCAGACTGAGTAAAAACGTCACCTTCACCTATACAGGCGGGATCATCAAGCCACTGGGAGCCTGAATACAACAAAGGTCAGAGGCAGTGCAAACCCACTCTCTCTGCCTAAGTGGACGCATCCATTGTTGCCTGTCCTGGGACATCTGACAGAGGCGCTTCTGGTTCCCTGGGTTTTAGACCTAGACGTGGCCTTATAGTATTGACCTGTATTTCTCACGCCTTTTGACTTCGATGTACTCACAACCCCCATATTCCTGGGGCTCACTTGCAGACAGCCGACCTGCAGATTATGGGATTTCTCAACCTCCATAACCACCTGAACCAATTCTTGCAATTAAAGCTCTTATGTCTGGGTAGATCCTATTGTTTCTGTGTGTCTGCAAAATACTAACACGCCATTGAAAATAAACAAATTACAGTCCACAAGTTTTTATCATACATAAAATAGATAATGAATTAGTATTGTGAATTCTACAGATGAGTAAAAAAGAAGTCAACACTCAAAAATGGGGAAAGCGTTAGAATAGACAATTCAAAAGAGAAAATCCAAATGGCTTATAATTAGGAAAAGATGTTCAGGTCACTAGTAATCAGGGAAATGTAACGAGATACTATTTTTTACCTATTTAGATTAGGAAAAATGAAGAGGTCTGGCAATATAAAAAATGGGCCAAGATGTGAAGAAATCAGAACCTTGCCCACTGCAATGGAGACAGAAATTGGAGGCTAATCTGGCTGTTTCTAGGGAAGTTGACAATGAACAAAAATACAACCTAGTAATTCTATTTCTATGTACAAAGCTGTTCAGTATTGTTTGAGTTGACAGAGATTTGGTTATAATCCTATTTTCTATCATCAGGAGAATGAATAAAATAAACAATTACACCAGATCTAGTTTGTTGGACTGATTAGGATCTATATATAGCAATATCTTTAGAACCTGCAAATGCAGTATTGACTTTTATAAAGGTCATGGTGGGGAATAAGTTACTGAAACAACACACGACCTATTACTTTTGGTTGTATAGACTTTCCCATACAAACCTGAAGAACGTGTGCACTGAACACGTGATCATTATTTCTCAGAAGTGGGAAGAGGCCTGGAAGATCACGGCAGCAAGAACAAAGGTCATTCTCCCTTTATATGATTTTCATTACGAACGTCTTTTGCTTTTCCAAGATTGAGTATAGCAAAAACTCATCGGACATGAAGAAATGGCTGGATATGGGGATTTTTAGTTGGGAAGAGTGGTCCAAAGTGAGTGTCCAAATTGAGTGTGTTGACATGAGGTAAAATAGAGCTTGAATAGAATTGCTTGAAGAAGCTGCTCTGCTACCACCTCCAGCTCCCATCCTTGAAGATTAATTTAGAAATGAGTTCATCTGTACAGTTAACTGTATTCTTAATATTGCTGGTCTTTATTACACAAATTTTTTAATGTAGGAAAGTAACGGAATGAAAACATAAGAGTTCAATGAGAGCAATGTTTCCTGGAATTTTTTGTTTTCTTGTCCTACAAAACACCCTTTTTTTTAAATCTTATGCTTCCCAGGGCATCTATCTGGTAGGGATGAGATTGTGATAACCTGAACTATATAGCAAGGACGATTTCAGTTTTTAAAATTCAAAATATGAATATGAAGCAGGCTATTGTCTTCAGAGAGACTTTTCAGAATTCCTTTATATTTCTCTGCATTGCTGTTTCCACAATTGACTTAAATTGAAGGATCAAAAAAAAAACCACCCTCAGTTTCTCAGCTACTTGCCACATAAAGAAACTTCCTTGCTCCCTGTTCAGTAAGACCCCCTGACCATCCAGTGGCTCTCTAGGGCTTCCCCCTCCCACGTGACTCCAGGCAGCTCCCACTGTGGCTCCGCCTTCTCAGCGTGCGGCTGACGCCCCTCCCTCAGGCCGCTCACTCCTCTCACTCCCATCACTATGCCTGGAGTCCAGGCGCTCGGCTTCCACTGTCCACAGAATACACTCCTGTGTCCTGTTATATTAGGAGAGACAAAACTGCTCAGGTAGGAAGGGTGAGACGTGGGGTTTTGCTTCTCCTCAATCAGAACTTCAAACACACACTTTTTTCCCCACTATGTCTGCCTTCAGTTTTACATGGTGATTCTAATTCCAAAACCTTGCTGAAATTCTGTGGGACAGAGCTGGAGGGGAGAGATGGTTTGCTTCTCTGAAATATTTCCTTCTGTATCCAAACTATCATTTTCATACCCAGAGTTGATTCTGAGCTGCCCACTTCAGTGCATTTCAATGCTAATACCTAAGTCTAGGTAACTCTCACTGATATTCCTTAAGATGTTCTATTACTCCTGCCCCCCCACCTTGTCCACAGAAGTAAGATGATTGTTTAAATGTGTAAATCACTTCATGTCAAGTGCTGTTTTAAATTTCCAATGCCTTCTCATCTCAAGTTGAAACAATTCAAATATTTCACATGAACCACAAGCGCCTATATACCTCAGACCTTGCCTCCCTCCCTCTTCCTGTGCCCCAGACACAACTTAGCTTCCTTTCTATTCCCAAAGAAACGAAAACAGCAAGTTCCACATTAGGTCTGTTATACTTGCAGTTTCCTTTAAGTGAAAGTCAGCTCTGGACCTTCCTTCTCACCGACCGGGTCTCAGAAAAGGTCTCCTAGTCCATGAGGCTTTCCCTGCAGAAGGCCAGCCCTGACCGTTCTGCTCTGTCATCCCACCCCCTTTAATTCTTCACAGCACATGCTGCCAATCGGTATATATATGTTCATTTATCAGTGGACTTACTTATTGGGATGACTCAATGAATTAACCATGTGAAATATACAGTGTTGAAGAGGAAGTGGAGAGTCAGAGCAAAGACAATGGCACTTCTGCTCTGTGCTCGCTCATCTCTCCGGCAACTTGGGACACGCTGCCAGCCACGTGCATCGTTTCCCAGGTGGTTTCCACCAAGTCACCCTTAAGATGTGCCCAGCAAGCCAGATGCCCCCCAGTCAGCCAGAACCCAACAAGCGTCCCCCCAAATCATTCACCGACATCACACAATATAACCAGCCCATAAAAATAGGTTTTGTTGGAAATGTTTTGATACAACTATTAAGAAGAGTGCAGAAAAGAATAACCTTCATTTCTCATAGATGCTGGTGCAGCTACAGGCGTCCCCGGGCTAGGCGGTGGGCTGCCAGCAGGCCGGGCCGCCGCTCATAGCAGCCCCATGTGGATGAGGCCCAGAGGCCAGCTGGGCAGCGGGCACTGCAGCTTGAAGGGGATGGTGCAGGGACCAGCCTCCATCGCCAGCCTGGGTGCTCCAGGCAGGAGAGCCGGTTAGGATGGGCTCGACCACAGTGGCCACCAGGAACTGGGGCACAGGGCATGCAATGCCCCCACAGAGGGCCCCAGGAGTGCTCCCGTGTAGAGGGGCCTGAGTCAGGATGAAGGTCTGAGCCTGGTGGGGCTCCCCGGGCCTCTGTTCCGAGCTGACATGGACAGTGATGTTGCAGGCTCCAGGCCAGCCCAGTCTGCGGCCGGGCCCTCCTGCCACCAAAGGTGTGTTGGGGAAAGCTGGCAGCACCGGGGCACTTCCTGGAGGCAATGCTGGGCCCAGGAGGTTTGGTGGGTGCTGCAGCTAGGTGGTCCATTGTGGGGGGCCGGGAACGGGAGGGGCTGAGGGCAGCATGGTGAAAGAAGACATGAACACAGCAAGGTTCACAGTCCCTTCCAGGCCCAGCAGTGGAAAGGCTCTCAAGACAGGAGCGGCGTTGACAGAATCTGTCGTGGGCAGGGTGCCTGGGACTCAGAGACAGCTCTCCTCAGGTGACAGTCCAGCCTTGACAAGCTGAGACCTTTCCACTGCCCCACCCAGGACCCCAGTCCTCTCTGCCGAGAAGAGACCGCCTAGCAGGTGCTGTGTTTGTGCCACTCAGCCCTGGCTTCACAACTGTGTCCACACAGGACCTGCAGACACCTGCCAGCGAGGACGGCCCCCACCACAGCCTGTGAACTGCAGGGCACTAATCCTAGGTATGATCTGGGATCCCGGGCCTTGAGAACCGGCAGTGTCTAAAACACCAGGGCCCATGTCCCTCGGCTTTGCAGGGCCCATGCCCATGTAAATCCCTCTCTTTCTGTCCTGACGCACTTGAAACATCCCTCTCCACAGGAAAGGCCCTGAGACCTGGACATAAGCCATCCAGAAGTGCCCACAGCACACCCTTAACATGGGCCAGGGTCCCTGCCTCCACTCAGGAGCTCTGTTCCCAGGAAGGGGTCATTGGAGGAGGTCTTGTGCGTCCTGAATTCTGTCACTTCACAGCCAGTATGGCTGCAGAGCCTGGCAAAGGGCCAGGAATGGAGAGCAGTGGGCTGTCAGGGGAGGATCCCTCCACTTTGGAAAGGAATCAGCATGAGTAGATGTCCCGTGGGACAAGCAACCACACTCCACGTCTGCTACCATCCATGGGTTAGTGACTTGCACACAAACAAATGCCTCATCTCAAAGGTGAAATGCAAAGCTCAAGTTTCGCCGTGAGATACTGGACAGGATGAAGTGGCTCTGCAGAGCTGAGTCTCCTCACAGGGAGAAGGATTCAGGATGACTCAGGACCCTAAGCCCTATCCTGCTGGTGTCACCCAGCTGCCCTGCCCCCGTTGAGCCCAGCAACAGCCCACTGCCCAGAGGAGAGGAGCTCCGAGTGGAGGGAGGGCAGGAGCTCTGGGATGCCGTTGTCAGGGGACACTGTGGCCTTGCTCGTGGAAAAGACATGTGCCTCCAGACTTGGCCACAGATAGGGCCTGTGGACAATTTTCCAACTGAGAACAACTCTCTCTACCTCTCCTAGTTCACTGCGGGGTCTGGCAGAGTCCAGTTCAAATGCCTTAGGATGACATCGTGGGGCCAGCCCTGTAGCCAGGAGAAGGACTCAGGGCTGGGCTTTCCTGGGGTTCCCCCCGTGCCGCCACCACAGCCTCCCCAAACACAGAGCCCATGGCTTGTCTCCCTTCTAGAAATCAGCAGCGTGTTGGCGGCAGTCCCTTCTCCCTGCTCAGGCCATTTCCCTTGTGTCACCTGACGCACCTCCAGAAGCTTCCTCCCGAGGGCTTCCTCAGGTTTCCAGGGTCCACCCCCTGCTACCCCCACCCCCCCCACCTCCAAGGTGAGATTCCCGTGGGCCCAGAGCTCTCTCCTCCCTTGAGGGTCCAACCGCTGTGCCCAGATAAGAGAGAGTCACATTTGAATCCCCGGCTGTGGTGGGTGGTGGTCCCTGAAACAGTGACCCCCCCAGCCTTTAGGCCTTACCTCCTTCTGAAGTCATCCCCACAGGCTGAGATCCGACCATGGCTGCCTGGCTGTTCCACATGGAGGAAACCCAGTCCAGGAGAGAGCTCAGGAGCCAACTCAAGGAGGGAAAGTTTGAATTTAAACAGGTCTAGAATGTGGGTGGCGGTTGGACCATTCTGCAGTGGGGGAGGGGCAGAGAGCATGTGGACTCAGGGCAGGAGGGGGGTGCGGGGGGTGGTGTGTGGTTTGGTACATTCCACAGGGACTCTGGCAGGTGGGCAAGAGCACAGGTGCTTCTCCAGCCCACAGGGACACACCCTCGGTGGGTGCCTCTCTTGGCCACGTACACATCGTTTCTCAGGCTCACAGTACCGAGGTCCTAGCTGATGTTCCCGTTACCTATATTCTGTGTCCATCGACCTAGTTTCTGGCTGGGGACCTACTGCTTCCTACAGCTCATGATGGACTTCCACAGAAGCTAGGCTCTCTGAACCTATGGGAACATGTGCTCTGATAAGCCCAGAGGCACTCATGGCCATGGGCAGCCCTGTGTTTGAAATGGGGATGTCTCTGCAGCTGCGGCCCGTTTGGTGCACTGTGCTCATCGCACTTTAGGAAGCAGCCTGTAAGCCCCCAGGGCTGTGTGTGGAGGCCCTGCAGACCCCAGCCAGGCCCCTGTCGCTGGAAAGCCACAGCCGAACAAAGACAGGCCCTGCAGCCTCCACGTCCAAGACCAGAAACACCTCCTTTGCATTTCTCAGACTATTATGCTCCCGCTAAATATGTTTTTACATTTTTAATGATTTTAATATACTATCTCACACAAGTTAAGACCTTTGCGTGGTTCATAGCCCACTATAAACATGGAAAGTGCAGTGGCAAGTCCTCCTCCCGCCTCTTTCCTGGAAGCCCAGATCTCTGTCCCCCAGGAACCAGTGTTATATGTTTGTTCAAATCTTCTTAGATATGTACTATGTGGCCATAGGCAAATGCAATCTGCTCTTATTTTTTAAATGCTTTCAGTTTTCTCTTCCAGTGGAAATTCATTTATGTTCTGATGTATTTGCAGATATTTACAATGAATGTCTCTGTGCTGGTAATGTGGCTCCTGTTTTTATTTCTGGAGTTGGAGTCCTAGAGCAAGAAGCTCTACGGTCCCTTACAATTCCAAGTACCTGATATAATAAGGTGGACAGATGTAGCAAATAAAAGTCAGGGATGGCCAACAGATTTCAAATTTCAGATAAATGATGAATCAGTGTTCAGTATGATTGTGTCCTGTGCAATGCAGAACATACCCTAACTGCAGATCTGTTGTCTGTTCATCTGAAATTTACATTTACCTGGGATCCTCTTTCTTCCAGCAACTGGACCAAAGCAAGGGTGTGACATATGAAGCTATTATTGGTGACTCCCTCACATCACACCTCAGAGAGAGAGAACTTGGAGTACAGGGACTCTTGGCTCCACCCCAAAACACGATTGCACACACATACAACGTGCATGCTTTTTGGATGACAGGGTGTCTGGAAGGGTCGTCACAGTGCACTGAGTACCTGGGCTTATTGGGGCTAAGGACAGAAGTAAGGGACAGAAAGGCAGAAAATCTCCTCCCCTGCCTTAAAAGGTATTAGCGTCTTATATCCCTGTTTTTTCAAGGTGTTAAAAATCAACTCTCCACGAAAGAAATGGATCTGCACCTGAGACAGAGCCAGGATTCTATTCAAGAGTGTGCAGTCTCATTCATGCAAACCCACTTCCACCCACCTTAGTCCCAGCTGTGTGACCCAAGCCTGGAAGCCCTGCTCGTTAGCTGAGAGATTTCCTGTCTGCATCACACACCCTAATTTGTGGAATCCAGGCTCATCATCGCATTGCATTTCTTCTCCATGGGCACCATGGTGCAGCATCCCTCAAAAGACTTTTGATTCTCATTTTCATATTGCACAATGACGTGTGTACGGGTGTCTATCCTTATCAAAACGATATGAAAGACTATTTGTGTTGTGAGTTGTGAGAAGAGAGGATTATTAGGAATTTCATCCAGGAAGATGAGGGGGGAACCTTCAGAGGGTTGAGGTGAAATCTCTTGGGGGACAACCATCGCTGCTCCTGTGCCAGCACCAGAGTTCCTACTGGTGGTAGGGTGTCGGGGAAGGAAGAGCAGTTTAAGAGGACTCCAGCTCTGGTACAGACTCCTGCTGGCACTTGAGATGCTTCCTGCCCCTTGTAAGAGAAAACTGACTCAGAAGCAGAGACGATGAAGTGACAGCCTTGCAACAAGTCACAGTGAACTTTATTGAACAGAACTGCTGGTGGGGATTGAAAAAGTAAACAACTTGCAAACATCTCCCAGGACTTGGGTTTTGTGCATCCCGGTCAGAGCACCATGCTCAGAGAGGAGGGTGTGCGCGCCACCCTCCACCTCCACGGGGAGGCGTGCTCACGGAGACACCCGCGTGCACTCAGCAGGCCCGTGGAAGAGCCCCGGGCGGGTCGCGGAAAGACCCCGCGTGTTTCCCGGGTGGGTCTAGGGCTCTGAGCCAGGCGTGTTCTCATTGGGAACCTCCAGGCCCTCCGCTGAGAGGGGCGGGGCGCGAACCTAGGGAGGCAGCCGGCTGCTGCGGAGGCCTGGGAGACAGGACGGCTGCGAGGCAGGCAGCCCGCGGTGCGTGCGCCGCCCAGCGCAGGGTGCGGGCTGGGGGTGCCCAGTCCACCGGCGGCGGCAAGCAGGCGCGGCTTTGGGGCCCCGGGACCCTGAAGCCGAGTCCCTCCAGCCGCGGATTTCTGTTTCGCTTCGGGCGCGCGGACCAGCGGCTCCACCGGCTCCCAGAGTCCATTGCGGCGGACCGCTCGGGCTGCGCACAAGCCCGCGCGGGCCGGGACCAACGGCATTGCGGCTGGAGCGAATCCCGCGGGCGGCTGCTCTGCGGGGCTATGGCGGCCCGGGGTTGCCCCCCGCAGTCCCCTCAGCGCCCCAGCCCGCGCCTGCCCCGGTGACCTCGGCGCCTGGCCCTGCGAGGGCGCGTCGACTGCTCCCGGCCTGACGGTGTCGGCCCGTGGGAACGGCCAGGACAGACGGGCTGCGGGCGAGGTTGGATGTCACACGGGGTGTCGTGATGAGGGGAATCCCGCCGGTGTCTGTGAGGGCGGTTCGCAGGAGGCGTGGGGGAGTCGTGGGGTGCAGCCTGTGGCTGGGCAGTGGCACGTGTGTGTGTTTGTGTGTGTGTGTGTCTGTGTGTGTGGGTGTGTGTGGCGCAGAGCCGGCTGTGCACTGGTGGTGCAGAAGCCTGCGCGTGCAGGAGTCCGGGGGTGTCGGGTGTGGTGTGCGGCGCACCAGGCGCTCCGGGGCTTCAGGCAACTGTAGGTGTGGATGTGAACGTTCAGGGTTTGTCCCTAAAGATTTGGGGAAAGAACTGGTTGTCTAGGAAGTGAGGGTAGGGAGGTACGTGTGTGCCCTTTCGTGCATGCATGTGGGCTGGGAGGTGGGGGTCCTAGCCAGGGTGTAGGTGCACTGTGTCCCATACTGGGATGGAGGGGACGGGGCACCCTGGAAGCGGCTCCTACTGGCTTGGGATAGTGGATGCTGCCCAGCTCTTCCCGGCTCTGCTCAGCGCTGTCCGGCGGGGCGCTAGAAGTCAGGCATGCTGGGAATCTTTGTACCAGGTGCGCACCACACACGATGTCTTTCCGGACTGCACCTGAGAGCTGTTTCTTAAGCCTCTACCAGCAGAGCACTGGTGTGTGTGAAGCATGTGCGTGTGTGGAAGACTCTAGGTGAATTGTGAGTGGGACATCGGGGCGGGGGGCCCGTGTGTGTGCCCAGCCACTGGTCATCCTGTCATCGCGTGGCTCGTCCTCGGGCTGGCCCGTTTTAGGGCCAAGGAAATCTCCATAGGTGTTGGGAGTTCTGCGTTGGGGGAGGTCTGTACCTTAGGCAGGTGAGTGCCCCTTCTGCACTTGGGTGGTCCTGGCACCTGGGTACCAGGTTGGGAGGTCCTGGTGGGCAGATGGCGTGCAGTGCAGTAGTAGTATATTAATCATGTGTTTATTTTTCCTGTTTTGACGTGTTAGGCTTGCGGAGAGACTGTCCCTTCTAGGACTAGCCACCTGTCAAGAGCTAGGGAAGGGCTCACTGGGAGCTCATGCTTCATCAGCAGTCCGACAAACCCAGAGTCTGCAGCCCCAGCTACTCCCTTCATCTAATCTCACAGTTAGTTAGCCCAGGTTCCCCCTCACCTAAATCATCCTAGGGCAGGCAGCAAGCAACTAGAGACCAGCCCTGTAGCCTAAGACACATTTGAATTATTCAAAATAGATAATCCTAAACTGCCTTGCCTTTCCTGCCCCAAAGAATCAGGCATATACTTTCTCCCTATTGGTCCATCTGGCCGCTAACCAAAGCTGGCCCTTGCCCTGTGGCCCCTCATGTTGTGGTGTGCCCTCTTCTTTTGAGTTAGGTAAGGAATTTCTGCTTTCAGTGGCATTGGCACGTGTGCCAGCATTCCGTTACCTCCATAATTAAATCCTGGCCACAGTTTAAAAACAATTGGCACAGCCAGCCACTTGGTGTTCAGTGGAGAGAGCTTATCTCTGGACTTCTCTCAGCTTGCTAAATGCTTTTAGCACACAGCAAGTTCCATCTGAGAAGGCACTGCTAGCTGTTGGCACACTGTGTTTTGGCTGCTACTACTTTGTGCTCTGTCCACCGTATGCTGCCATAGATCTTGGAGGAGTATTCCTCTCTTCCTTCTGCAGCTTGAAGGTGCTACAGTGTAGCTCTGCAAGGGCTGTAATCCCTTAGTTGGCACTTTATCCAGGAGAGATTGATCTCAGTCTGTTTTTCCAAGCTCAACTTGCCTCGTTGCTGGGCTGGTGCCCCCAGGGGTGACTAGAATAATTGACTGCCATGCAAGGCAGGCTTCCCCCAAAAGTGGGCAAGGGAAGCTTCTTCCAAGAGACTGTGCTGGGATATGAATCTGACCAACTAAAACAACACTTCTGATTCAGAAGTGGGCTGCTGGCTTTTTTTCCATTTCTATTGAAATATAATCGACATACAACATTGTGTAAGTTTAAGATAGACAATCTGTATACGTGTAAGTACTGTGATACCACAATAGGGTTTAATTAGCACCTCTGTCACTTCACATAATTCTTTTTGTGTGTGGTTAGACCATTTAAGAGCTATTCTCTTAGAAACTTTCAAGTATATAAAAGAATATAGTTAATGATAGTCACAGTGCTATACGTTATCCCCAGGGATTATTCATTCTGTAAATGGAAGTTTGTATCCCTTGACCAACATCACCCCATTTCCCCAGCCCCTGGCAACCACCATTCTTCTCTGTTTGTATGAGTTCAGCTATTTTTACATTCCCCATGTAAGTGTGATCATAGAGTGTCTCGTCCCACTTCACTTAGCATAATGCCTTCAAGTTCTACCCATGTTGTTGCAAATGAAACGATTTTATTTTCCCAAGACTGAATAATATTACTATGTGTGCATTTCCATTATCCATTTATCTGTTCCAGATGTCCCTGAGTGAGTCAGTGGTAAAAAGGAGAGGGAAATGGCTTATCCCAATCTCCCTTTATTCCCCTATGTGGGCCAACTGAATTAAACATAATGCCTAGCCTCCTGTGCAGAGACCTATTTATTGTGGATGTAAAGCAGCAAAGAAGACGGTCCCTTGGTGGGGGATAATCTCATAACCAGGGCATCTGTCCTCAAGGTGATGGAGACTTTGAATCCAGGCCTGCACAGCATGCGACCTTCAACCACTGGATTTTTCAGGGAAGAAGCCCAGGAGTAGAGTCAGGTGTAAGGGTGCCAAAGACGCCTGATTCTTCCAAGGTTGTTAGGTCAGAAGAAGGGCTTATTCTAATTCATTCCTGAGTAATTTGTTCAATGTGGGGGCAGACAGTGCGCCTGTTTTCAGAAGTCTCAGCTGACCCAGGAGCATCCCTTACCCTTACTCCACCATCTGCAGTCCTAATCACCGTGGGAGTTCCTCTGTGAGAGCCACCACACGCCTTGAAATTCATTCAACAAACATCCATGGCAGGCACTGTTTCAGGCACTGAAGCAGAAATAGACTAAAATCCCTGCTCTAATAGAAGTCACGTTTCGTGAGCGTAAACAGACCATAAATGAGTGAATAAATTCTTAAAATAGGATATTATGTGGCTGTAAAAAGGAATCAGGAGGAGATGCATATCTTGCTATGGAGTGCTTTCCTGGATGTATTTTTTGTCTGGTAAAATTCTGGATTTGGTTGATTGCTTTCCTCTATTGTTACTTAACCTGTTTCTGTAGGTCCCATGTTTTCAGTAAACTAGTGACATCTAGAGGTTATATTGAATTCATGGTTTTGTGTTTTGTTTTTTTTTGGCAAAAATGCCTTGTCAACAATGCTATGTACTTACTATTGTATTACATCATAGTGTCAGGTATGCTCCATTTGTACTTACAGTTTTATAATGAAACTAAAGAAGGACAATGAAAGGCTAATAAAAATGATTACCTATAGTGGAGTGAGGGAACAGGGATATACATTAGACTTCTCTGAGTATATCTTGTTGAAATTGTCTATTTACATCATTTAGAAAGAGCATTCCAGTACAAGGGAATAGCATGTGCAAATGATCTGAGGCAGGAATATGCCTGTTTCATTCAAAAAAGAGAAAAAAGGTTAGTGAGTGATTTCTAGCTTACTTGTCTCCCTTCCCTGCTAGACTACTGAAGACCGGGCCAATGGCTTTCCGCTTTCATATAGTGCCTGGTGCATCCTCTGTTTGATACATTTGTTGAATAAATGAGTAAAAGTTTGAATCCAATCATTCAGTGTCCTGGACAAGGGAACGAAAAAAGAAGAGTAAAGCATGTCTTGGAGGCTCATTGCCATGAAATAAAAAATATGTAATTTTCATCAGTTCTCTGATGAATCAGAGGAAGATTAGAAAGTGTCTAAAACAGCAAAAGTGAGGCAAAATAGCAGCATGCTATTAAAGATCTTCAATATACACAGAAACCCACAAACCCCACTGTTCCTTGGAAACTAACACTTTTCAGAGCCATCTTTCTTTTTATTAGGTATACCTGCATTTTACTATTACAACTAGTTAAAGGCAACAACTTAGTAAAAACAAAGCATAAAAAACTTACCTTACAAATAAGTAAGAAAAATAATTACAAATTTAAAAATAAGTAAAATTAAAACTATAAACATATAATAAATCAAGTTTTAAATGAACAAATCACTAAAAGCCATTAATAAATAATTCAAATACATAAACATATTTATTTTCTAAGTGAGAATAAAGATCTCAGTTCTCTGCTCTTTCTCTCTATCCATGTGTGCGTATATGTGCATCTTCCCTACATGTCTGTCTATTGTACAGGGACCAAGATATGCTGAGTGAGGTGGAATCCAAGAGTCACTGCTGCTCCCTCAGTTTATCTCTGCCTGTGTTAAGGCACCCAACTTAATGCATAATATATGTACAGAATAAGGGAAAGGGAACATTTTTTTTGACCTCTGAGGTGTTGGAGATGCAGTTTCTGAATATAGGAAACTGGCTAAAGAAAGGTGGAGGAAGATTCCTTTTTCCAGTGGAATCTAAGCTTAAGTGTGGCCAGGATGTCAGGGCTTCAGTGGGGTGAGGAGGGCATCCAGGCAAGGTGCAGGGCAGTGATGGCCACAGGTATTGGTTACATACTGGGTAATTGATCAAATAAGTTACTATATTAAGGATAGTGAGAATCAGGTTTATCCTTGTTGGAGAATGGGGTCACAAACATGGAAATGAAGAAAATTAGAATGAACCCTGTGGTGTTGAACTGGAGTTGGAGGTATCTGTATGAACTTTTTTCCAATACAGATGGAGAAATAAAGACATCTATATGTATCTATTTCTACCTGCCTAAGCTCTCTGTCCATTGAGAGGAACTGGAAAAGCAACATGCCAATATCAACGAGCATACTTAGGGCCCACATCCTGGCTTTCAGGATTTTGAACTTTACCTGAGCTCTGTGCTCCTGAGAACAATTACTATTTTTTCAGCGGATGATGGTAGGAATCCCCTGACCCTTTTGTATTACAGGAAACAGCTTATTGTAAGGAGCCATCCTTCCCCATATGACTTAGATAAGAGTTGTTGATGACTCCCTTGTTTACTATGACAAGGCCTGACAGAGTCTCTCCAAATTCCCTTTGCTAAGAAGCATAAATGATTAGCTCAACTCTTTGTTCCCTGTCACCAATCTGGACAAAACACCCACTAAGGTGACTTGACCAAACTTCAGTCAGGCTTTTCCCCTCTCCACAGGCCCCTGGACTTGGAACCACCACTGGACAAGTACTGGAACACAGAACAATTCCTCCTTAAAGGACCTCTGAGAATAGGCAGACCTCAGGGGAAACACATTCCCTGATCAGCTGTGCATCATGCCACCAGCTCACTCCGTTTCCTGAAACCCAGTTCTTTCTGGCTTTTCCTTCCTGTAATAGAAAAGCCCTTGCTGCCTGACCTTGGAGTCACTTACAGATTGAAGATTTGGTATGTCCTCCTTGTTTGCTATTGTCCCTTCCCTGTATTGCAAAAGTTTTTTTAAGTCTTTCCTTACCTAAGTCTGGATTTGTTTTTTACTTGACATTTCAAACTAAAACAAGTCAGGAATTCTTGGAAAAAGGGCTAATTCCAAGGCTTAGGCAGAGGAAGTTTAAGATGAGTTTAGATCATCTTGCACTGGAAATTAAGGAAATACTCAAGGAATATGATAGTATAAAGAAAGGAAATAGAAACCAGCTTGAAGAGGCTCTCACTGGCCAAACTTGGGAAAATTTGAGCCTCAAAATAAACATTGATACTAATGTGTTATTAATGCTCTGAATAAAAATATAAATATACTGAATAAAGATAGAAATCATGAGTCCATACTGATATAAAAAAAGAGTAATTTTAAAGTTTAGTGAGGAATTTGCATAGTTTCAAAGTACTGCCTCACAAAATACTTAATCACAAAGGGAAAAGTGACTCTACAGTGGATAAGTTTGGCAGACACCCTTTTATTTAAGTGATCAGAGTTAACATCACTGGTGGTGGACAAAAGGGAAATTGTGTTACTTGATAGGATGCAAGAACACACTCACACTTTTGCAATAGTTCTGCTCAAGATGCCTACCCTGAGTTTAACCACAAAGAAACCTAGACAAACCCAAAGGAGTGTCATTCCAGAACGTTAACTATCCTGGAATCTTCACCCCTCTTCTATAGTTAGTTGTGGTCATGTGACCTACTTCTGATTCATAAGATTTAAATGTTAGAAACTGGACTAAGCTTTAGGAAATATCATTTTTCTAATAAAAATGAAGTAGGCTTAGCTGGCATACACTTTTTGCCCTTTGTTCTTCCCCTTATTTCTTAATAGATGCAATGCATTCCTTGTAGGACCATGAAGACTTAAGTCACATACTGTTACAAAGCAAAAAAGGAGAAACTACCTGTTTCCTTCAGCAACTGCATCAAAAACCAAACAACTACGTTCAGCCTCCTTTTTACATTACCCCTTGTTTGATTAAAACATGGATTTCTGATAGATGTGGTCAAATGTAAACTAGTCACAACAACTTGCTTTTCCCTTATTTTTCTGTATCAACCTGTCTAGTTCTTTTCCCTGATTCCAACATTTCTTTTTGTTAGCAATTTTATTGGTATTGCATTATATTTACAAATTAATTATGGACAATTGATTTTTTCGTGTTGAGCTTTTTCAAGCACATGGTGTCTCTTTCCATTTGTTCTAGGCTTCTTTGTGCCTCGAGTAGTGTTTCAAAATTTTTGTCACTCAGTTTTGCATGCTTTTGCTATAACTGCCATTTATTTTTATTTGCCTCATAATTGATGCATCAAGGGGTACTATGGTGTTTTTTTGAATCCCAAGAGAATATGAAAAGACTTCAATGTTATTTGAGTTAATTATGACAAAAACTAGTCAAGGTATTTAGTGGATTAAATGTTTCGAGATTAATTCATAAATTAAAGTTCATTTTTCTGTAACAAAAATACAAGGAGCACATTCCATTCTATTTTATATATCAAACAAGTACATTTACATGCTCGAGGTTATGATTTTCATAGATTGATAGTTAAAAGTAGAAATTCCTAGGAAAGCTTCTTGCAGTCACAAATTCAGTTTTGTAAAACCTGGAAAAAAAGCATATTTACCTCAATGTGGCTTATGTTAACTATTTTTAATGCTTTTAAGGTTAGCTAGTTTATAATTATTCCCCAGCCTCTTTATTTTTGTAAATATAAGCTCAGTGTTTTGTATTCTCAAAGCTTTTGATCAATACTTCAGAATGTCTTACTCTTCATGGAACTTTTTATGTTTGGCAGGTACAAAAATAAAATAACAACAAAAAAAGCCCCACACAAATAAATAGTTGCACACTGTAATGAAAAATGCTTGGAAGTGTAAGTATGAGAATATAACAGGTCAGAAAAAAATGTAAAACGTCTAACGGCTTAAATTATGAAGAATAATGCAAAATTCACAATACTTTTTCACATTCTAAACAAATAAAATCCACCACAGCAAAATATCAAATATTCACAGCAATTTTGCCCCTCCTTCTACTTTCCAGGCCTCCCTTCAGCCCACTTCTCCAGCACAGGGGAATTCTTTGGCGAGAGGTACTGCGGTGGAAAACTTTGAGATGCACAGAGTTAACCTCTACAAGCTTCCAATTTACGCAGATAATTTTAACAGGAAATGACGAAAAGGCCATTAGTAGTGTGCAAAGAACGTAACGAAAGTACAGTGACGTTAATCCTGATCAGGGCTAGTGCAATATTCGGAGGGGCGCAATTTCTCAATTTAGTCTTCACTTCTCTGAAACATGCAGTATTCACCGGAACCGTAAAGCAACACTCAGATCTGCGCATGCCCTCCCCCCCCCACCCCCCCAGCCGGAAGTCCCGGTTTGTTTATTAAATTACGACAGTCGTAAACTGAGATTTTTCCTGAAGACGTCCTAGCTTTACGACGACAACAACTATGGCGGCTGCCAGTGGCAGATTTGAAAGTGAGAGGAGTGTTGAAGAGCGTAAAGAACAGACCCGGATCGCCAGGGCCGAGGTGTTGCGCCAGGTACCTCCGTTTTGGGGTTTTGCAGCCGCTGAGAACTGTGAGAATGTAGGGTTCCTGGGAGCAAGCCTCTGACTCTCCTCCTTGCCCACTTCACCGCAGTATCTCACCTTGTGGGGGCGGAAGTCTTGCTTTGGGACGCCCGCAGACTCTTTGGTATCCTCCTCCTCCTAGATGCTTTGGGAGATTCCAGTTGCTTATTCTTTTTAGGAAAACCTGTTTCTTTCCTATGTGTTCTTTTCCTTTTATACTGTCCATTCTTGGTCGATATAATTGGTCGAAATCGTCCAATACCTGGTCGTCTGAGTTACGCACTTTTTGAGGAACTCCGCCACGAATGACTCACCCAGCGTATGTCACAGCCTCTGGGTTCGCCCCTGCTGATTCCGAAATGAAAATTTCCTTTTTCAGGAACACATGTAAGGCGCATTGGAGTAGATAGACGGTTTCATTTTTTTTTTTACGTATTGGTATCAATGCTAGGGGTGATTGTAAATCTTTACTGAGTCAAACAAGAGTTGACGCAAGAGACCAGAAAATTTAGCACCTCGAAAAAGATTGTGAAACATTGTATTTCTCATTAGATTGAGATGCATAGAGGTAATTTATCAAGAACCGAGGAAGTAAATTCTATATGATGTGTGGCAGTGAAGAGGACAAATTGTAGTGCAGCATAGGGTACGAGTGAGGGTTTAAAAACTTTTTTTAAAATTTAGTTTAAGATGTAATAGTTTTAAACGAGTTTAAATGCATATGAAAAGGAACCTGTAGAGAAGACGGAAGGCGTAATGAGTATAGCTGGAGTATAAGGGGGAAAGTAGGCAAATTAGTCTTGGACAGGTGAAAGGTTGGTATTTTCTGATTTCAGCATATGTAACATGTATAATAAATATTCATCCTTGTCTCTGGTATTTCAGGTATATATATGTAATAAATATTATTCATCCTTGTCTCTTTGGTGTTTCAGGCAGTTTTTGGAATGGGTTTATAAGCTGTGATAAATTTTATAGTAGAGATGTGCCTAGAGTTTGAGAAGGACCAAACCCAGCTTTGGAGTTTAAAGAGAGAATGAAAGGGCAGGAACAGCCTTCTTGGAAGAACTTAACTTTATTTGACTCTTGTTGAAGAATTAGTAAAAATTAGCAATATAATTATTTGTTTTTAGAAATATGGTTCCTCCTGAAGCATTTTGGGGGCATGGGTAGAAGGGTGTAGGCATTGCAGATTGATGGCATGGAGGTCAGTCTCCTCTAATAGTTACAGAAGTCTCAGGCAATTGCAGTAGTATTCGTCATATTTAAAGTAAAAGAGATTCAAGATATTTAAAGTAGGGAGACTAGGGAAGGCGAAGGTTAAATAGCTTCCAGGATTGTGTCTTTTATTAGTGGTGGCTCAATTCACTGGAGATTGCTGATGTGATTGGTAATATGGAAGTTTTTTTTTTTTAATCTTTCCTACACTTTGGTAGAAGCAAATTCCTAGCAAAGGGAAAATTGATTCATGAGACCAATATGAAAATGAGAAATGTTTTTGTTTTACATGAAAAGCATTTGGATCAGTTGTTAATTTTTGTTTCTTTGTTGTTGTAGGCTAAAGCCAATTTTGAGAAGGAAGAAAGGCATAAAGAACTTAAACGCCTTCGGGGTGAGGATACATGGATGCTACCTGATGTGAAGGAGCGAATTGAAGAATTTGCAGAGGTGAATCCTGACAGGTTTTGTTGATATAACATCTTTTTTGCACTTAAGTTAATATTGGAAGAGTGCCTTTATAGACTATTTTCAAAAGTTACCAAATAAATATCACATGTTTGGCATTTCTGAGTAGTTTTATTTCTCTGGCAGAAATAATCAATTTTAATATTTTGGATATTATGACATCAGACAGATTTTGTTACTTGAGCTGGCTGGTAGAAAGCTTAGAAAGCTTAGCTTCAAATTTCTGGCTCATTTGTAGCAATCTTATGGATCTAAAAGATCAGGTATTTTAAGCTTAATGTCATTTTTTTTTGGCCTCAATCCTTGTTTTCTCATCCTCAGTTTTAATTTATGCTATCTTGTTACATTTTATATGGCCTAGTAATCTTATACAATAGTTCTTTTGGGGTCATAGGGTAATATGTCTATGTATGCACACATATGTTTTTATATATATATGTGTGTGTGTGTGTGTTTATTTGATTATATCTGTCAGATGAATCTATAAATGATAAAGATAGCTATACGGTTTATTAGAAGTGCATATATTAAAAGCATGTTAAAATTTCTTTGACGATTTTATTTAGTCATATTCTCTGTCTCATGTCGTGAAATACTTAGTTTTTTGGAACATAGATCTTTTTCCTCAAAATATTTCCTTTTAAAGTGAGATAAAACTAAATTCTTTTCTTACCTCTTCAAAATGGTTATTTCTAGGAACATTCTGTGAAGAAAAAGAAGAAAAAAGACAGACATTCAAAAAAAGTGAAGAAAGAGAAGAAAAAAAAGAGTAAGAAACAGAAGTATGAAAAAAACATTGAGTCAACTGATAGTTCGTCAGTAAGTGTGTGCTGAAACTAACCAAAGCAGCTACTTCAGGAAATTGTATTTAAAGGAATAATGTAGTAAAATAAGTGAAAACTTAAAAAATACTGTTAGTTAGGGTATGAAAATGCCTGGGAGACATCTTGGAGATGTCCAGGGAATAGTAGAAATAGGATGTTAGTTTACAGAGAAAGGTAAGAAGATGCTGATATGATTTAGGAATCATTGCTTATTGAAGCCATTAGAATGGCTGAATTGCCCAGGGGAACTGAAAAGAAAAACATCAACACAGGAACCAGACAGGAAGTAAAGGACATTAAGTAGAAGTATTTGGAAAATTAGAAGACAAAGGAAAGAGCAGTACTGTAAAAATAAGGTAAAAGAGTTCCAAGACATTAGAGAGTCTGTTAACCTTGTTTGATTTTTCATAGAAATTAACATTTAAGTCTGTAAAATAGGATGTTTATTTATTTATCTTTGGTGGCAAAATGAAGAGAATGCTGGGTCTGCTGTGTTTCTAGCCAGTTGTGGGATGAGAAGGCTCACAGAGGAAAGGAAAGCAGGTTGAACCTTTCACATTTATTTTCAGGAAGAAAGAGGTGTATTGAGCTTAGAGAGTGATAAGCTAGAGCTGTTTAGGGACGATTGATCTCTGAGGTATGATCAGAGGGTTATACTCTCAGCTGAATCACCGTATTCCAAAGTCTGGCCCTCTTGAGTTTCAGAAACTAAATTTTTGGCAGTATACTTGAGATGGTAATTGGCTCATGAAAGCCTGTCTTATATGAGAATGCAGAATATTAATTCATAGTGAGAAATACAACTGGGTAGTTTTGTCAAGTAGCCAGCATATTTTGTAATGACGGGAGTATTTAAATTATACAGAACATTTTTTTTAACTATGACTCATGGCAAAGGAGAAGTGAAAAGTGAAAAGAAGACGGAGGCACTGTTCCCACAATGGTGGTTTTGGGTTGCTGATCCCATTGAGAATTGGTAAAAATAAATGATCCTTTCTCCAAAATGAAATTTATACACAAATGTGTTTATTTTAGTGGGATTTGTAAAACTCCCTGGAATTTATGCAGGGATCACAGGAAAACAATCTCTTTCTGGTGAGGATAGATCTGCCAGGCTGACTATGTAATTTAATAACAGGTACTTGCTTCCCCTTATTAGAGACATACTGGCCTGTTATTTTTCTTTGTTCTTTCCTGGGATTACTTGTGTGTCTTTGTTGCAACAAATAGTGTATATATATATATAAGTTGTATATATGTAATATATATGTATAATTAATATACCTTAGAGAGAGTAGTTTGAATGAATGCTTCGTGCCCATACCACACTGAAGTAGAATGAAGATTGAAAGAGAAGTTTGTACCGACAGTGAAGGGAAGGAGAGATGGAGAGTTAGAGCAGTCAGGGTAGTTGGGAGGTCTTTTTGAGAAGATGTTTTTAGGAAAAAGGGGTGAATCACATTGAGAGAAGAAGTTTGGATTGGCAGGGTCTCAGGGGAAGGGGGAAGGTTGGATGAGGAGCCGGAGCACCTTCCCTTCCGAGCTGGGAGGGAGCTGTAAAGATATATGCAAATGCTGATAAATGAGGCTCAGGGAGAGGGGAGCAGATTATTGATGGTGTTTCTGCTTGTTCTCTGTTTCCTTTGTGGGGTAGAAGGTGAAATCATCTAAGAAGATAAGTTGGGGGTAGACGTAGGGTAAAGGATTGAGGAAATAGTGTAGATTTGAATCATCCTTGCTTAGGTAATTAAAAAGAAGCAAATGAATGGCTGAGTAGTGTTGAGGATCCATGTGAGGTTAGAAAGTGTATCTTGACTTTGTCAAGGTCCCTCTTTTTTTTTAAACTTAAAGCATCAACTTTACTGGGGCATAATTTACATATGATAAAATGCTCCTATCTTAAGTGTACTATTTGATGAATGTACCTGTTTAGCCCTGTCAATTAAGATATAGAACATTTCCACTCCCCTTAAAGTTCCTCATGACCTTTTACAGTCTTTCCCTCGTCTCCCTCCCTCCTATCCTATCCTGGGAATGGGCAACCATGCATCTGCTTTAGGACCCCCCTGTGGTTAGTTCTCCATGTTCTAGAATTTTATATTGATTTCAGATTTTTCGTATTTCAAATTGATCCATTTAATGTGATCTTTTTTTTGTGGCTGGCTTCTGTGCTTCAAAATAATGTTTTCATAACTCTTTCATGTTGTTACATGTATCAATACTTACTTCTTTTTATTGCCAAGTATCAGTGTATGAATATGCTACAATTTGCTTATCTGTTTACCTTTTGAAAGTCATTTGGGTTGTTTTTAGTTTGGGTCTATTAATGGATAATGCTACCATGAACATTTGTGTATAAGTCTTTTAGTGAACATGTTTTTATTTCTCTAGGGAAAATGCCATTGTTTTCCACTTCATAATCCTACCAGCAGTGTATGGGAGTTCCACTTACTCTATATCCTTGCTTGCACTTGGTATTGTCAGTCCTTGTACTTTTAGCCATCATACTGTGTGTGTAGTAATAACTCATGTGGTATTTCCTGAAGATTAGTGATGTAGAGAAGTTTTATAACTTTGGCTTTTTGTTTATCTTGTTCCATTTTTAGTTAACTTTTGTTTAGGTTGTGTAGTAAGTGTAAAAGTTTTTTACTGTATGGATTTCCAATTGTGCCAGCATCATTTGTTGAGAAGACTAACCTTTCTCTGTTGAATTACCTAGGCTCCTTTGTTGAAAATCAATTGAATATACATGTGTGAGTTACTTTCTAGACTCTCTATTCTGCCTTTTGAGCTAACGTTTCTCCTTGGCCAAAAACACAGTCCTAATTACTGCCATTTAGAGTAAGCCTTGGAATCAGGTAGTATATGTTCTATGATTTTGTTCTTTTTGAAAGTTTTTTTTTTTAAATACTGTGTTCTTTGCATTTTTATTTTTTTAATTAAAAATTTTTTTAGTTGATACACGAGATTATATTGACAGTCATATTGCATTACTAAATGTTCACCACAGTAAGTGTTCTTTGAATTTTTAAAATTAATTTTAGAATTTATTTTAAAATAAAATTTAGTTAGTACTTTCAACAAAAATCTTTGCTGATATTTTGATCAGAATTGTTTGACATCAATAGATCAAGTTTGGGAGAATTATTATCTTAAAATAATTATTATTTTAAAAAGAAAGTCTCCCAACCCATCATGCATGAGCTATTTTCTCTCTGTCTCTTTAAGTCTTCTTGAATTTCCCTCACTGTGCTCTGGAATTTTCAGTGTAGAAATCTTATATATATATATGTTTTCTATTTTTATTTTCTGTGGGTGCTATTGTAAATGGAGTTTAAAAAATTTCATCTTCTATGTGTTTATAGCTAGTATATACATTTAAAATTGGTTTTTATATACAGTTTTATCCCCCACCTGAAAGTTCATGCTCTGCCTCTTTGCTTTTACAAAAGACCTACATTAGTACCCATTTTTGCTAACTGAAAGAAATTTGAAGAGGCTTTTCACTTTCATGAAATGGTAATTGCTTCTTTGTTTAATGTCATTTTGGCTTATCAAAGGTGTCAGTGGGGAAACCCTATTTACCTTGTATCTTGTCACCTTGCTAAATTCTAAGTACTAGTGGCTTTTTGTGGTTGTTTTCTTAGAACATGTTTCTGTTGTGTATGAATAAAGACACTTTTACTTTTTTTCCCAATCTCTATGACTTTTATTTCATTTGTTAGTTTTCTGTTGTTTTATTTAACTAGGTAGGGGTTCATACAGTGTAGAAGAGAAGTAGTTAGAGTGGACATGTTTGCCTTATTCCTTAGGTGGAAAGCATTTAATTTTTCACCTTTAAGCATATAAAGACTGTGGGCTTTTCATGTATGTCCTCAGATTGAAAAAATTCCCCTCTATTTTTATCTTTCTGAGAGTTGGTGTCCTGAATGAGCATTAAACTTTATTAAATGCTTTTTCTGCATTGATTAATAGGATCGTATGATTTTTCTCCTTTATTGTATTAATACAGGGAATTATATTGGTTGATTTTTGAACATTATACCAACCTGGGTTAAACCCATTAGATCATTTTTTTGTTTTTTTATGGTGTGTAGTAAACATAAGTAAATATGGTGTATATGGTATTGTATTTGTGTATATATATATTTTTGGTATATATATTTTCTGGTTTGCTATTCTCACAATTTTTTGAGAATTTTTCCTGCATATGTGTTTTGGTTTTGGTATAAACGTAATGCTGGCTTTGTATATGAATTAGAAAATATTCTTTCTTCTATTTTCTGAAAGAGTTTGTGCACGATTGTTGAGATTTACTACTTAAATGTTTCTGAAACTTCACTGATGAAACAAACTATTTGGGCCCAGAGTTTTTGTGGGATGGTTTTTAGGCACAAATTTAATTCCTTTAATATCTGTATTAAATACTTTGTATTTATTCTTGAATAGTTTTGGTAATTTATGTTTGCAGGGAATTTGCTTATTTCATCTGAATTGTTGAATTTATTGTCATGAAGTTCGAAATATTCTCTTACTGTCTTTCAGATGTCTGTAGAATCTATAGTTGTTTCCTTTCTTCATTCCTGATTTTGGCAATTTCTATTTTCTTTTGGTTTCCTTAGTCAATATAGCTTGAGGTTTATCACCTTTATTAAATAATCTTTTTAGAGAATTGCCTTTTGGTTGCATTGATTTTTTGTTTGTGTATTTTCTAGTTCATTGATTTCCACTGTCTCTGTATTATTTCTTTCCTAATACTTAACTCTGTGTTTAATTTGCTCTTCTTTTTCTAGCTCCCTATGGTGGATGCATAGGCCATTGAGTTTAAATCTTCCTTCTTTTCTAATGACCATTTAATCTATAAATTTCTCTTAGCACTGTTGTATCTCCATCTCATTTAGATGTGTTATATTTTTGTTATTCTTTTCAAAATATTTTCTAATTGACATTGTTTTTCTTTAACTTATAGATTACATATGAATTTTTAAATTTACAGGTATTTGTGGATCTTACCACGGTTTTTTTGTTTACTTTGAATTTAATTTTGTTATTGTCATAAAGCATACTCTAATTTTGTTTTTAAAAAATTATTGAGACTAGTTTTATGGCCTAGCCTATGAACTCTCTTGGTGAAAATTCCATGTGTATCTGAAATAAATATATATTCAACTTTGTTAGGGATAGTGTTCTAGAAATGATAGTTTGGGGTTGATTAATAAACGGATTAGTAATGTTAAATCTTTTGTATTATTGGTTTTCTGTTTTCCTCCTCTCAGATACTGAGAACAGTATTAAAATTTCTAACTAATTGTGAATTGTCTATTTCTCCTTCAGTTTTATCAGTTTCTGCCTTACGTATTTTGAAGCCTTATTATGTATATACACATGTAGGATTGATGTATTGATCATTATATTATTATGAGATGTTTCTCTTTATTGCTAGTAGTATTCTTACTTAAGGTCACTTTATCTCATATTAATAAAACCTCTTGAGTTTTATTTGACTTTTTATGATATATATTTTTTGTTCTCTTAGTTTTAATGTATCTATTTCTTTTATATTGGAAGTGTATCTCTTATAGACTGTATATTTGGGTCTTGCCTTTTTATCTACCATTATCATTTTCTTCTCTTTTAATTAGAGGATTTTCTACACTAATATGGTAGCCATATTTTTAAAATTTTAATTAAAATTCATTAAAGTTATATCAGGTTGAAAATTGATTTCTTCAGTTTCATTAGTCAAATTTTTACATACTCAGTTGTCGCATATGGCTAGGTTAGTGGCTATCATATTACAGTTTAGGTATAGAAAAATTCTATGGGGTAGCAGTGGTATAGATTATTTGTGTTTAATGTAATTACAGATTTTCCTTGACTTGCAATGTGGTTATACCCTGAGGAACCCATTGTTAAGTAGAAAATACCATAAATCAAAAGTGTATTTAATACACCAAACAGATGGAACATCATAGCTTAGCCTCGTCTTGCTTAAGTGTGCTCAGAACATTTACATTAGTCTACAGTTGGGCAAAACCATCCAACACAAAGCCTATTATATAATAAGGTGTTGGATAGTTCATGTAATGTTTTGAAAACTGTACTGAAAGTGAAAAACAGGATGTAAGTGTATTGGTTGTTTATCCTTTTGATTGTATTGCTGACTGGGAGCTGCATCACAGGAACAATATTATATTACATATTGCTAGCCTGGGAGAAGATCAAAATTCAAACTTTGAAGGTCATTTTCTATTAAATGCATATTACTTTCATACTGTCATAAAGTCAAAATCATGAGCTGACCCATCGTCAGTCAGGAACTATCTGTATTGCTACGGTTGAATTTAAATGTATCATCTTACTTTTGTGTTTGTCTCATTTGTTCTTTATTCCTTTTTATGTCCTTTCCCTGACTTTTGAATGAATTGAGGTTTTCTTAGCATTCTCTTTTATCTCCACTCTAGACGACTTACTGGTGTACCTTTGTTTTTAAATGACTGCTTTGGGTTTTATGTATATTTTAGCTTCTCATGCTCTATCTTTGAATAATATTACATTATTTCACATTTATAATATGAATGTCTTGTAATTTCTTATTGGTTACTGAACCTTGTGAAAGTTGTACTATGCTGAATTTTGTTGACTTTCATTAAAAGTATTGAGTATTTTTAGGAGGGAGTTAGTTACTTGTGGATCAGCTTTTACAAGGCTGGTGCTTAAGTCTTTTTTATGTGCATTTGTAGTAGCCTTTACTCTAGAGCTAGTGTGACCTTACTAGCGCGGCATGCTAAAGCATTCTGTTTGTGAGTTCTCTGTTGATTATTCTGGATGCTCGAGGAGATTTCTGTATTTCCTCCCTGGGCCTCAGAGTTTTTCTGCTGAGCACGAGCAAGTGGTTTACACTAGATGATTTCTAGGATCTGTCCTGCACTTAAGTTATACAACTCCAAAGAATAGGTCTTAGACCTGGAAAGATCTAAATTTCTCTTTTGGTTCTCTTATTTGGATACCCTGTAACCTGGGTAAGTTACTTAATTTTGGGAGCTTTTCTTATCTGTAAAACTAAAGTAATTTTTTATGTTATGTAGGGTTGTTTTAAGAAGTCAGTGTGAGAGCCTATGTGAAAGTACTTATTATAGTATTTAACATAGAAGAGTTGATTGATACATTTGAAAACAAAGCCCCAACCCTGGTATGGTAACAGTACATAGGGGATGTTGACTAACTACTTCTTAGTTGATTGGATAATCAGGTATTTAAACACAGTAACAAAGTGCATTACCAGCTTTGCTGTTAATTGAGATCTATGCATTTTTAGATGCAGGGAAATCTTAAAATTTGAAACTTAGAGGCAAAGTCATTTACTTGGGTGATGTTTCCCCTGTTCCAGTTAAGATGTCAAGTGTTACTTGATACTGGTAGGAACTACAGCTCTGTGCTGAATGAGTTCTCTACCTAGCAGTTCTAATCTATGTTTGTTGCTTTCCTTTAGCTTGATAATAAGCTATTAAGAGCATAGAAATAATTTGGTTGGTGTTTTGTGGGCTTATCCTAAAATAGTGGGTTTACATGTTCTTTCTTCAGATTTTCAATGTAGCTTTTTAAAGGGGATGTATTCTGTAAGAATTTTTACCATTTAACACCACCACAGGGTTTTTCTATGAAAGTATGCAAATTTGAGAACAATCACTTATATTCTTAGAGCTCTGAAGATGAGTGGGTTGAAGCTATTCCATCCCAAACTCCTGGCAAGGAAAAAGCCTGGAAAGTGAAAGACAAAAATTCAGAAAAAGGAGACAACCAAGTTATTCAGGTAAGTCACCTAATTTTAAACAAAGAAGTGTGAATTAAGAATAGATGAATGTTAAAATGAAAGGATTATAATTCCTTTAGGAGAAAAATTAGACTTTGACAGAAGTATACTTTTAGAGTAATTTTAGCAGTAATGCTATTTGCTTAGCTTTTAGACTCCCCTTTTGTTGTGAGAAAGTGAGAGCTTATCTCTGTTCTGGTCCCTCAAAGGGTTTCCTATTTCTGGTTGTTGATAGAGAAGTGACACTTTCCCCTTAAGTACTTGAAGCTTTGCACTGTGACCTCTCTCTGACCTTTCCACAATGAATAGAGTTTAATCGCAGTTTTTCTTTTCACCTCATGCCATAATATATTTTAGCAGTACTTATAGTTGAATAGTTCAGAAATTTTGGGTTATAGTTCATATGCCTGAGGAAGAATGCAATTTATACACTGTTATCCACAGTGAAGAAAAGTGAAAAGAAACTAATGTTTGAGTGCCTGTTGTGTATCAGGAGCTGGACTGGATGCCATACATCTGTTTTCCTGTTTACTCCTTGAAACAGTCCTGAAAGGTAGGGATTTTATACCATTTTCTAGGAGAGAGACAAAGGCTTGGAGAAACTAAGAAACTTGCTTCAAGTTAGACAGCCATAGGATTTGATCCAGGTTGGAGTCTCTACTGTTTTTACTATTTATTGTTAAATTCTAATCAGTTTAGATTGAAATGACTTACTTTTTTTTAAACAGAGGGATGAGTGGATGACTTTTGATTTTATGTCTGTTAAAACTGTGTCATCATCATTACTTAAAGCTGAGAAGGAAACTAAAAAGAAAATAGAGCAAGAGAAAATCCAAGCACTTGAACAGGTAAGAGAATGTTTAAAATGTTTTAACTTTCTAATTTGCCTTCAATAAACCAATAAGACATTTATATAAATGCTATTTTGCTTGTGAAATACTATTTTATCTCTTTTGATATTTAATAAAATTAGTGGGAACAACTATGAAATGTGATAAAAGTTCTTTTAAAAATAAGTTTCCTGTAGGGAATATTAGATTTCCAGATCTAGGGCATATATAGTTGGGTGAATGTTGAGTTTGGTTTCAACAAAGCAAAACTGAAGGAACAAAATAGCAGCAGAGTCACAGACTCCAAGAAGGGACTAGTGGTTACCAAAGGGCAGGGTGGGGAGGGTGCATGGGGAGGGAGGGAGAGGGGGATTAAGGGGCATTATAATCACTCACAATATAGGTAGGTCAGAGAGAGGGCAGTATAGCACAGAGAAGACAAGTAGTGACTCCATAGCATCTTACTACGCTCATGGACAGTGACTGCCATGTGGTGGGTGGGGACTTGATAATATGGGTGAATGTTGGAACCACAGTGTTGTTCATGTGAAACCTTCATAAGATTGTTTATCAGTGATACCTCAATTAAAAAATATGTATATGTAAAAAATTGTTAGATGATGGAAGATGTGATATGGCAATAAATAATGCAAGGGAAGTGGAAAAAAAATACTGAGTTTGTTTGTAGCTTTGGTTCATAAGGGTTTAGGGCTAAAACTATGCTGCCTGTGTGGTCTGAAAAATCTCCAAGGTGAGAATTTATTTGAAAGTATTCTTGAGTTGGTAAGGCCTTAAAGTGCTTGGCAGAAGTAACCACCAGCCCTTTGTAGAGGATCACTGTCAGTTTAGGCACCACAGGTTTCCCAGAAACAAGTTCTGTGCAATGTAAGTTCATAATTTAAAATCACAATATCCATGAAAATACAAAAAAAGTCCATAAATGAGAGTCTTCTGAAACAATAAACAGAATTGGACCCACAAAACCTGTGTCTGTTGGAATATTTAATAGCTTTTTACAGTAACAGTAGGTTAGCTCTCTGGTCTGCCATCTACAGTGGAACCGCTGCTAAGATGCAGAATTTCATAGAAGCCCTTACAGGGAAACCATTACTTTTGAGACTGAACCCTTAGCTTCAATAGAAAATGTAAAGGCCAAGATCCAGGATAAGGAAGGAATTTCTCCTGATCAGCAAAGACTAATGTTTCCTGTCAAGCAGCTGCAAGATGGATGTACTTCGTCTGACTACAACATTCAATAGGATTCCACTCTTCATCTTGTGTTGAGACTTTGTGCTAAGAAAGAATAAGCGTAAGAGAAAGAAAGTTAAGCTGGCAGTTCTGAAATACTATAAGGTGGATGAGAATGGCAAACTCAGTCACCTTCGCGGAGGGCACCCTTCAGATGAATGTGGTGCTGAGTTCTTATGGCCAGTCACTTTGCCAGACAGTATGACCTGAACTAACAACAACAACAAAACAAAACAAAACAATAGGTATAGAGAAAAAGATTATTAAGAATTCAGATTTGAAAATGAGCCAACAGGAACTTTTGGGAATTAAAAAAATGTTACAATTAAAATTAGAAACTCAGTAGATGGTTAAACACAGATTGAATAAAGCTGAAGAGAGATTTAGTGAACAAGAAGATAGTTTTAAGAATTTACTGTGAATGCAGCACAGAGGGACAAATAAATGAAAAATATAGAGTGATCACAATGTTTTTTCTCTTTTTTTTTACCCAGTTTAATTTTAATTCTGAAAATGTAGGTGTGGTCTGATGGACAGTGACTGTGATGGGGTATAGGGGGCACTCGGTAATAAGGGTGAATGTAGTCACCACATGGTTTTTCTTGTGAAACCTTCATAAGAGTGTATATCAATGATACCTTAATAAAAAAAAATGTAGGTGTGATAAGTTGTGTTGGCTTATAATTAAACAGTTATCTACATGGGAACATTGGAGGCCAGGAATCTTCGGAACATCTTCACTAAGTTCTGTAAAATGTCTTGTTTTTTTTTCCCAGTCAAGAGTAAATTAGGGCTGGAACCGTAATAATATCTAGCCTTAAGTGGTTCTCAGTTCCAGGGGCTGTCCTTAGTTCATTACACATGCTAAGTCAGCACTAGTACAGACGAGATAAATGAAGCACAGATAAGTGAAGTAAGACCTACAACTAATAAGTGGCATTCATTCTAGAGCAGTAGCAGCAGGAATAAAAAAGATGATGCAGATGCAAAAGATGGAACTGCATGAGCAAATGAACTGCTGATCAGTAGATGCTGACTGAATTGAATCAGAGAAGTTTATGTTAATTGGAAAGCCTGTTGTTCAAAACTAGAAAGTTGGTAAGATAAGCAAGAAAAAGTTATTGTAGTTTCTTAGGAAGGTAAAGGTTTTATGTAATAGTATCTCTAAGAATATTGATCACTACTTCAATCTATTAAAGATATTCAAGAGTTTACTATGTTCTATTGTTTGATATGAAGAACAGGCCTGAATATGAGCAAAACTGAGACCACAAGCCAGGGTTACTTTGACTCACCAGACCGTCAGTGTGCACCAACAGCAGAGCATGATTTCAGGAGCAGGCGCGTAATGGCAATGAGTAAAGTCAGCTTCTGGACTTCGTACAGCTCGCTTTCTTGCTCCGCTGTCTGCTGGTTATCCCCCTGTAGCTAGGTGTACTTGCCTTTCCTGTTATAATACAATGAGTCCCAACTCCATCAGGACATTACAATTTTTGTCATGCTAATACGTGAGTGCAAAATGGTATTTTGTTTTTATATGCATATTTGCCTGATTACTATGAGAAATCTTTTCATGTTTTGAGCATTCACATTTTTGCTAGTATGAACTGCTTATGTTTTTTGCTTGTTTTTCTTCTGGAGTTGTCTTTTTCTTACTGATTTGTAGAACTTTAGTTGCTTTTCTTTTATATATTTTCAGATAGACAAATCTCACAATTTATCTAGCCTGTTGTCAGTAGTCCTCCTCCGCATGTCCTACTCAGCATGTCATTCCAGCCTTTTTTATCCTTTTGAGTATTTGATATGTATCTCTGCATGTCTAGAGAAGACCACTGGAAGAAATTCCTTGACTGCAGATACTGTGAGATTTTATAGTAGTAAGCTAACAAGCGAGGTGATAGTCTTTTTTGGTACAGACTACTCTAAGAAATAAAAATCAAATCTAAAGGTTAACTTAAATTTTGTCCTTTGAGATTCTGTAGTTTTTTGTCAGCTCATGGGTACATTTTAAACTTAAAAAAAATTTTTATCCACCGTTTTTGTTTTCAGTTGTATGGTTGGTTCATATTATTGGAAATGAACATTTAACTCTTTCCATTCTTCTCCATCTAATTGCCATTATTAGTTCTAATAACTGCATTATTAGTTCTAAGAATAATTTTCTGACCTCCTAAGGTCAAGTTAGGTTCTCCCAGTATGTGGTTCTCTAGCACCCTTTACCTTCATAGCCCCTATCTATGTTGAGTTTGCTTAATTATCTGACTATAATTTCTTTGATGTCAAGGACTGTGCCCGGCTTATTCATTATAGCCCCAGTGCCGGGCATGCTCTAGTGCTTTGAACGCAGGAGGCACTTGAATTGTGACTAGGCTACCATTATCTTTTTTCTGATTAATACCATTTATGATTAATACTGCAGTCTTCTGACTGGATTCCTGCCCCTAATTTTGCTCTTCAGTCTCTCCCACTCTGAAACCAGTTTTCTCTTTGTGTCATACAAAGTTACCACTTTCATGACTCACCATTGCCCCAGCGTAAAAACCCCAACAGCAGTTTGAAATGGCTGTGTGGCCTAGTCCCTGATAAATTTACTACCTAATCTCTTACCATTCATTCATGCCTCTGAGTTTTAGACAGCTGAATTTCTTAAAGTTCATGCTTACAAGTTTTAGACAATTTGAATTACTCTAAGTTCCCTGAAATACAGTGTTTTCTCTTTCCTCTAGAGTTTTATAAACATGCTGTTATTCTTTCTACCTGGAGCATTTCTATGCTTTCTTCTCCCACCAAGAAAATTTGGCTAATTCCTACTCATACTTAGATCCAAGACTGCACATATTGCTTCCTTTAGGAAGTGTGATCATTCAATGTGCGAGTGGTTTGAATTGTGTGCAGCATTTACAACTCTTCAAAGCATGTGTCAGTTACTCATTTTCTGTATTCCTCATTATCTTATAAACTAGCAAGGGCTGAGTTAGGTATATTGACTATTATATTTTCTGCATCTAGTGTAGTTCTGATTCATAGTAGGCGTGCAATGAAAACTTTGGGTAAATGTTAATTTAAACATTATTTAAAAGAGTGTTGTTAAGAGTGTTTTAAATATTTGTCCAAGGTTACAATTGTTAACTGAGTCTCAGATACATTATTTATTAATATATTTTATGGTGGGATTATTTTTTAATTATAACCTCTGAAATGTTTTGTTCCAGTCCAGACTCCTGGAAAGAGAATTGAATCCATACTGGAAGGATGGTGGGACAGGTCTCCCACCAGAAGACTGTAATATGTCACCAGTTACTAAAGGTATCTCTATATTTTGGTAGCCACCTAGATTACTTATAACTTGGTATGCCTAGCAGAATGACTTGAGTTTATTGGTTGATTGGCAGGATGTATTATGAATTCTAAAAATTT
Source organism: Smutsia gigantea (assembly GCA_032199065.1). Taxonomy (NCBI): domain Eukaryota; kingdom Metazoa; phylum Chordata; class Mammalia; order Pholidota; family Manidae; genus Smutsia; species Smutsia gigantea. Next base: position 83,341 of record JAVSCE010006187.1, read on the forward strand.
GTAATAATCCAAATCAGTTTTGAGATGTGTAAATCTAAGTTTTATCATTGGTTATTTAAATATTTCTGTTTGACGCAGTAATTCTAATCAAGTCTAGAACTATTTGTGTTTTTTCTATATTTGCAAAACAACTGTAAGCTCATTATCATGAAATTTGTAAAGTTTCATATTATGAGCATCTAGATTATTACTAAAGGTTCAGTTTACATATGACAAAGCACTGATAATTGCAGTGTTTTGAGGCTTATTTAAATTTTTAGTCCATGGGAAGATTATATATTTCAGAGTTGATTAAAATATAATTCTATCCTCATTTTCTTATTGGAGTTTCTATTTTGGATGGATTAATAGAAAGTATGATTCTGTGAGGTTATAATAAAATGCTTTGGTTTATGATATTGTGTAACAAAATCTACAAAAATATTGAGTCTGAAATTTCTTGAAAGTAAATGCTTTGGTTTATGATATTTTAGAACAAAATTTATAAAAATATTGAGTCTGAAAGTTCTTGAAAGTAATGTATAAACATTAAAGATGTGATTTCTTATCTTTAGAAATTCCTATTTGGCCAGCATTCAAAAAATTTGTTTTCATAAATTTGACCTCAGGATAGTGCTGTTATTTTCCAGCAGATGGAGACAAAATATTTAATTGTCACATAATCATAAGTGATACCATAACTTAAAAAATACTTATATGGCAGTTAAGTGTTGCACTGACAACTCAATGAGAAGTTTATTTAACTATATGAACCCAGTATACAGATAGTGGTATTGTTATCTTTTCATCTTAGTGATTTATTGCAATGTTTTTTTGTTTTTTGTCACATGGTTTATTTTGGCCATTCATTAAAATTCCTTTGTATTTTATGTAGAGATGTTCCTAGAGCCACCTTTCAGGTTCTTTTATAATTTTTCTTTAGCAGTTTTACCAATGTTATTAGGATTTCTAACATTTTCTTTGTTACCTTTCACCAGGGGTAGAAATGTCTCTGTTGGGTTACATAATAAGACTATAGTCATACAAGGATCTCTTTGAAATACTTTTTTTTTAGAAATTTAAAAGCAAAAGTTAGGGGAGTAGTAAGTTAGCTCAGTGAACCATTACTGTGGGGTTGATTTTATGATCCAAGTTTTTACCACCACTCTGTGGACAGTCTAGAGGACAGTCTGTAAATTCATCTATGGGGTAAATTTAGACTTAACAAATCCAGTCTCTGGGTATTTGCAATCCTCAGGTTCTTAACTTCACTGTGTGGAGAAGACTAAAAGTTCTACCCTAGGTAATATATTTCAGCTGTTGGAACAGCAGAATCAAAGGCACAAGGAGCAAAACCTTACATAAAGCTTTTAAGAGTGCTTTTCTTCCTTCCCCTTCATGTTATGCTTTCATAACTTCTCCTTCTTATATTTATATGGAAGGAGGAAAAATGGCAGAAAGCTTCTGTCTATCAGATGCTCAGATCCCAGGGTTGAAACTAAGTTTTAAAAAATGTTCTGTAGGTTTTACTGCATGTGCAGATAGTATAGTCTTTCTGTTTAGACCAATGTTAGGATTGAAATGGTTTGTCATCTAAAAGTGTTAAAACTTTAGTATTAAGGAGATATGTGGAGGTGACACAGTGTTGTAGACCCAGACTTTGGAGTTAGGTTACTTGGGATTAGAATTTTGGCATTTCTACTTACTAGCTTTGTGATTTTGGGCAGGTTTCCTAACCTCTTGAGTACAAAATTACTCATCTGTAATAGGGAATTAAATGATTAAATAAGAAAACCTTTTAGCTCAGTATCTGAAATATAGTAAATAATAATGACAATGATGTCAGATACTTAGGATTACTGTTTTGGGAAGATTATACCAACAGGTTTTTGGTAATGATTGAGATGCCATACTTTGAAAAATTAATCAGTTAATCTTGATTTATTTCCTTAGAAAAAATTAAGTGGAAAAGTAAGTAAACTGTTTTCAGTATCCATACAAAACTGTTTGTAATCATATTTTAGTAATGAGAATGTTTGCATAGTTCTTAAGTTTATATAGCACATTTATGTATCAGCTTATTTTTGTAGCAGTTACGTGAAGATAGCAAAGTAGATGTTATTGTCCTAATTTTGTAGCTCAAGAAGCTAAGGCTTAGAGTGGCTAGGTAATTTGCTGGTAGTGTGAGTAGCACTTGACCCCTCCTCGTCTTCCGAGTCCCAGGCCAGGACTAGTTGCTCTAGATTTCTTCATTAAAAGACTATTATTTGTTAGCATGTAGTTAGTAGAAATTCTTGTGTACAGAACTCTTTTGATATGTTTCTGTTCTTCTATAGATTTTTTCTCCCTCTCCTTTTTGGTTTTCTGTTTTAGAATCTTTTGAGTTGGAAGAAATTTCAAGGGTGGTTTAAATCAGCATACATTACAGATGAAGAAGCAAAGGTCCAAAGAAGTCAAGTCGATGACTTGCTTAAGATCTTACAACTAGGCAGTAGTAGTGCAAGATTAAGGTCTGGGTCTCCTGATTTGTTATATTATTTTTCTTCTGAGAAGAATGGGGAATACAGCTCAGGTTCATTTGGTTGTATTTGTCATATAACAATATAACTTTTTCTTATGATGGAAGCATATGCTTTCAGTCTCTTAATTTTTGATGTATAAAAAACATTTTAAATACAGGTATATATTAAGTGCTGCACATCGATGATAATTTACTATATATGTATCTTTATCTCAGCCAGGAGGATGGGGACAGTGTCTTATTCATGTTTTTACTTCCTACTGTGTTTAACAAATTTTCATATTCATGGTAAAAATTTACTAAATATTTGTTGGATTAGATTTCATGATAGCTCGTGCTGCAAATTGGTATGTTTTCTGTTGACTTTTTAAATATTAGACTTGATAATTTCTCTTACTAAAAATATTTCATTATTTCCATCTATAAAATTAATAAGACTGTTGAAATAGAATATAGAATCAACTAAAAGTGGCATTGTTATATAATTATTTCTAAAATTGTGGATTTTTCTCTTCCCTGAATTGACTGAAAATTTTTGTTGTTAGGCTTCCTTGATAAATGTCAGTACAGATGAATAAAAGTAGTCTTACTTTTTCTCTGAGATTTTTTTCTCTGAATTATGTTAACAATTGGTGATTGTTCAGAAAATTCTAATTTTTGGCATTTTACAGTTTCACAGATAACTCTTTGGAATAAATCTAATCATATAAATGGGCTGTTAACATAGTTACTAATTATAATGGCTTTCTTTTACCACTGTATAAATTGACACACCAGAGTCAGTTTTACCTGGAATCGTACACTGTGTCTACTTTCATTTCCTGCTTCTTTTGTCTACATTTTCAGATTCATCCATGAGTTGTGTATAGTTGTAGTCATTCATCCTCATTGCTATACGGTATTCTATTTTAGGAATATATCATAATTTATGATATATATCCATTTTACTGATGAAGAACTGGATTGTTTTCTAGACTGGGATTACTACAGATTTTTGTGCTATGAAGATTCTTTTGGGGTTCGTGTATGTGTGCATTTTTATTGGCTATAGAACTGGGGTGCTCTAAAGAAGTTATGTTTGGATAAGGAAAATCGGGAACAGAGTTTGGCTTAAGTAATTGATTAGATTTCTTTATGCATATCAAAAGTGTCATGTATAGAAGGTAATATAAGCAGCTTCATAGTGTTTGTTGAAGGCATTCAGGTTGTCATAGTTGGTAATCACAACTAAAGTAGAATAATTTGTTTAAATATACATTTTCAGCAGTACCATCTATAATTTCCTTACTCTTTATGCTATATCTGAGGTAGCTTTTCCCTCATTGTGTCTACCTTTATTCTTTATTTATTTCTGGGAATCCCCTTTGTTTATAGAAATCCAAAGTATGTTTTTGTCCCCAGTTTGTTAAGTTTTCCCTGACCTGCCATTTAGAAATAATTTTCCTTTTCCCATTTTAATTCTTATCTTTTTATACTTTTTATCACATATTATCTTTATATTATATCATTTTTATCCTCATTCTCTTAGGTTGCAGTGTTTTTTGAGAACAGTTTAAAAAAATATTTTCCCTCTTTATAGTCCTATATTCCTGTACCTTGCATATGTTGGCACTCAAATATATGTTGAATTTTAAGTTCACTTATGATTTCCATATAATGAAAGAAAAATATTCAATTTTATGCTTTGGAAGTCATTGTAAAAACAGTAAATACATATATTTTTGGAGTTTCAAATTCTTTTTTTAAATTTTTTTTATTGAAGTATAGTTGATATAGAGTATTATATTGGTTTCAAGTATATATCATAGTGATTCAGTAGTTATATATAATTGTTAAATCCTCACCCCAAGTAGTGTAATTACCATCTGTCAACACAGAAAGATGTTACAGAAGTATTGACTATATTCTCTATGCTGTACTTCTATCTCCATGAGTAATTTATATTCTGATTGAGATTTTGTGTCTCTATCTCCTTCAACTATTTTATCCCCTCCCCCATGGTTACCGCCAGTCACTTTTCAGTGTCTGTGTAGTCTACTGCTCTTTTGCTCATTTTGATTGGAAGCAATGTATATTAATTCTGTCAAAACCACATGAAAAGTTTAACTACATTTAATATTGGAATTTAGTTTCAGTAATAGAAGATGGTGGATTAAGTTGGCTAAGGAAATCTTATCAAAGAATGAAGGAACAAGCTGAGAAGCAAAATAGAAATTTTGAAGACATTGTAGCTGAAAGATATGGGGTGAGTATTGGTATTAAGGGAGTAAGTATTCTTTTTAGAGTTATATGAGAAATTAAGGGACTAACTTTGTCAGTGTTTTGTGCCATGAAACACTTTTGATTTAAATTGATACTATATTTCCAGTCTATATACTGCTGAAGCCACTTTCTGCTTTTGTTACATAAACTTAATGTAGCATAATTTTATGGACATAATGAATATAAAACATAAATATGTGAGTTTAAGTGTGTGTATGTTTAATGTAAAAGTAACATTTTCTTATTGTGAGAAAATCAGAATAATACAGCAAAGCCTCCATACTGCACCTCTGGAGATAACCACTGTCGAAATTTTGGCACACTTCAGTTTTTAGTTTATTCCAGAGTTTTGGAACATAGTTTTTAAAGGAGTGTATATACACACTTTAAGAATGATAGAACCATGCAGCAGTGCCTGATACTTTAGAACCAGCTACCCCATTTACCAAAGTGTGGGTAATCTATGTCAGTAGTTACTGATGTCCTTCTTTTTTTAATTTCCAGAAAACAGAAGGTTCAGAAAGTAGTAAGATTTCAAAAATATAGGCAAGCAAAAAACAAAAATAGAAAAGTGAGAGAAAAATCATCCTTTGTTTTAAGAAAATCATTAACACGTTGACATTTTCCAAAATTTTTTTCCTATTTATTATGTACCTTAAAAATAGTTTTCATAAAAGTAGGCTTACAGAAACAACTTGCTTCTTTCACTCACTAATATAGACATCATTGGAAGCCAGTAAATATATACTTTTTAATGACCTCTTAATATTTTAATGTATATTTATATAGCTTTACACTTAGTTAAATATATGTAATAGTCAATGGGGGGACATTTTTGTTTTTATTTTTTTCCCATTAAAAGGCACTTTGCTGAACACCTTGGGCCAGGGGATTTGCACACATGAAATGATTATTTTCTTAACATGAATTATAAAAATGAAATTGCTATTTTAAAAGATATAGACACTTAGAGTGAGATGTATTATTTCCAAATTCCTCTACAGAAAGATTGACCAAATTTATACTCTTATTAAAATGACTCTTATTGTATGGTTTTCTTTTTTTTTTGGCTGTTTTTTTTTATTAAGGTATAATTGATGTACATTCTTATGAAGGTTTCACATGAAAAAACAATGTGGTTACTACATTTACCCATTTTATCAAGTCCCCACTTATACCCTAATTCAGTCACTGTCCGTCAGTGTAGTAAGATGAAACAGATTCACTGTTTGCCTTCTCTGTGCTACACTGTTTTCCCCGTGATTCCCCACACCATGCCTACTAAACATAATACCCCACAATCCCCTTCTCGCACCCTCCCCACCCACCCTCCCACACCCCTCCCCTTTGGTAAACACTAGTTCCTTCTTGGAGTCTCTGAGTCTGCTACTATTTTGTTCCTTCAGTTTTGCTTCATGGTTATACTCCACAAATGAGGTAAATCATTTGGCACTTGGCTTTTTCCACCAGGCTTATTTAACTGAGCATAATATCCTCCAGCTCCCTCCATGTTGTTGCAAATGGCAGGATTTGTTTCCTTCTTATGGCTGAATAGTATTCCATTGTGTATATGTCGCACATCTTCTTTATCCATTCATCTGTTGATGGACACTTAGATTGCTTCCATATCTTGGCTATTGTAAAAAGTGCTGCAATAAACATAGGAGTGCATATGTCTTTTTGAATCTGAGAAGTTGTATTCTTTGGGTAAATTCCAAGGAGTGGAGGACTTCCGGGAAGATGGCGGTGTGAGCAGGGCGGCAGAAATCTCCTCCCAACACTAAATTTATCTACGAAAACACAGAAAATACATCTATTCCTAAAAGAGAGACGAGAATACACAGGAAAGTGAACAGCGTGCAGCTACACCCGAGAGGACTCGGCACCCCAAGAGGCGGGTAAGATACGGAGCCGCGACCCGGCGGGACCCGAGCCCTCCCCCACCCCAGCGCACCGGCGGGAGGAGAGGATTCAAAGCCGGGAGGGAGTGGAAGCATACCCCGCGAAGTAGCCAGCCCTGGTGATCTACGCGGGGAGCGCTGACCCACATTGTACAGTGCAGCGGAGATTGGAGAGACAGAGCGGCAGGATCTGAGCGGGGAACGCGCCAGGCTGCTTGCAGCTGGCTCCCGGGAAGGAAAAAAAAAAAGCGCGCGCTTTCCTCAGCGGTCTTAAAGAGACAGGAGCCCAGCGGAGGAGCCGGATCGCCCCAGCACACTCAGCCCAGCAGGCTGGGAGTCCTGGGGAGTTTCAGATGTCTTAGCTGGCGACTGAGGAAGCGTAGCCATACTTAACACTCCTCACTGAGATCAACAGCCTCCTACTCGTTCCCACCCCTGCCAGAGCGATAAAGGGCCCTGCGGAGCGGCACAGTCACAGCTGTGGAATAGTGGGGCAACAGCGCCACCTAGAGCATTCCCACAGAATCTACGTCCGGTGGGCATTTTTTTTGTTTTTTTTGTTTTGTTTTGTTTTTTGTTTTGTTTTTGTTTTTTCTTTTCTTTCTTTTTTCTTTCTTTCTTTTTTCCTTTTTTTTCTTTTTTTTTCTCTTTTTTTTTCTTCTCTTTTTAAAGTCTTAAAGAGCCCAGCTGACATACGTGGCAACTATCAGTGACCAATTATACAGCCATGAAAAGACAGAGGAATATGGTTCAGACCAAAATCAACCAGACAACCCCAGAGAGGGAGTCTGAAGGGATGGAAATGCACAGCCTCCCTGAAAAAGAATTCAGAATAAAAGTCATAACCATGCTGATGGACCTACAGAGAAATGTGCAAGAGCTGAGGGAGGAAGTGAGGGAAGTCAGGAAAGAAAATACATAAATCAGACAAGCGATCGACGGGCTTAACAGCAGAATGGACGAGATGTGAGAGACTGTTAATGGAATAGAAAACAGAGAACAGGAGTACAGAGTAGCTGAGGCAGAGAGAGATAAAAGGATTTCTAGGAATGAAAGAATATTAAGAGAACTGTGTGACCAATCCAAACGGAACAATATTCGCATTATAGGAGTACCAGAGGAAGAAGAGAGAAAAAAGGGATAGAAAGTGTCTTTGAAGAAATAATTGCTGAAAACTTTCCCTCGCTGGGGAAGGAAGTAGTCTCGCAGTCCACTGAAGCTCATAGATCTCCCAACACAAGGGACCCAAGGAAGACAACACCAAGACACATAATAATTAAGATGGCAAAGATCAAAGATAAAGACAGGGTATTAAAGGCAGCTAGAGAGAGAAAAAAGATCACCTACAAAGGAAAACCCATCAGACTATCATCAGACTTCTCAACAGAAACCTTACAGGCCAGAAGAGAATGGCATGATATATTTAATGTTATGAAACAGAAGGGCCTCGAACCAAGAATATTGTATCCAGCACGACTATCATTTAAATATGATGGAGGGATTAAACAATTTCCAGACAAACGAAAGTTAAGAGAGTTTGCCTCTTATAAACTACCACTACAGGATATCTTAAATGGACTGCTCTAGATGGAAGCACACCTAAGGCTAAAAAGATGTCACCAGAGAAAAAAAATCATAGCAAAGAAAGCAGACCATCCAAATACTAACTAAAGGCAAAGAATAAAACACCTATTATAGAAAGAATGGAGGAGGAGGAATAAGAAGGGAGAGAAATAAAGAAACATCAGACTGTGTTCACAATAACTTAACAAGAAAGTTAAGTTAGATTGTTAGATAGTAAAGAAGCAACCCTTGAACCCTTGGTAACCACGAATCTAAAGCCAGCAATGGCAATAAGTACATACCTATCAATAATCACCCTAAATGTAAATGGACTGAAAGCACCAATCAAAAGACTCAGAGTAACAGAATGGATAAAAAAGCAAGACCCATCTATATGCTGCCTACAAGAAACTCACCTCAAATCCAAAGATATACACAGACTAAAAGTGAAGGGATGGAAAAAGATATTTCATGCAAACAACAAAGAGAAAAAAGCAGGTGTTGCAGTACATGTATCAGACAAAATAGACTTCAAAACGAAGAAAGTAGCAAAAGATAAAGAAGGACATTACGTAATGATAAAGGGGTCAGTCCAACAAGAAGATATAACCATTATAAGTATATATGCACCCAACACAGGAGCGCCAGCATATGTGAGACAAATACTAACAGAATTAAAGGAGGAAACAGACAGCAATGCATTCATCTTAGGAGACTTCAACACACCACTCACTCCAGAGGACAGATCAACCAGACAGAAAATAAGTAAAGACACAGAGGCACTGAACAACACACTAGAACAGATGGACCTAACAGACATCTACAGGACTCTACACCCAAAAGCAACAGGATACACATTCTTCTCAAGTGCACATGGAACATTTTCCAGAATAGACCACATACTAGGCCACAAAAAGAACCTCAGTAATTTCAAAAATATTGAAATCCTACCAACCAACTTCTCAGATCACCAAGGTATAAAACTAGAAATAAATTTTAGAAAGAAATCAAAAAGGCTCACAAATACATGGAGACTTAACAACACTCTCCTAATTAATCAATGGGTTAACGACCAAATCAAAACAGAAATCAAAGAATATATGGAGACTAATGACAACAACAACACAAAGCCACAACCTCTGTGGGAAGCAGCAAAGGCAGTTCTAAGAGGAAAGTATATTTCAATCCAGGCCTATTTAAAGAAGGAAGAACATTCCCAAATGAATAGTCTAAAGACAGAATACTGAAATTGGAAAAAGAAGAACAAATGAGGCCCAAAGTCACCAGAAGCAGGGACATAATAAAGATTAGAGAATAAATAAATAAAATTGAGAAGAATAAAACAATAGAAAAAATCAATAAAACCAAGAGCTGGTTCTTTGAAAAAATAAACAAAATAGATAAACCCCTAGCCAGACTCATTAAGAGAAAAAGACAATCTACACACATAAACACAATCAGAAATGAGAAAGGAAAAATCACGACGGACCCCACAGAAATACAAAGAATCATAAGAGAATATTATGAGAATCTATATGCTAACAAGCTGGAAAACATAGAAGAAATGGGCAACTTCTTAGAAAAATACAACCTTCCAAGACTGACCAAGCAAGAAACAGAAAAACTAAACAGACCAATCACCAGTGACGAAATCGAATTGGTAATCAAAAAACTACCCAAGAACAAAACCCCTGGGCCTGATGGATTCACCTCTGAATTCTACCAGACATATAGAGAAGAAATAACACCGATTCTCCTTAAAGTTTTCCAAAAAATAGAAGAAGCAGGAATACTTCCAAACTCATTCTATGAAGCCAGCATCAATCTAATACCCAAACCGGAAAAGGCCTCACCAAAAAAGAAAATTACAGACCAATATCCCTGATGAACGTAGATGCAAAAATACTCAACAAAATATTAGCAAATCGAATTCAAAAATACATCAAGAGGATCATACACCATGATCAAGTGGGATTCATCCCAGGGATGCAAGGATGGTACAACATTCGAAAATCCATCAACATCATCCACCACATCAACAAAAAGAAGAACAAAAACCACATGATCATCTCCATAGATGCTGAAAAAGCATTTGACAAAATTCAGCATTCATTCATGATTAAAACTCTCAACAAAATGGGTATAGACGGCAAGTACCTCAACATCATAAGGGCTATATATGACAAACCCACAGCTAACATCATACTTAACGGCGAGACGCTGAAAGCTTTTCATCTAAGATCGGGAACAAGACAAGGATGCCCACTCTCTCCATTGTTATTCAACATAGTACTGGAGGTCCTAGCCACAGCAATCAGACAAAACAAAGATATACCAGGCATCCAGATTGGTAAAGAAGAAGTCAAATTGTCACTATTTGCAGATGACATGATACTGTACATAAAAAACCCTAAAGAGTCCATTCCAAAACTACTAGAACTAATATCTGAATTCAGCAAAGTTGCAGGATACAAAATTAACACACAGAAATCTGTTGCTTTCCTATACACTAATGATGAACTAACAGAAAGAGAAATCAGAAAAAGAATTCCATTCACAATTGCATCAAAAAGAATAAAATACCTAGGAATAAACCTAACGAAGGAAGTGAAAGACCTGTACTCTGAAAACTACAAGACACTCCTAAGAGAAATTAAAGAGGACACTAACAAATGGAAATGCATCCCATGCTCTTGGCTAGGAAGAATAAATATTGTCAAAATGGCTATACTACCTAAAGCAATCTACAGATTCAATGCAATCTCTATCAAACTACCAACAGCTTTCTTCAATGAACTGGAACAAATCATTCTAAAATTGATATGGAACCACAAAAGACCCCGAATAGCCGAAGCAATCCTGAGAAGGAGGAATAAAACAGGGGGAATTACACTCCCTGAATTCAAGCTCTACTACAAAGCCACAGTAATCAAGACAATTTGGTATTGGCACAAAAACAGACCCACAGACCAGTGGAACAGAATAGAAAATCCAAACATTAACCCAAACATATACAGTCAATTAATATTTGATAAAGGTGCCTTGGATATACAGTGGGGAGATGACAGCCTCTTCAGCAGCTGGTGTTGGAAAAACTGGACAGCTACATGTAAGAGAATGAAACTGGACTACTGTCTAGCCCCATACACAAAGGTAAACTCAAGGTGGATCAAAGACTTGAATGTAAGTCATGAAACCATAAAACTCTTAGAAAAAAACATAGGCAAAAATCTTTGGACATAAACATGAGCAACTTCTTCATGAACATATCTCCCCGGGCAAGGGAAACAAAAGCAAAAATGAACAAGTAGGACTATATCAAGCTGCAAAGCTTCTGTACAGCAGAGGACACCATCAGTAGAACAAAAAGACATCCTACAGTATGGGAGAATATATTCATAAAAAACGTATCTGATAAAGGGTTGACATCCAAAATATATAAAGAACTCATGCACCTTAACAAACAGAAAGCAAATAATCCAATTAAGAAATGGGCAGAGGACATGAATAGACACTTCTCCAAAGAAGAAATTCAGATGGCCAACAGGCACATGAAAAGATGCTCCACATCGCTAATCATCAGAGAAATGCAGATTAAAACCACAATGAGATATCACCTCACACCAGTGAGGATGGCCAACATCCAAAACACAAACAACAACTAATGTTGGCGAGGATGTGGAGAAAAGGGAACCCTCGTACACTGCTGGTGGGACTGCAAATTAGTTCAACCATTGTGGAAAGCAGTATGGAGGTTCCTCAAAAAACTCAAAATAGAAATACCATTTGACCCAGGAATTCCACTCCTAGGAATTTACCCTAAGAATGCAGCAGCCCAATTTGAAAAGGACAGATGCACCCCTATGTTTATTGCAGCACTATTTACAATAGCCAAGAAATGGAAGCAACCTAAGTGTCCATCAGTAGATGAATGGATAAAGAAGATGTGGTACATATACACAATGGAATATTATTCAGCCATAAGAAGAAAACAAATCCTAACCTTTGCAACAACATGGATGGAGCTAGAGGGTATTATGCTCAGTGAAATAAGCCAAGCCGAAAAAGACAAGTATCAAATGATTTAACTCATATGTGGAATATAAGAACAAAGAAAAAAACTGAAGGAACAAAACAGCAGCAGACTCACAGAACCCAAGAATGGACTAATAGTTACCAAAGGGAAAGGGACTGGGGAAAATGGGCGGGAAGGGAGGGAGAGGAGGGAAAAAGGGGCATTACGATTAGCAGATGTAATGTTGGGGGGGCAGGGGGAGGGCAGTACAGCTCAGGGAAGACAAGTGGTGATTCTATAGCATCTCACTACGCTGATGGACGGTGACTGTGGTGGGGTTGGTAGCGGGGATCTGATGAGGGGGTGGTTTAATAATCGTAATATTGCACATGTAAGTGTAAATTAATGATATTAAAATAAATTATATTAAAAAAAAATTCCAAGGAGTGGGATTCCTGGGTCAAATGGTATTTGTATTTTTAGTTTTTTGAGGAACCTCCGTATTGCTTTCCACAATGGTTGAACTAGCTTCCATTCCCACCAGCAGTGTAGGAGGGTTCCCCTTTCTCCGCATCCTCACCAGCATTTGTTGTTCTTAGTCTTTTGGATGGTGGCCATCCTTACTGGTGTGAGGTGATATCTCATTGTGGTTTTAATTTGCATTTCCCTGATGATTAATGATGTGGAGCATCTTTTTGTTCTGTTATTGGTGTCCTTTGCTGTACAGAGACTTTTTAGTTTGATGTAGTCCCATGAGTTCATTTTTGCTTTTGTTTCTCTTGCTCAAGGAGATGCATTCAGGAGGAAGTCGCTCATGCTTATATTCAGGAGATTTTTGCCTGTATTGTCTTCTAAGAGTTTTATGGTTTCATGACTTACATTCAGGTCCTTGATCCATTTCGAGTTTACTTTTGTATATGCGGTAGAACAATAATCCAGTTTCATTCTCTTGCATGTAACTGTCCAGTTTTGCCAACACCAGCTGTTGAAGAGGCTGTCATTTCCCCATTTTATGTCCATGGCTCCTTTATCATATATTAATTGATCATATATGGTTGGGTATCTCTCAGGGCTCTCTAGTCTGTTCCATTGGTTTATGGGTCTGTTCTTGTGCTGTACCAAATTGTCTTGAATACTGTGGCTTTGTAGTAAAGCTTGAAGTTGGGGAGCATAATCCCCTCAGCTTTATTCTTCCTTCTCAGAATTGCTTTGGCTATTCGGGGTCTTTTGTGGTTCCATATGAACTTTAGAATGATTTTCGCTGGTTCGTTGAAAAATGCTGTTGGTATTTTGATAGGAATTGTATTGAATCTGTAGATTGCTTTAGGCAGGATGGCCGTTTTGACAGTATTAAATCTTCCTATCCATGAACACGGGATGTGTTTCCATTTATTGGTATCTTCTTTAATTTCTCTCATGTGTATCTTCTAGTTTTCAGAGTATAGGTCTTTCACCTCCTTGGTTAGGTTTATTCCTAGGTATTTTATTCTTTTTGATGCAGCTTTGAATGAATTGTTTTCCTGATTTCTCTCTCTGCTAGGTCATTGTTAGTGAATAGGAATTGTATGGTTTTCAGTAGTAAGATTGTCATTTTTATAGCCTGTGTTACTGTGATTGGTAAGTATTTTTCTTGGTTTTATTTTTATTGATTTTTTTACTAGTGTATTGGAATATTTGTTCATATTATTTTGGCCATTTGTATTTCTAAGTGAATTGGTTGTTGGTAGTATTTACTCATTTTTCCTTTGGGGTATAAATTTTAAGACCTTTTAATATATCTGTGAGATTTCTTCCTCTTTATTTCATGTTTGTTTTTTACTTTGTTTATATTTGCTATGGATAAGTTTTGTGTATTTTTACCCAATAAAATTATTCATTAAGTTTCTCTTTTCACTACTTCTTATTCTTGGTGTAATATGTTGACAGTCTTTCTCCACCCTTCCAAATCATAAAAATGTATACCTATATTTACTTTTGAGTACTTGATCAGTTATATTTAATGCTGATCTTTAATCTTTCGGGAATATATTTCTGTATGGTGTAAGGTACGTGTCTAACTTAGCATAACTCTTCAGATGTTAACAATATTTTGAGTGAACTATTCTTTTCTTACTAATTTGAGATGACACATTTATTGTATAATAAATTGTCTTTTAAAAGTAGGTCTGTTCTTTTACTCTCAAATCTATTCATTGATTTTTCTGCTCTTTCCTGGAATTAGTATCATACTATGGTAATTATTATAGTTTTCATGCAGTAACTCAGGCAGAGAGCAAATTATTAGTGAACACTTACTGTCTGGCAGGTTAAGTCTTCTTTTATTAATCATTAACAAATTAGCTTATCATTCTTACATATTTTTTGTTGTTAAATGTAGAATCATTTTGTCAAGTTCAAGTTCAAGAGAAACATTTTTCTAAAATTCACTAAGAACTTAACTCTTTGGAATGTTGAATTTCAGTAAATTTAACTAAATGTATAGATAAATCAAGGGCAATTAATATCTTTATAATGTTAGTCATCTAATCCTAAAATACTGGGTATTTCTGTATTCATATTTTCATTTATGCTCTTAAGTAAATTTCTCCATCAAGTTATTATGCATGTGTCCTTAAGTTATTACTAATTATTTTTTCAATTCTATATTGAATCTTTTTCGCTTTATATTTTTAGACTTGTTGATTCTGGCCTGCCTGTTTTCTAAATTCCTGTCATTAAATCAAATTTTAAAAAATTGGTTTATCCGCTACGATAGTTATATGCAAATGAGGATTACTTTTGCTTTTTCCCCTCAGTATTACAATACTTAAAACTTTGCCTTGAAGTACAGTTTAAGAACTTTGATAAAAGCACTGGAAGCTAGTTTTCTTGTTTTTCTGTGTTTAAATAACTTCCTGCATTTAAGGTAAAAGCTATCATCTTTAAAAAGTGTCCTTTCATTCAACGTTTGGCGAGAGGTACATTTTTTTTTGCTTTTGTTTTTAAATTAGAAATAGGTTGTCTAATTTTTTTTATTAAGGTATCGTTGATATACAGTCTTATGCTCAGGTTTCACATCAGCAACTTTGTGGTTACTACATTCTCCCCTATTATCAAATCCCCACCACTTACCCCATTACAGTCACTGTCCATCAGCATAGTAAGATGCTCTAGAATCAATACTTGTCTTCTCTGTGCTATACTTCCTTCCCTGTGCCCACCCATGTTATGTATGCTAATCATAATACCCCTTAATCCCTTTTTCCCTCCCTTCCTGACCACCATTCCCAGTCCCTTTTCCTTTGGTAACCATTAGTCCATTTCTGGGTTTTGTGAGTCTGCTGCTGTTTTGTTCCTTTGGTTTTTGCTTTGTTATACTCCACAGATGAGTGAAATCATTTGGTACTTGTCTTTCTCTGCCTGGCTTATTTCACTGAGCATAATACCCTCTAGCTCCATCCATGTTGTTGCAAATGGTAGGATTTGTTTCTTCTTACCGCTGAATAATATTCCATTGTGTACATGTACCACATCTTTATCCATTCATCTACTGATGGACACTTAGGTTGCTTCCATTTCTTGGCTATTGTAAATAGTGCTGCGATAAACATAGTGGTGCATATGTCTTTTTGAATCTGTGATCCTGTTTTCTTAGGGTAAATTCCTAGGAGTGGAATTCCTGGGTCAAATATTTCTATTTTTAGCTTTTTGAGGTACCTCCAAATTGCTTTCCACAGGGGTTGAACTAACATCCATTCCCACTAACAGTGTAGGAGGGTTCCCCTTTCTCTGCATCCTCACCAGCATTTTTTGTTTCTTGTCTTTTGGATGTTCTCCATCCTAACTGGTGTGAGGTAATATCTCACTCTGGTTTTAATTTGCATTTCTGTGATGACTAGTGATGTGGAGCATCTTTTCATGTGCCTGTTGGCCATCTGAATTTCTTCTTTGGAGAAGAGAAGTGTGTGTTCAGATCCTCTGACCATTTTTTAATCGGGTTATTTGCTTTTTGGGTGTTGAGGCATGAGAGCTCTTTATATGTTTTGGATGTCAACCCCTTATCGGAAGGACATTTATGAATATATTCTCCCATACTGTAGGATGCCTTTTTGTTTTGCTGATGGTGTCCTTTGTTTACAGAAGCTTTTTAGTTTGATGTAGTCCCACATGTTCATATTTTATTTTGTTTCCCTTGCCTGAGGAGATATGTTCAGGAAAAAGTTGCTCATGTTTATATTCAAGAGATTTTTGCCTCTGTTTTCTTCTTAGAGATTTATGTTTTCATGACTTACATTCAGGTGTTTGACCATTTCGAGTTTACTTTTGTGTATGGAGTTAGACAGTTATCTGCTTCCATTCTCTTACATGTAGATGTCCAGTTCTGCCAACATCGGCTGTTGAAGAGGCTGTCATTTCCCCATAGTATGTCCATGGCTCCTTTATCATATATTAATTGGCCATATATGTGTGGGTTTATATCTGGGCTGTCTATTCTGTTCTATTGATCTATGGCTCTGTTCTTGTGCCAGTACCAAATTGTCTTGATTACTGTGGCTTTTTAGTAGAGCTTGAAGTTGGGGAGTGTAATTTCCCCGCTTTATTCTTCCTTCTCAGGATTGCTTTGGCTATTCGGGGTCTCTGTGGTTTCATATGAATTTTAGAACTGTTCTAGTTTGTTGAAGAATGCCGTTGGTATTGTGATAGAGATTGCATTGAATATGTAGATTTCTTTAGGCAGGATGGCTATTTTGACAATATTAAATATTCTTCCTACCCAAGTGTATGGGATGTTTTTCCATTTATTAGTGTCCTCTTTAATTTCTCTCAAGAGTGTCTTGTAGTCTTCAGGGTATATGTCTTTCACTTCCTTGGTTTTTTATTCTGTTTGATGCAATTGTGAATGGAATTGTTCTCCTCATTTCTCTTTCTGCTAGTTCACTGTTAGTGTTTTGGAATGCAACAGATTTCTGTGTATTGATTTTGTATCCTGCAACTTTGTTGAATTCAGATATTAGATCTGGTAGTTTTGGAGTGGATTCTTTAGGGTTTTTTATGTACAAAATCATGTCATCTGCAAACAGTGACAGTTTAACTTCTTCCTTACCATTCTGGATGCCTTTTATTTCTTTGTGTTGTCTGATTGCCATGGGTAGGATCTCCAGAACTATGTTGAATAAAAGTGGGGAGAGTGGGCATCCTTGTCTTGTTCCTGATCTTAGAGGAAAAGCTTTCAGCCTCTCACTGTTAAGTATGATGTTGGCTGTGGGTTTGTCATATATGGCCTTTATTATGTTGAGGTACTTGCTTTGATACCCATTTTTTGAGAGTTTTTATCATGAATGGGTGTTGAATTTTGTCAAATGCTCTTTCAGCATCTATGGAGATGATCATGTGATTTTTGTCCTTTTTATTGACGTAGTCGTTAATGTTGATGGATTTGCAAATGTTGTACTATCTTTGCACCCCGGGATGAATCCTACTTGGTAATGATGGATGATCTGCTTGTTGTATTTTTGAATATGCGTTGCTAATATTTTGTTGAATATTTTTTCATCTATTTTCATCAGGGATATTGGTCTGTAATTTTCTTTTTTTGTGGTGTCTTTGCCTGGGTTTGGTATTAGAGTGATGCTGGCGTCATAAAATGAGTTTGGATGTATTCCCTCCTCTTGTTTTTTTTGGAAAACTCTAAGGAGAATGGGTATTAGGTCTTCTCTAAATGTCTGACGAAATTCAGTGGTGAAGCCCTCTGGTATGGGGGTTTTGTTCTTGGGTATTTTTTTGATTATCGATTCAATTTAATTGCTGGTAATTGGTCTGTTCAGATGTTCTGTTTCTTCTTGGGTGAGTCTTGCAAGTTGTATTTTTCTAGATTATTCTCTAATAATTCTTTATATTTCTGTGGCGTCCATCATGATTTTTCTGTCTTTTTCTGATTCTGTTTATGTGTGTAGATTCTCTTTTTTTTGATGAGCCTGGTTAAGGATTTATCTAGTTTGTTTATTTTCTCAAAGAATCAGCTCCTGATTTCCTTGATTCTTTCTATTGTTTTATTCTTCTCAATTTTATTTATTTCTTCTCTGATCTTTATTATGTCCCTCCTTCTACTTACTTTGGGCCTCGTTTGTTCTTCTTTTTCCAGTTTCAATAATTGTGAATTTAGACTGTTCATTTGAGATTGTTCTTCCTTCTTTAAATAGGCCTGGATTGCTATATACTTTTCTCTTAAAACTGTCTTTACTGCATCCCACTGAAGTTGGGGTATTGAGTTGTTGTTTTCATATGTCTCCAACTATTGCTTGATCTCTGTTTTTAATAGGTCATTGATCCATTGATTATTTAGGAGCATGTTGTTAAGTGTCTATGTGTTTGTGAGCCTTTTTGTTTTCTTGTGTAATTTATTTCTAGTTTCATACCTTTGAGAAGTTGGGTGGTGCAATTTCAATCTTTTTGAATTTGCTGAGGCTCTCTTTGTGGCCTAGTATGTCATGTATTCTGGAAAATGTTCCGTGTGCACTTGAGAAGAATGTGTATCCTGTTGCTTTTGGGTGGAGTGTTCTATAGAGGTCTGTTAGGTCCATCTGTTCTAATGTGTTGTTCAGTGCCTCTGTGTCCTTACTTATTTCTGTCTGGTTGATCTGTCCTTTGGAGTGAGTGGTGTGTTGAAGTCTCCTAACATGAATGCTTTGCATTCTATTTCCCCCTTGAATTCTGTTAATATTTGTTGTACATATTTGTGTGCATAGATATTTATAATGGTTATGTTTTCTTGTTGGACTGACCCCTTTATCATTATTTATATAATGTCCTTCTTTGTCTTTTGTTACTTTCTTCGTGTTGAAGGCTATTTCATCTGATACAAGTATGTCAACTCCTGCTTTTTTCTTCCTATTAGTTGCATGAAATATCTTTTTCCATCCCTTCAGTTTTAGTCTGTGTAGGTCTTTGTGTTTGAAGTGAGTCTCTTGTAGGCAGCATATAGATGTGTCTTGCTTTTTTATCCATTCTGTAACTTTGTCTTTTGATTGGTGCATTCAGTCCATTTACATTTAGGGTGATTATCGATAGATGTGTACTTACTGCCATTGCAGGCTTTGGATTCCTGGTTTCCAAAGGTTCTAAGGTAGTTTCTTTACTAACAGTCTGTCTTAACTTGCTTTTTAGGCTATTATAAACACAATATTATTCTCTAATAATTCTTTATATTTCTGTGGTGTCTGTTGTGATTTTTCTGTCCTCCTTTTTTTTCCTCCTTCTCCAATCTTTATATGTTAGGTGTCATATTCTGTATTCTTTGTGTATTCCTTGACTGACTCTGTGAGTAGGTGATTTAATTTTCTGTTTGGTTGGTATTGGTCTGCTTCCTTTACTGTTGTTTTATTTTCTCTGGTGACAGCTATTTAGCCTTAGGAGCTCTTCCATCTAGAGGAGTCCCTTTAAAATACACTGTAGAGATGGTTTGTGGGAGTTAACATCCCTCAACTTTTGCTTATCTCGGAATTGTTTAATCCCTCCTTCAAATTTAAATGATAATCTTGCTGGTAGAGTATTCTTGGTTCGAGGCCCTTCTGTTTCATTGCATTGAATATTTCATGCCACTCTCTTCTGGCCTATAAGGTTTCTGCCTAGAAGTCTGTTGATAGCCTGATAGGTTTTCCTTTGTAAGTTGATGTTTTTTCTCTCTCTGGCTGCTTTTAATACTCTGTCCTTGTCTTTGATCTTTGCCATTTTAATTATTATATGTCTTGGTTTTGTCTTCCTTGGGTCCCTTCCTTGTGTTGGGAGATCTGTGCACTTCCCTGGCCTGAGAGACTCTTTACTTTCCCAGATTGGGGAAGTTTTCAGGAAGTATTTCTTCAAAGACACTTTCTATCCCTTTCTCTGGTACACGTATAATGTGAATATTGTTCTGTTTGATTGGTCACACATTTCTCTTAATATTCTTTCATTCGTAGAGATCCTTTTTCCTCTCTCTGCCTCAACTCCTTTGTATTCCTGTTCTCTAATTTCTGTTCCATTTAGTCTCCTCTACTTCATCTAATCTGGATTTTAAATCCCTCCATTGTTTATTTCATTTCAGCTACTGTATTTTTTAGGTGTCTGTCTCCCTCCTGCATTCATACCTTAGCTCTTGAATATTTTTCTGTAGCTCCTTTAGCATGCTTATGATTTTTATTTTGAATTCTTTTTCAGGAAGATTGGTGTTTTCAGTCTTACTGAGCCCTCTTTCTGGTCTTGGAGGGATTTTAGATTGAACAAAGTTCTTCTGCCTTTTCAGAATCCTATTGGATAGTGAGAAATATTATGTTTGTATAGGCAGTGCCTTCTCGTTCTCAGAAGCTCTGCTTTTCGGAGCTGTCCAGAACCTGGAGCAATGGCTGTGGTCGCAGGCGAGTGGCGCTGGGCCTGCTGGGAGGACAAAGCCCTTTCATGTTTCCTGGCCTCAGTGTCTGCCTCTGCTGTCATGGCCAGTGAGCCAGGCACAGGGAACGGCCTCTGGGTTAATCCCCTAAGTTGCCATGGGCTGGGTGGCCCTTGGGATGGCCTAGGGCTATGACAGGGGTTGTAGGTGAGCAGTCGCAGTGTCTGCCTCTGGTGTCCTGGCTGGTTAGCTACATGCAGGAAGAAGCCTCTGCATTAAGCTGTGTAGGTTCTGTAGGCATTCCGGATGGTCTGGAGCAATGGTGGGGACAGAGGGTTTGTATGCAGGTGCTGGCGGGAAGGAAGAATCGGCAGGCTGATTATTGTGGTGAGGGACCTCGGGCTGCATTGTCAGCCAGTCAGATGGAGCACGTGAAGCTTTTGAAAGTTTCCAACCTGCTGGGCTGAGTGTGCCAGGACGATTTTGTCCACCTGTTCCTTCTCTTAAACCCTTGCCCCTTTAGCAGCCCTCTCACTGTTGAGAAGTCTTTCAAAGCACCCATCTTACTTTTGTCCCAGGGCAGCTGGTTGCAGAACCTGTTCACAGTCTTATTCTCTGACTTTGTTTTTCACCCCCTCTAATCTCCAGAGCACCATTCAGTGTGGGTTTGTGCTCCCGGAGTAGATTTCTAGGGCTGGGTATTTAGTAGTCCTGGGCTTCTACTATCTCCTCGCTCTGATTCTCTTCCTCCTGCCAGCGAGCTGGGGTGGGGAGAGTGCTCCGTTCCCTCCAGGTTGTGGCTTTGTTACTTTACCCTTTTCCGTGAGATGTTCTTTTCTCCCAGATGTAGACTGGCTGTTGTATTCTTTTTTCTGGTCACTCTTTTAGGAATAGTTGTATTTGCTGTATTTTCATAATATATGTGGTTTTTGGAGGAGATATCCGCCTCTCCTCTCACACCGCCATCTTTTTTCTCCAACTAGGTTTTCTAATTTTTATAAGGTTTTTGATATCCTTTGAGATTATATGACTTTTTTTCTTTTACTTGTTAATGAGATGAATTGCATTAATACATTTGCTAATGTTGGACCATTCCTGAATTCTTTGAATGACTTCTATTTGATCATGGCGTTTCCTTTAATATAGTACTAAAATTTGTTCATTTATATGTTCATAGGTGTATATGGCCTTTAGTTTTTATGTTTTTATTAGGTTTTGATACTGGGTTATTTATTCTTTTACTTGAAAAGTTTTATATAATCTCTTAACATTTTTGAATCACAGAGTGAGGCATTTTGACATAGTAGGCAAAAACATTGGCTTTGTATCAAATATTCCTAAATTTTAATATCAGGTTTGTTACTCTCGCTGTGTGACCTTAGCTTTATTCTTTTAAAAACACAATTACTAGAATCAGCCTTACAAAGTTGTTTTGAGCTTTTGTTTTATTTTGAGTGCTTTTCATGTGTCATGTGTTTTATGTGTAATTGTTTAATAAAGTACTATTATTCTTGTTTTGTAAATGAAGAAATTGAGGCAGAAAGAGGTTAAATAACAAAGATTACATAGTTAATAAGTAGATTTGAGCCCAGGTGTTATCTCTAGAGCCCACTTAAATGGTGCAAAAGATATAATAAACATTTGATAAATTGTGGTAATTGCTTCTTTTGTTATTTTATTGAATCTAATGTAGATACACCATTATTTGATGTATCACTAAGAAGGAAAAAGGCTGCCTATGAGACAGTGCTTTCATTATGAAAATATTCCCCCTGCCATCATTTCTGTTGCATTCATATTGTCATTAAATTTAAGAACATGTTAAATCTGTATTTAAAAATAATTTAAAATAAAATGTTATGGGTCATCTTTGCCTAGGCTAAGATAACTTTAGCACAATTTGATGGCCCATCTTACCTCTTAGATTTTATTGAGGTCATATTAAATTTTAATTCCAGTTTATTATAAGTTAAAAATATATGCATCTTATTCTTGACAATTGTTTTAAATGTCACAACTATGAGAACAGTTGTTTAGACTTAATCATTACATTTGCCATTTGGTTTATAGCATGCCTTCCTTTTCTCAGTGATGTTTGTTTTGCCCTAATTCATTTAGGGTTTATCTTAATTATCCTGAGTGATATTCTCCCAGAATTAGTAAGTGATTTGTTTTCTGAATCCTTGTACTTTCAAAATGGCTTTCTTTTGTCCATACCAGGAAGGCTACTTTGTGAATTCAATTCTGTATGTAGAATTACTGCTTTATAATTCTTTAAAAATTTGATCCTTATCCCATTACCTTCTAGCTTTAGTATTGTAGGTAAAAAGTTGATAAATTTTACTTTGCTTTGTAGGTAATGTGTTATTTACTCACTCTCATTTGTTTACATTCTTACACTTACTCCCTCCTTCACTGATCAGTCTTTTGTGAAGAATTTGTTTTTGTGTGTGTGAATTTTGAGACTCGGGAATTACAGTTTTTTGTTTTTTTTTTTACATATGAGCCTTTGTGTGCACCACTTTTATTCCTCTCTGAAGACTATTGAATGAGATTTTTTGGATTTGGAAAATTAGCTGTGGAAATTTTCTTATTATTCTGTCAATGCTTTGTTCCATCTTTGCTTTTTTTTCTGGAAGTGCTAATGTAAGCATATTAGATTCTCTAGAATTCGTCTTCCATGTGTCATTTTTCCTTATAACTTAAATCTGTTTATCATCTTTTCCTAAGGATAGGAAATTCCCAGGCTAGTATTCAGTTCACTAATTTGGAGTCAACACTTTCTATTACTCTTTTCACTGTATTTGCATGTTTTTGGACACAGTGTTCATTTACAGGACTTTCTTATTTTAAACTCTTTTCTTAGTGGTAGGCATTTTGTCTAAGTGGCTTTTCTTTTGAGTCCCTGGGTTTTTTTCATTACTTGTGAATTTTTTATTCATTACTTGTATTTTTTTAAAGCATTCATTGTATGCTAGTATACTAGTTTGCTAGGGCTGCCATGACAAAGTCCCACAGGCTGGGTGGCTTGAAAAGCAGAAGTGTGTTCCTTCGCAGTTGAGTGTACTGGAAGTTCAAGATCCAGGCATCACCAGGTTTGGTTTCTTCTGCAGCTCCTCTTCTTGCTTGTAAATGTCTGCGTTCTTGCTGTGTCCTCACATGGTATTTTATCTTTTTTAAAAATTGAAGTTTAATTGATAAACAATATTATATTGGTTTCAAGTATACAACACAGAGGTTCAACAGTTATTAAATCCTCACTCCAACTAGGGCAGTTACTATCAACACAGAAAAATGTTAACAGAACCATTGGCTAAATTCTCCAAGCTTCACTTCCATCCCATGACCAACTTAAATTATGACTGAGATTTTTGTGCGCCTTTATTTCTCTCACCCTGCTGTGGTATTTTATCTTTGTGTGTGCATCCCTGGTATCTCTTTGTGTTTCCAAATTTCTTTTTATAAAGATGTCAGTCAGATTGGATTAGGGTCTAGTCTAATGACTTCATTTTTACACAGTCTCCTCTTTCAAGGCCACTTCTCCAAATGTCACATTATGAAGTACTCAGGGTTAGTGCTTCAACCTATGAATTTGGAGAGGGGGGCACCCACAATTCAGTCCATGTTAGGTAGGATGATTATATGGTATTTTCCCTCCCCTTGGTTATTTACTTATTTTTTTTATTGTGCCACATGACAGTGTATCATTGCACAGTGGTATATGGGGTTCAAGTCATTGAGACTTTTTTAACTTTAGATATCTTGTTTAATTTTTCTCCTTTGTAGTCAATGGAAATATTTCAGTCAAAATTAGAAGAAGCTGAAAAGATTTCATCCACGAAAGAAGATTGTAGAAGAGAACGGTGGAGGAAACCAACGTATTCAGATAAAGCACAAAGAAATCAAGAAAGTAGAAGGTCAGACTTGGTAAAATATAATAAAAGTTCAAGGGATAGATACAGTTCAACAGATATTACAGACAATATCAATAAAGGTAAATTTAGTGGTGATGAAAAAGATAATAGATCTGAGACTTCAGAACCACACAGAAGAGAATCCAGTCAAAGCCAAAATCAAGTGCTTTCTTCTCTTGGAAATTTGAGACCTAAATTTTTAAGACCCTCTGATGATGAAGAACTGTCATTTCATAGCAAGGGCAGAAAGCTGGAACCGTCTAGTTCATCTTCAGCACTGGTTGCTCTGGATTCTGGGCATTGTGGTTTTCAAAAACCTGCAGAGAACAGTGACGGAAGTTTGTCATCATGGAGTCTCTCTGATGGGAGAGAAGGAGAAAGGAGACATTCAAATCGAAAGCCATTAAAAAACAGTCGCAGTGTTGACTCTCAATGCATTTCAGGAGATGTGAGAGAAAAGTCACAAGATGAGACCTTGAGAGATGACACCCTGAAAGAAGAACATCTCTGGGACAAAAAGTCTTCATCTGCTGGGTATTGTGTCATTTGTTTTTTAAACTGATAAATGAATATTAAGGTCCAGAGGATTCGAAGAAATGAACTATATTTTTAGAACATCAGTTCTTAGATATGGTAATAGTTCCTGTTAAATTTTATTATGCACATTTAACAGTTGAGTAGTTTTGTTTTATGGATTGCATTTTATTTCACAGTTTTATTTAACAAAACTGGAAGAAGAATTCATTAGCTTTATTAGCTCAAAACTTACTGCTTTTTTGCAGTGTAAAAAACTGAATGAATTAATAATCCTTGTAAATGGATGTGCTAGGAGATATTTTGGTAGATTTTGTTTCTGTTGCCATACTGTTTTCAAGAGAAATTACTCCATTGTTAAGTATAATTGTCATAATAAACATTGTATACCAATTGGAGGTCTGGGAAATTGAAGGAAAATATGCTGCTGTAGCCCACGTATGAAGTGAAAAAGATATGTGAAAGATCATGCAGAGGGAAGAACAAATTAGGGTGTTTTGTAGAGAAAGAAATATCCATTTTGACAGTTGACAGACTTTAAAGGTAATATTAGTGTTTTAAAAGCGAACATAGGTGAGATGGCTGGTTGTAGCTATAATGATTAAGAAATGGATTCACTTACTGTTTTTATTGTTCTTGTACCTGTTGCACTTAGAGGGCTGGGTCAGTAGAAGAGGAAACCCCACGTTGAGTGGGATCAAACCTAGGAAGACTTGATTTAGTCATAGGGCTGGCCCTGTTGGAGATAACTATAGATGGAGAATGTCCAAAGGATAATGACTAACTTATACTTGAATGATCATTAAAATATGTTAAAAATACCGCCAAGTGAATGGGACACTAAAGGAGAAGTTTTAGGAAATAATAGATTTCAACAATAGCAGTAGTAGGTATAAGCATTGTAGTTTTGGATCCTGAATGTGGAAATTGCTTTTATTAACGAGTACATTTGAAGCTGTGGCTTATAAAGCACAGTGTGTAGCTTTCATTGAGAAGGAGCTGGCAAAATCTGGACTGAATAGTAGGAGCTGTGATCAAATGGGCTCTTATTCAAGTCACGGTTTTGCTCCCAAAGGAGAAATCCAATTCTTGTGACTGGATAAACATGACAGATTAGAAAATGTCTGAGGCTGTATATATATATAATTGTCCAGGCTTCACTCCAGATATTCTGGAAGGTAGACTATTTCTAGTCCCCAGTTGCTAGTGGGGTGAGGCTCTTATTTCCTGATATCACTAGAGTTGGCTTAAAATTTGGGTGATCTGTATGTAGGTCTTTACTTCTGTGAGCAGCTAAGCAAAATACTCTTAGCATTCCATTTGTTTCTCTGATTGCTTCATACTTGTATGTTGTATTTAAATTGTAAGCTTCTGGTAGATACACTGTAATACAGCACTCACTGAAAGCTGTATTTTTTGGTCTGAAGACAATGTGCTTTCTTAGCTGTGTTAATTTTGATGTTACAGATGGCTTGAGGCTGTCCAGGAATTCTGTGATTGACTGACTGGAAAGGGAAAGAACAGTCTAGGAATCATACACATAGGCGAAAGAAAAAAAATCCTGAGCATTTAGAGTGGTGTAAAGTAAAAGGCCAGGGGAGAACCTTGCAGAATGCCTACTTCTTTGGTATTGGAAGAATTCAGTGAAGAACTGGTAGAAGCTGTTTGTTGTTTATCTGAACATATCCTGGATCTATGTTGAATTCTTTATAAAATGCCAGAACTCTATGGAGTTTTAGAGCCAGTGAATTTCCTAACTAGAAAAAAAAATTATAAAACTGATTTTAGAACTAGAAGAAATAATAGTCTTACTCCTGTATTTTCCAGATGTGTAAAGTGAGGCAACTGAGGTTGTCACTTTTGCACAATGTTAGGTAACTAGGGTTGCCATATTTAGCAAATAAGCAAGAAGTAGGTCTCTTACAATAATTGTACATACTTAATGCTAAAAAAAATGTTGTTTACCTGAAATTCAAATTTAACTGGGTGTCATGTATTTTATCTGGCAAATGTATATAACACTTACCCATTTCCTGGGGCTGTGACCTTTTAACAAGAAATAACATATAATTCTTTATAGAAAACTTAATATATATTTAAGTTGCATAGCTTCACAATGCACATACTATTCTGAATCTTGTTTATTTTTCAATGTATCTTAAAGACCTTTTCAGATTAGCTCATATGTTTGTATACTTTTTTCATTTTAAAGGCTCTTTAATATTTTCTTGTGAAATTTAGATACCAGCTAGTATTTCTCATCAGTCTCTTACTGATGGACTTCAGGTTGTTTCTAGTTTGTTACTCTTACAAATAATGCTACAGTGAATTGTTTTGTATGTGTACCTGTATACTACGTAGCTATAGCTGTATGATAAATTCCAAGGAATGGAATTACATTTATATATTTTGTTGTATTAACTAATTTACACTTTTGCCAGTCATATATTAGGATGACTTTTCCTTGCTGACAGTTGAACTTTTTAATCTTAGCCATCTGTATAGTTGAGAAACATAATTTTTCCTTGATCTGCATTTCTTTAAGTATAGGTAAAGTTTGGCATATTTTTATAAATGTTGTTTATTTTTATTTTATTTTTGTTAACAAGTCATGTTTTGCCTACCTTTTGAGTTCTTTGTGAGAGCTCTTTATAGTTGTCATGTAATGTAGTTTTTTTTTCATCATTTCTAGATTTACTTTTTTTCTTCTTTTTCATCCTTTCACTCATTCTTAATGTGATCAGATTTATCATTATCTTCCTTTGTCCCTTTTAGGCCCTGCAATTATCTTAAGTAGCCAGAAACATCCTCTAGTAGTGGCTCATGTGATTAAGAACTTATTTTTCTTAGAAATGGAATGTGTTTGTATATAATTTTGTTGGAAAATAGTAGCTATGTATTTTCAAGAGTTTGAAGTGTACAGTAGTATGTAATAAGAATAAGAAAACTAATGTGATGTCCTTTTTTAAAATTTTATAAAGTTAATATCAGGAAGTAACACATTTCATATATTATTTTTACCTTTGGATGTCATTGTTGTAAGAGTTTGCTATGTTAGCCCTTAAGGATAGGAGAAGGAAGCCAGGTTTTGAAGGTTTAAGTATAGTCATGAGATTCTTAGGAGAAAATTTGAAAACAAGTGGTAAGAAAAGAATAATTAAAGGGAGGAGATCTGTGAATACTGCCAGCAGGCAAAGAATAATTGCAATATACTCAAGGTTTCTGAAATGGCATTGGGCTGGAGCTTTTTTAATTACTTCTTCCTCAGAAGTTTTCAGCCAGTGTGTGTGTGTGTGTGTGTGTGTGTGTGTGTGTGTGTTAGAGTACATTTTAATGGGAAATGGGATTTGCTATTTAGAAATTAATTATGAAGAGGACTTCTGAAATAGTATAGTAATCCTGGAAAACAAGAAATGCTTGTACTTTTTCTTTTTTGTAGGGTAATTGCAAATGTCATGGTGATGTTTCTTTAAGAGCATCTGCTCATCATTTTAAATGGTTCGGGAAAGTAAGGAAGAGCCTAATTCTTGCTGTTCGCTACAGAGCAGTGTCTTTGCTGTGGTATTAACAAGGTGACATAATGTCTTCAGTTATGTGTGCCCAACAACTCTCATTTTAATGTCATTATTTGATACCTATTACTGTTCTATTAAGTGTGTTGAAGTATCTGTTAATATTGAAAATACTAGTATCAGAGATGATCAGAATTCCTTGTATATCATCTTATTTATCCTCATCTATTAATAAATAATTTAATTCCTGTTAGGAATGCCTGAAAAAGAAAAAAAAGATGTGTGAGTATGAATTTCATGACAATGAAAGATGCCTCTTTTAAAGGTCCTGTGAAATTCCAGTTACCTTCTTCAACTTACGAGCTTTGGTTGGACTTCGGCATACCATCATTGCCTTCTCTTGATTAAATCCTTAAGCTTGCATACTGAGAAGTGAAAGAAGAGTAAAGTTTCTCAAAAAAAGGGAAGAGTGGGGAAGATGGCGGCGTGAGCAGGGTGGCAGAAATCTCCTCCCAACACTATAGTTATCTACGAAAATACAGCAAATTCATCTATTCCTAAAAGAGAGACGAGAATACACAGGAAAGCACACAGCATGCAGCTACACCCGAGAGGACTCGGCACCCCAAGAGGCGGGTAAGATATGGAGCTGCGACCCGGCAGGACCTGAGCACTCCCCCACTCGAGCGCACCGGCAGGAGGAGAGGATTCAGAGCCGGGAGGGAGTGGAAGTACACACCGCGAAGTAGCCAGCCCTGGTGATCTGCGCAGGGAGCACTGACCCACATCGCGCAGTGTAGCGGAGATTGGAGAGACAGGGGCAGGATATGAGCAGGAACGCGCCAGGGTGCTTGCAGCCGGCTCCTGGGAAGGAAAAAAAAAAAAGCGTGTGCTTTCTTCAGCAGACTTAAAGAGACAGGAGCCCAGCGGAGGAGCCGGATTGCCCTGGCACACTCAGCCCAGCAGGCTGGGAGTCCTGGGGAGTTTCAGATGCCTTAGCTGGCGACTGGAGAAGCGTGGCCGTACTTACACTTCTCACTGAGATCAACAGCCTCCCATTCGTTCCCACCCCGGTCAGAGTGATAAAGAGCCCTGCGGAGCAGCGCGGCCATGGCTGCGGAATAGTGGGGCAACAGCGCCACCTGCAGCATTCCCACAGAATCTACTCCCAGTGGGCGTTTTTTTGTTTTGTTTTGTTTTTTGTTTTTTTGTTTTGTTTTGTTTTTTCTTTTCTTTGTTTCTTTTTTGTTCTCTTTTTAAAGTCTTAAAGAGCCCAGCTGACATATGTGGCAACTACCAGCGACCACTTCTATAGCCATGAAAAGACAGAGGAATATGGTTCAGACCAAAATCAACCAGAAAACCCCAGAGAGGGAGCCTGAAGTGATGGAAATGCACAGTCTTCCTGAAAAAGAATTCAGAATAAAAGTCATAACTATGCTGATGGACCTACAGAGAAATGTGCAAGAGCTGAGGGAGGAAGTGAGGGAAGTGAGGAAAGACAATGGAGAAATCAGACAAGCGATCGACAGGCTTAACAGCAGACTGGATGAGATGCAAGAGACTGTTAACGGAATAGAAATCAGAGAACAGGAATACTGAGAAACTGAGGCAGAGAGAGATAAAAGGATTTCTAGGAATGAAAGAATATTAAGAGAACTGTGTGACCAATCCAAACGGAACGATATTCGCATTATAGGAGTACCAGAGGAAGAAGAGAGAGAAAAAGGGATAGAGAGTGTCTTTGAAGAAATAATTGCTGAAAACTTTTCCTCGCTGGGAAAGGAAATAGTCTCACAGTCCACCGAAGCCCACAGATCTCCCAACACAAGGGACCCAAGGAAGACAACATGAAGACACATAATAATTAAGATGGCAAAGATCAAAGATAAACACAGAGTATTAAAGGCAGCTAGAGAGAGAAAAAAGATCACCTACAAAAGAAAACCCATCAGACTATCATCAGACTTCTCAACAGAAACCTTACAGGCCAGAAGAGAATGGCATGATATATTTAACATTATGAAACAGAGGGCTTCGAACCAAGAATATTGTATCCAGCACGATTATCATTTAAATATGATGGAGGGATTAAACAATTTCCAGACAAACGAAAGTTGAGAGAGGTTGCCTCTCATAAACCACCACTACAGGTTATCTTAAATGGACTGCTCTAGATGGAAGCACTCCTAAGGAAAAGATGTCACCAGAGAAAATAAAATCATAGCAAAGAAAGCAGACCATCCAAATACTAACTAAAGACAAAGAATAAAACACCTAGTATATAAAGAATGGAGGAGGAAGAATAAGAAGGGAGAGAAATAAAGAAACATCAGACAGTGTTTACAATTACTTAACAAGAAAGTTAAGTTAGATTGTTAGATAGTAAAGAAGCAATCCTTGAACCCTTGGTAACCACGAATCTAAAGCCAGCAATGGCAATAAGTACATACCTATCAATAATCACCCTAAATGTAAATGGACTGAATGCACCAATCAAAAGACTCAGAGTAACAGAATGGATAAAAAAGCAAGACCCATCTATATGCCACTTACAAGAGACTCACCTCAAATCCAGAGATATACACAGACTAAAAGTGAAGGGATGGAAAACGATATTTCATGCAAACAACAAAGAGAAAAAAGCAGGTGTTGCAGTACTTGTATCAGACAAAATAGACTTCAAAACGAAGAAAGTAGCAAAAGATAAAGAAGGACATTACATAATGATAAAGGGGTCAGTCCAACAAGAAGATATAACCGTTATAAATATATATGCACCCAACACAGGAGCGCCACCATATGTAAAACAAATACTAACAGAATTAAAGGAGGAAACAGACAGCAATGCATTCATTTTACGAGACTTCAACACACCACTCACTGCAAAGGACAGATCAACCAGACAGAAAATAAGTGAAGACACAGAGGCACTGAACAACACACTAGAACAGATGGACCTAACAGACATCTACAGGACTCTACACCCAAAAGCAACAGGATACACATTCTTCTCAAGTGCACATGGAACATTTTCCAGAATAGACCACATACTAGGCCACAAAAAGAACCTCAGTAATTTCAAAAATATTGAAATCCTACCAACCAACGTCTCAGATCACCAAGGTATAAAACTAGAATTATATTTTAGAAAGAAAACAAAAAGGCTCACAAATACATGGAGACTTAACAACACTCTCCTAATTAATCAATGGGTTAACGACCAAATCAAAACAAATCAAAGAATATATGGAGACTAATGACAACAACAACACAAAGCCACAGCTTCTGTGGGATGCAGCAAAGGCAGTTCTAAGAGGAAATTATATTGCAATCCAGGCCTATTTAAAAAAGGAAGAACATTCTCAAATGAATAGTCTAAAGACACAATTACTGAAATTGGAAAAAGAAGAACAAATGAGGCCTAAAGTCACCAGAAGGAGGGACATAATAAAGATCAGAGAAGAAATAAATAAAATTGAGAAGAATAAAACAATAGAAAAAATCAGTGAAACCAAGAGCTGGTTCTTTGAAAAAATAAACAAAATAGATAAACCCCTAGCCAGACTCATTAAGGAAAAAGAGAATCTACACACAGAAACAGAATCAGAAATGAGAAAGGAAAAATCATGACGGACCCCACAGAAATACAAAGAATTATAAGAGAATATTATGAGAATCTATATACTAACAAGCTGGAAAACCTAGAAGAAATGGACAACTTCTTAGAAAAATACAACCTTCCAAGACTGACCAAGCAAGAAACAGAAAAACTAAACATACCAATCACAAGCAACGAAATTGAAGTGGTAATCAAAAACCTACCCAAGAATAAAACCACCGGACCTGATGGATTCACCTCTGAATTCTACCAGACATATAGAGAAGAAATAACACCCATTCTCCTTAAAGTTTTCCAAAAAATAGAAGAGGAGGGAATACTTCCAAACTCATTCTATGAAACCAGCATCACTCTAATACCAAAACCAGGCAAAGACCTCACCAAAAAGGAAAATTACAGACCAATATCCCTGATGAACGTAGAGGCAAAAATACTCAACAAAATATTAGCAAACCGAATTCAAAAATACATGAAGAGGATCATACACCATGATCAAGTGGGATTCATCCCAGGATGGAAGGATGGCACAACATTCGAAAATCCATCAACATCATGCACCACATCAACAAAAAGAAGAACAAAAACCACATGATCATCTCCATAGATGCGGAAAAAGGATTTGACAAAATTCAGCATTCATTCATGATTAAAACTCTCAACAAAATGGGTATAGACGGCAAGTACCTAATCATCATAAAGGCTATATATGACAAACCCACAGCTAACATCATACTTAACGGCGAGACGCTGAAAGCTTTTCATGTAAGATCCGGAACAAGACAGGGATACCCACTCTCTCCACTGTTATTCAACATAGTACTGGAGGTCCTCGCCACAGCGGTCAGACAAAACAAAGACATACAAGGCATCCAGATTGGTAAAGAAGAAATGAAATATTCACTATTTGCAGATGACATGATATTGTACATAAAAAACCCTAAAGACTCCACTCCAAAACTACTAGAACTAATATCTGAATTCAGCAAAGTTGCAGGATACAAAATTAACATACAGAAATCTGTTGCTTTCCTATACACTAACGATGAACTAACAAAGAGAAATCAGAAAAACAATTCCATTCCCAATTGCATCAAAAAGAATAAAATACCAAGAATAAACCTAACAAAGGAAGTGAAAGACCTGTACTCTGAAAACTACAAGACACTCCTAAGAGAAATTAAAGAGGACACTAACAAATGGAAATGCATCCCATGCTCTTGGCTAGGAAGAATAAGTATTGTCAAAATGGCTATAGTACCTAAAGCAATCTACAAATTCAATGCAATCTGTATCAAACTACCAGCAGCTTTCTTTAATGAACTGTAACAAATAATTCTAAAATTCATATGAAACCACAAAAGACCCCGAATAGCCAAAGCAATCCTGAGAAGGAGGAATAAAACGGGGAATTACGCTCCCTGACTCAAGCTCTACTACAAAGCCACAGTAATCAAGACAATTTGGTATTGGCACAAAATCCGACCTACAGACCAGTGGAATAGAATAGAAAATCCAAACATTAACCGAAACATACACAGTCAATTAATATTTGGTAAAGGAGCCTTGTATATACAATGGGGAGATGACAGCCTCTTCAGCAGCTGGTGTTGGAAAAACTTGACAGCTAGCTACATGTAAGAGAATGAAACTGGACTACTGTCTAGCCCCATACACAAAGGTAAACTCAAGGTGGGTCAAAGACCTGAATGGAAGTCATGAAACCATAAAACTTTTAGAAAAAAACATAGGCAAAAATCTCTTGGACATAAACATGAGCAACTTCTTCATGAACATATCTCCCCGGGCAAGGGAAACAAAAGCAAAAATGAACAAGTGGGACTATATCAAGCTGAAATGCTTCTGTATAGCAAAGACACCATCAGTAGAACAAAAAGACGTCCTACTGTATGGGAGAATATATTCATAAAAAACGTATCTGATTAAGGGTAGACATCCAGAATATATAAAGAACTCACCCTCCTTAACAAACAAAAAGCAAATAATCCAATTAAGAAATGGGCAGAGGACATGAATAGACCCTTCTCTAAAGAAGAAATTCAGATGGCCAACAGGCACATGAAAAGATGCTCCACATCGCTAATCATCAGAGAAATGCAGATTAAAACCACAATGAGATATCACCTCACACCAGTGAGGATGGCCAACATCCAAAACACAAACAACAACAAATGTTGGCGAGGATGTGGAGAAAAGGGAACCCTCCTACACTGCTGTTGGGACTGCAAATTAGTTCAACCATTGTGGAAAGCAGTATGGAGGTTCCTCAAAAAACTCAAAATAGACATACCATTTGACCCAGGAATTCCACTCCTAGGAATTTACCCTAAGAATGCAGCAGCCCAGTTTGAAAAGGACAGATGCACCCCTATGCTTATTGCAGCACTATTTACAATAGCCAAGAAATGGAAGCAACCTAAGTGTCCATCAGTAGATGAATGGATAAAGAAGATGTGGTACATATATACAATGGAATATTATTCAGCCATAAGAAGAAAACAAATCCTACCATTTGCAACAACATGGATGGAGCTAGAGGGTATTATGCTCAGTGAAATAAGCCAAGCTGAAAAAGACAAGTTTCAAATGATTTCACTCATATGTGGAGTATAAGAACAAAGAAAAAATACTGAAGGAACAAAACAGCAGGAGAGTCACAGAACCCAAGAACGGACTAATAGTTACCAAAGTGAAAGGGACTGGGGAAAATGGGCGGGAAGGGAGGGAAAAGAGGGAAAAAGGGGCATTACGATTAGCAGATGTAATGTTGGGGGGGCACGGGGAGGGCAGTACAACTCAGAGAAGACAAGTAGTGATTCTATAGCATCTCACTACGCTGATGGACAGTGACTGTAATGGGGTTGGTGGGGGCGGACCTGATGAAGGGTTAGTTTAACAACCATAATATTGCACATGTAATTGTAGATTAATGATACCAAAATAATTATAATAAAAAAAGAAGGGAAGAGTGAAGTAAAATGACAAAGGTGTGCCTCTGGGTAGAGAACAACAGAGATCTTTGGCAATTTACTCAAAAATACTATCATTGTAAAGGGATTTATAAACCAGATTTCATAGACTAAATTATGATGTAGGTTATGAGATGGTAGAGGTAGAAAGTACATGTGGGAGACATAGGTAAATGAAGTGCCTCCCTCACTGTCTCCCTCTTTTTTTTCTTTTTAGGTGCAGGTACTTGAATATGTTTATGTTTTAATGGAAAGTAGTAAATGTCAATTTTAGAAGAAGCTGAATATAAAGAGGGATGGTAGATGGGATAACTAAGCAAGGTCCCATGGTTTGTGTGGGTGGATGTAGGATCCAGTGTTCTTGTACAAGCAGAAGGATTAGCCTTGGGTGGAAATGTTAAGGAAGAGGAAAATGTGACTACAGATTGTGGGTGACAGGAGAAAATGATAGGAATTCTTTTCTGATGACATGGGACATTGTTTTTCAACCTATGATCACCAG
This sequence comes from Smutsia gigantea, assembly GCA_032199065.1. Lineage (NCBI taxonomy): Eukaryota > Metazoa > Chordata > Mammalia > Pholidota > Manidae > Smutsia > Smutsia gigantea. The sequence goes on from JAVSCE010006187.1 coordinate 118,994, forward strand.
CACATTGGCGTTCCTTTGGTCTGTATATGGACCAAATGAGTTAGGTAGCTTCAGAAAAAAAAAAAGGTGATGTAACAGTTGGTTCACACAGAGCTCACAAAATGGAGATGTCCTCTTATTGTTATGACTTACTGTTATTAACTTACTTTATTTTTACCAAAAAATATTGATAACAGTTTGAAACAAAATTACCTTAAAATTATTGTTTCACATGCACTTCGTATTTCCTTTAAGTAATCCTTGGAAACTGAAAGTCTGAGAAACGGACTGTTTCTTTTTCTCATTGAACTTTGAAAAAAGGGTTTTGGGCTGGTATGACAAAGGATGGAGAAGCAAAGGGAGGTTGTATTTGTGTCAGAGATGTCCTTTGGAACTTAAATTAGATGGTTTTGACAGGTTTTCCACTCGTCATCTTATATTTACTGAATACTTCAGTTTCCTAGGTTGAATGGTATAAAAAGATTATGACATAGAATGTTCCTTCAAGGAATTCACAGTCTTATAGAGGCAGTTTGTAAACATGTAGACAAATAAAGCACACAGTGCATGGCACATATATTACAGGAGTATTGGTGCTTACACTTTCTGCACTTACAAGAGGGGGTGGTTAATTCTTCTGGGATATAATAATGGGGAACAGAATCCAGGAAAGTTGTGTAGGGAAAGTTGTGAAGTCTTGAAGGATGAACCCATTAGGCAGTAAGTGGAAAAGGTCATCCACCATGAGGGGAAAAGCATGAGACATGAGACAGCATTGTACAGTTGAGCATTTGCAAATAGTATTTTGCAATGTCGGATGTAGTAGCTCCCCATGGGAAAGGTATATATCTCTTTCTAGTCTTTGCATTCGAAATCCTAGTATAGTGCTTAGCCTCTAAATCTTTTACAGAATATAGTCAAGTGGGAAGAAGGTGGATAGGCAGGTACTGAAAATATTTCCTGAATACTATGTAAACGGCTTCAGAAGTCATGCTTGTGAGTTGGGCAATATTCCATAGTGTTAAGAAACAAGTCTCTCAAGGATTTGAAACTGATCATATTTGTATTTTAGAAAGGTTGGTTTGTTAAATGGAGCAGATTTTTGCGGCAGATACACCGATTAGGAGGTTATACTTGAGAGACAAAGTCATGAACCAAAGGAGTAAACGTAGATGAGAGGAGGAGGGTGAGTTCACATCCATGGCTCAGTGATGAAGGCTTTAATTCTGCGGTCCCTTGAAAGAATTTGGTTACTTCTTATCTGTGTACCAGCTTTCAAAAATTCTTTTTTTCTTTTCTTGAAGAGATTTTCCATTGGATTTTAAGCATGCTGAATGGAGGACTGGTTGGAAGATTCTTCTTTGACTCATTAATGGGCTCTCAGTGGCAAAAGGAACTAACCATTACTGAGTACTGTGTTAAATGCTGTGTTTGGAATTTCATTATATTACTGCAGTTACTGTAATTGTATACATTATTTCATTTAATTTTGATAATGTGAGGGTAGGCATTAATCATTTTCTTGATTTTATAGCCTCAGAGAGGTTAAGATACTTGCCCCAAATCATAAAGCTAGTAAATGGCAAAGAGTCTGGATTTGAATCCATATCAGTCAGACTCCAAAACTCCTTTTCTTAGTACAAAGAAGGATTTCCCACTTCTTGGCGAGGACCTTACAAGGTTATGATTGGCATTTTAAAGAAACAGCCTTTGGTGCTTCATGAAAAGCTTCCATTTGGAAATTTTAGAATTTGATTAGTAGTATGTTTTTAGGTATTTAAACTTTTACTTTATCCGTATTTATTAGTAGGTATGAATCTATTGACATACTGACATTTGATAAAATATTTTATTAACATCCCTAAATTTTTCCTCTGCAAGAGAAGGATGGACTGATGGATGGCTTTTGGCCTTCATGCTTCTGATCCTGTCAAACTCAAGCTTGCTTGCAAGATGGCTTATTTTCTGTATGACTGAGCTCAATAAGAAATCCTGTGTAGACCTGGTGTTGTGTTTGGATTATATTAAGAATCTACTGGATTAACACAGAAAGGTTTTGAGACATACTGGGGAAATCACCCCTTATCCATTTTATCTTTCCTCTATATTTTCTCAGTTGACTGGGGGTTGAGATGAAAAACAGATAAACTAGACACAAACTTTGTTGGAAAGCAAAACTTGGTCAGATACGAAAGCAGTTGGCAGTGAAAACGAGGCAGAAAAAAACAGCAGGAAAAGCAGCCAGGGAGTTTCTCACTTTGGAAGTTGGGCATTTTAAGAGAGAGACCTGAAGCAGGCTAACTTTGTGGTGGAATAATTGCACTGATACTTTTTAGAAGGGGCATGAATTGTGGTTATTTAATATGTTTTGCATTATACATACATGTAAAATTTGATTTTTTTGATTTCCACATTAAGGACAGGAATGGTAAATTTTCAAAGCATAGAATTCTGGACAATTAATTAAATGGGAAAGAATGCAGGTTGAGAAAAATTGTGTTGATTAGTAAGTCAGACTTTTTATTGAAATATGCTTGAAATACAAATAAATTACATTTACAATACAATAAAAATGAAGTGTATCTCAGAATTTAATTTGAAAAAGTTACTGAAAACTATTTTCTGTACAAAAACGTACAACTAATAATACACGTAATACCTCAACCCACGGAAGCATATAAAAAGTAATAATGCTCTCCTGACTACATGAAGGCAAGTGCCCCTATTCTTCATCTTAATTGGTTTTTAAAATGTAGAGTGAAAGAAATTCTTTTTAATTGCTTTTTAAAACGTAGAGAGGAGAAAAAAATGTGTTGCTTTCTTATGGTGCTTTACCTGTAATATTTTAGGTTTCTTATCTAAGCACCTTAGTATTGTCTTTCCTTTGACTATATGAGAAGCTCTTACAGAAGTCCTTGCAGGGATTAATGCCTGTTTTAGAAAAACTGAAATGTTATCTATTATAAGATGTCTATTCTTTTTTTGCCTGAGGTGAATTCACTATTTAAAAATAATTTCTGTATATAATTGTTAGGTCAATGTTGATTTGGAGGTCTGTTTATATATTTTGCTGTTACATGCTCAGAATGTCTGTTGAAAACTGTGGTTAATTTTAATAGCATATGATGAAATCTAAGAATTAAGGGAAACCATGAATATGGATATATATCCTTTATATTTGAAATTAGGACAGATTTTTTTCAGCATTCACATTTCTTTATCACTCTCCTCTGAGAGTTTTTAAAAACAACTTTATTGAGGTATAACTGACATATAGTAAACTGCATATATGTGTGTGTGTGAGTATATATATGTACACACGTGTATATATGCAAATTGCATATACACACATACATATATACTCACACACACACATACAGATATATAGTGTACAGTTTGGTATGTTTTGAAGTATGTGTATTCTAATGAAACTGTTACCCCCCCAAAGTTTCCTAGTATTCTTTCAGAATCTCTGCCTCTCAGCCCTCCCCATACACTTTCAACTCCACTAGGCAACCACTCATTTGCTTTCTTTCATTATATGCTTTCTTTTCTCTTCGGTGAATATCTAGGAGAGGAATGGCTCGAGCATATGGTAACTATATGTTTAAATTTTAAGAAATTGCCAAACTGTTTTACCAAGTGGTTGTATCATTTTGCATTACCACCAATATGAGACTCCTAGTTCCTTTACGTTCATGCAGGAACCTGGAATGATCAGTCTTTTTAATTTTCACCATTCCTGTGGCTCTAGCAGTATCTTCTTATGGTTTTAATTTGCATTCCCCTAGTAACTCCTGATGTTGAACATTTCTTCATGTGCTTTTTTGCCATATGGATATTTTTTGTAAAGTGCTTAGAATGGGTAGTGGTTTTGCTTTCATTTCTTTATTGGTAATTTGTGTCTTTTTTTCTCCCTGATCAGTAAGCTTGAGGTTTATCAATTTCATTGGTTATCTTAAACAACTTTTGGTTTCATTGAATTTCTTTATTGTTTTTCTGATTTTTATTTAATTTGTTTTCACTTTGGTTTTTATTACTTCTTGTAGGCTTAATTTGCTCTTCTTTTTCTACTTAAGTTGTAAGATGAGATCATTGATTTGAGATTTCTTCTTTTCTAAGTATTTAGTGCTATAAATTTCTCCCTATGTTATGCTTTAGCAACATTGTACAAATTCTGGTATGTTGTGTTTGTGTATTTATTCAGTTCAAAATAGTTTTCAGTTTCTCTTTGATTTTGTTACTGATGCACGGGTTATTTACAGGTATGCTATTTTGTTTTCAAATTAAGGGTTTTCTAGAGATCTTTTATGATTTCTAATTTAATTTCACTGTAGTCAGACAACATTGCTTGTATGACTTGAATCTCTGAATTTGTCGAGACTTGTTTTGCGACTCAAAATATGGTCTATCTTGATAAGTGTTTTACATACACTCACCAAGAATGTGTTTCATTGTTGGGTGGAGTATTCTATGAATGTCCATTAGGTCATGTTAATTGACAGTGTTATTCAAGTCTTCCATGTCCTTGCTGATTTTCTGTTTACTCATGCTATCAAATATTGAGAGTGGGGTCTTGAACCCTGCAACTGTAATTGTGGATTTTTTTGTTTTTCTTTGTAATTCTGTCAGTTTTTGCTTTATGTATTTTGAAGCTCTGTTATTGGGTATGTAACTGTTTTAGGGATTCTTCTGTACTCTTAATGTATAAAATGACTTTTTCATGTGAAATTACTTTCTTTGTCCCTGGTAATATTTTTTTTGCTCTGTAATCTAAGCCACTTCAGCTTTCTTTTGACCAGTGTTAAACATGATACATCTTTTTCTGTCCTTTTAATGTTTAACATACTTACGTCTTTATATTTGTATTCTTTGGGGTAGTTCTTTCCCTGATTACAGTTAGTTTCTTGCTGAATACTCAAAAGGGAAGTCTGTGTAGTTTTATGGGATTCCCTCACTGTGCAGCTCTCTCTTTTCTAGCTGTCTTGGAGTTCTTGGATTCATGTGTCTCCTTCACTGAAGAGTTCTTCAGGCTCTGCCTGGGTTCCCCTGTCCTTCACTGTAGTTTTGAGCCTTTCTTAAGACAATAAGCAGGGAAAACTGTGTGTATGCCAGGAATTTAACCTTGGCTGGAAATTTCTCTTTTCTTTTGTGAAACTTCCATAGAACAGGTTTGGCACATGATCATAGTTGTCAATTTGTTTATGTTGTATGACTGATTCTGAGTTGATTTTGCAAAAGAGCACATCTTATTGTTTTCTTGGAATGCAGTTATGTATGTCATTTCCTGGTTACAGTTTCTTACATTATAAATAATTTATCACATTGAATAAGATAAATTTCCCCTAGACATGTAGAATTATGGTGTGATTCTAGAATTTAAATTCTGTTTGTTTCCTTTTTAGAATGAGTATGGGAATATTAAATAATGAAGACTAGTTGACTTACATTACTTACCTCATTGTTTCTGGGACTTTAGTCAGTTATAATGCCAATGGGCCATCATGACATTGTAACAGTACCTTAAACTATTGGTTTATAGTGGAACATTGAGGGTTTTTTTTTTAATGTGTCAGAATCATGATTTGTTGGTGCTGAATTCTTTGTTGAGGCCAATTAAAATAACATTTGTGTCTTGATGTTATTATGTGCAACATAACTGCATTTCATATACTCTTACTCTGTCCCGTTCAAACAGAGGCAGTCCAGAGGATGGTTCCATCCACATCTTGAGTGTTGATGAGAAGAATAAGTTGGGAGCCAAGATCATCAAGGCGGAAATGATGGGAAATATGGTAAGACTTGTATGTTCTTTTGGAAAATAGTAATTAAATATTTAACTTCTTATAAGTAGTTTTGGAAGTTCCTTAGCAATTTGAATTAGCACACTTTGAAAATAACTGTTGCTTATTGATTCTTTAAAGAAATTCTTGAACACAAACAGTACTGTCTACATCTAACTACATTATCTACTTTGTCAGATTTCTGAAATTTAAGATTCTAGGGAACTAAATGTTTTTTAAGTTCATTTTTACTTTGCTGTTTGCTTTATTCTTGCACTTCTAACTTATTGAGCATGTTTCAGGGAGATAAAAATGTCACTTTCTTCTTTGCCATTTTTAGTTGTGTATTATTAACAGTGCATATTACTTTCTTAAATTCCTTTACTTAGGAACCTAAAAAATGAGCTCCTAAGAAGGATGGCTAAACCATTTATTCAAATGGCAAGGCAGGGTGCTTGTGCCTGATAATGTGTTAGATGTTTAGTATAGGCTAGCTTATTTAATTTTCATAATAATGTATTGATTTAAGACTGATTTACTTCAAAATTGAATACAAATAGGCATCTATCTATCTATTTATTTATTTATTATATTTTCACATTGCTCTTTTACATGTTACATTGCCCATAGCAGAATAGCAATGCAGGACAGCTTTCTGTATCTTGACAGCATAGATTCCCTCATGGTCATATGTATGTACTCATCTTAAACCCAAATGTAAGTGATTTTTACATAGCTTTCTGTTTTGATGTATTATCCATACAACATTCTTTAGTAGAACAAAAGGTAGCCAAACAAGATACTTCTATTTTTTATTAGTTTGTGTGTCTAATAAAAGGTATATCTTGCATATGCTGCTGTCTCTCTTTGAATCTGGTCCTTGGAACTCTTAAATTTCAGCTGAACCCAGAAATTGATCAGAGAGATAAAGTGACAACAGCATGAAAATAAAGTTTGAGATTTGAAAGTACAAAGTAATTAATTAGTTAAAATAGTGGAAGAGAGGTCACCAAGTTAGGAGGTTAACTTATGTTAAAAGAAGTGTTCCTGTTTGCATAGAACCACTGCAGTGGAGAACACTATTCTTTGCTTGTCGTATACTTCTGTTTATTTAACTTACTTCTTTGTGATTGATAGCTTTAAATGTCAGTTGTTTTTATAAATTCCTATAGACTTTCTAGAGTAAAATTAAATATGTTTATAATTCTTATCTAAATTACTCAACATTAAATAAGGTAGTATTTTAAATCGTGTGATGTTTCCTTATTACAAATAACCGACATTTTGAGTATTGGAAGTTTATAATAACTAACGAATAATAATAAATGTCATTCTGAAGGTTATGTATTTCTCCCATCTCCCTACCTCCTCTAAAATATATATCCTTGTAATTATTTACCTTAAAGCATAAACAAATGCCACAGGTATTAAGAAGTTTGTAACTGGGGTGAGCTCATTCACAAGCAGTGCACTAGGCTGTGAGCTGGGGACTGAATGTAGGTGATGTCTGCGTGGGTGTTCGTGATACTGTTTTCCCTTCTGTCATATACATCTGAAGTATTCCACAGTGAAGAATTAAACTATGTAGCACTCTTATTTTTCTTGTTTTTCTGTTTGAAGGAATTAGCTGAACAACTAAAAGCCCAACTTGAAAAGGCAAATAAATTAAAAGAAACTATGACAGAAACATCAAAAAAATCTGTGGTAGAGGTAAGTCATGGAAGTTTGTAGGTATGTAATTACCTTGTATAATACTACTACTGGGAAGTGGTGATATTTTAATGTAAGATATTTCTGTATCTGTGTTAAATGTGTTTGTATGTGTATAAGCTTGTTTGTTTGCTTGTTTTTAAAATTTATTTTCATAGGTACTGCTTATGGTCCACCAGTGTTCTGGAAAAATGCATAGGCTAAGGAGACCTGGTTTTATTCTGGACTTTGCCATTTACTGTTTAACCTTATACAAGTCAGACTGGTCCTTAAATTCTTTCCTTAACAGAAGGAAAGGCTTGAATTTGTGTCCATTTCATGTAAAACAAATTATTTTGTTCTGGGATTCATTTTTCCATCTATCAGTGAGCAAAACAGATAAAGGCAACTATCTTCATGGAGTTTCATTTGTGTGGGGAGAGACAATAAATGATAAAAATAATAAACCCTACAGCATATTAGAAAGTTCTACATCTTATGGCAGGGTAGTGGGGACCTTGAGTGCTAGGTATGTTGGTGGCTTAGGGTACACAGGGTAATTCTCACTGAAAAAGTGACATTGATGCAAAGACTTGAAGTAAATGAAGCAGTGAATCTCTGTGTATCTGAATGAAGAGCACTCCCTGCATAAGGAACAGAAATGGGTACACATCTAATGTGCGGAAGAACAGCAGTGAGACCAGTGTTCCTGGAATGGAGTGAATGGAAGAAAAGGAGGTGGAAGATCCAGGTTAGAGAGATTGTGGGAGGCCAGGTCATGTTAAACTTGACCTAGGTGAGATGAAGAGCTACTATTGAGCATTGAACGGAAAATATATATTGACAGGACCATCCTAGCTTCTTTGATAAGAAGGCAAATAAGGGCAGAAGCTAGAATCTAGTTAGGCTTTGGCAGTAACACACACAAGACATGATAGTAGCTTTGACCAAGCAAGTAGCTGAGGAGATAGAAGGGATAAATTTTTTATATACATAAATATTTTCTGTGTATGTTTTGAAAGAAGAGCTGACAGGATTTTTACGATGGTGTGGGTGGGATGGAAGTAGGAAATAAAGAGAGGAGGCAAAGGGGCCTCCAGAGTTTTAGCCTTAGCAGCTGGAAGAGTAGAGTGGCCATTATTTGAGATGTGGAACAAAGAGGAGGGATATGTTTTGGTGCAAAGATTTTAAGTTCTGTTATAGATAATTGAGTTTGGATATCTTTAGATGTGGAACAAATGTAGATGTCAAGTATGCAGGTGGATAAATTTGAGGGCTGGGAGAAGCGTGGGCTGAAGATAAACACTGGGGAGTTATTAGCATATAGATGGCATTTAAATCTGTGATAAGGTATGAAGTCACCATAGGAGTAAATGTATATTGAAAAAGTTGAAGGGCTGAGTTGAGAACATTACAGTGTGGAGAGGTGTATACTGAGGTTTACAACTGATTTTTTTAACTATTTTGGTATCATTAGTCTACAATGACATGTGCAATATTATGGTTATTAAACTACCCCCTTCATCAGGTCCCCCCCACCAACCCCATTACAGTCACTGTCCATCAGCATAGTGAGATGCTATAGAATCACCACTTGTCTTCCCTGAGCTGTACTGCCCTCCCCCTGCCCCCCCAACATTACATCTGCTAATCGTAATGCCCCTTTTTCCCTCCTCTCCCTCCCTTCCCACCCATCCTCCCCAGTCCCTTTCCCTTTGGTAACTATTAGTCCATTCTTGGGTTCTGTGAGTCTGCTGCTGTTTTGTTCCTTCAGTTTTTTTCTTTGTTCTTATACTCCACATATGAGTGAGATCATCTGATACTTGTCTTTTTCTGCTTGGCTTATTTCACTGAGCATAATACCCTCTAGCTCCATTCATGTTGTTGCAAATGGTAGGATTTGTTTTCTTCTTATGGCTGAATAATATTCCATTGTGTATATGTACCACCTCTTCTTTATCCATTCATCTACTGATGGACACTTAGGTTGCTTCCATTTCTTGGCTATTGTAAATAGTGCTGCAATAAGCATAGGGGTGCATCTGTCCTTTTCAAATTGGGCTGCTGCATTCTTAGGGTAAATTCCTAGGAGTGGAATTCCTGGGTCAAATGGTATTTCTATTTTGAGTTTTTTGAGAAACCTCCATACTGCTTTCCACAATGGTTGAACTAATTTGCATTCCCAACAGCAGTGTAGGAGGGTTCCCTTTTCTCCACATCCTCGCCAACACTTGTTGTTGTTTGTGTTTTGGATGTTGGCCATCCTCACTGGTGTGAGGTGATATCTCATTGTGTTTTTAATTTGCATTTCTTTGATGATTAGCAAGGTGGAGCATTTTTCATGTGCCTGTTGGCCATCTGAATTTCTTCTTTGGAGAAGTGTCTATTCATGTCCTCTGCCCATTTCTTAATTGGATTATTTGCTTTTTTTTTGTTGAGGTGCATGAGTTCTTTATATATTTTAGATGTCAACCCCTCATCTGATATGTCATTTATGAATGTATTCTCCCATTCTGTAGGATGTCTTTTTGATCTACTGATGGTGTCCTTTGCTGTACAGAAGCTTTTCAACTTGATATAGTCCCACTTGTTCATTTTTGCTTTTGTTTCCCTTGCCTGGGGAGATATGTTCATGACGAAGTCGCTCATGTTTATGTCCAATAGATTTTTGCCTATGTTTTTTTCTAAGAGTTTTTTGGTTTCATGACTTACATTCAGGTCTTTGATCCATTTTGAGTTTACTTTTGTGTATGGGGTTAGACAGTAGTCCAGTTTCATTCTCTTACGTGTAGCTGTCCAAATTTGCTAACACCAGCTGCTGAAGAGGCTGTCATCTCCCCATTGTATATACAAGCCTCATTTATCAAATATTAATTGACTGTATATGTTTGGGTTAATGTTTGGATTTTCTATTCTGTTCCACTGGTCTGTGGGTCTGTTTTTGTGCCAATACCAAATTGTCTTGATTACTGTGGCTTTGTAGTAGAGCTTGAAGTCAGGAAGCATAATTCCCCCTGTTTTATTCCTCCTTCTCAGGATTGCTTTGGCTATTCGGGGTCTTTTGTGGTTCCATATGAATTTTAGAATTATTTGTTCCAGTTCATTGAAGAAAGTTGTTGGTATTTTGATAGGGATTGCATTGAATCTGTAGATTGCTTTAGGTAGTATAGCCATTTTGACAATATTTATTCTTCCAAGCCAAGAGCAAGGGATGAATTTCCATTTGTTAGTGTCCTCTTTAATTTCTCTTAGGAGTGTCCTGTACTTTTCAGGGTATAGGTCTTTCATTTCCTTCATTAGATTTATTCCTAGGTATTTTATTCTTTTTGATGCAGTTGTGAATGGAATTGTTTTCCTGAATTCTCTTTCTGTTAGCTCATCGTTAGTATATAGGAAAGGAACAGATTTCTGTGTGTTAATTTTGTATTCTGCAAGTTTTCTGAATTCAGATATTAGTTCTAGTAGTTTTGGAGTGGAGTCTTCAGGGTCTTTTTATGTACAATATCATGTCATCTGCAAATAGTGACAATTTGACTTCTTCTTTACCAATCTGGGTGCCTTGTGTTTCTTTATTTTGTCTGATTGCCATAGCTATGACCTCCAGTACTATGTTGAATAACAGTGGAGAGAGTGGGCATCCCTGTCTTGTTCCCAATCTTAGATGAAAACCTTTCAGCTTCTTGCTGTTAAGTATGATGTTAGCAGTGAGTTTGTCATATATGGCCTTTATGATGTTGAGGTATTTGCCCTCTATACCCATTTTGTGGAGAGTTTTTATTATGAATGGCTGTTGAATTTTGTCATTTGCTTTTTCTGCATCTATGGAGATGATCATGTGGTTTCTGTTCTTCTTTTTGTTGATGTGGTGGATGATGTTAATGGATTTTCGAATGTTGTACCATCCTTGCATCCCTGGGATGAATCCCACTTGATCATGGTGTATGATCCTCTTGATGTATTTTTGAATTCGGTTTGCTAATATTTTATTGAGTATTTTTGCGTCTATATTCATTAGGGATATTGGTCTGTAATTTCCTTTTTTGGTGAGGTCTTTGTCAGGTTTTGGTATTGGAGTTATGCTGGTTTCATAGAATGAGTTTGGAAGTATTCCCTCCTCTTGTGTTTTTTGGATAACTTTAAGGAGAATGGATGTTATTTCTTCTCTATATGTATGGTAGAATACAGAGGTGCATCCATCTGGATCGGGGGGTTTGTTCTTGGGTAGTTTTTAGATTACCGATTCAATTTCATTGCTGGTGATTGGTCTGTTTAGTTTTTCTGTTTCTTGCTTGGTCAGTCTTGGAAGGTTGTATTTTTCTAAGAAGTTGTCCATTTCTTCTAGGTTTTCCAGCTTGTTAGCATGTAGATTCTCATAGTGTTCACTTATAATTCTTTGTATTTCTGTAAGGTCCGTTGTGATTTTTCCTTTCTCATTTCTGATTCTGTTTATGTGTGTAGATTCTCTTTTTCTCTTAATAAGTCTGGTTAGGGGTTTATCTATTTTGTTTATTGTTTCAAAGAACCAACTCTTGGTTTCACTGATTTTTTTCTGTAGTTTTATTTTTCTCAATTTTATTTATTTCTTTTCTGATCTTTATTATGTCTCTCCTCCTGGTGTCTTTGGGCCTCATTTGTTCTTCTTTTTCAATTTCAGTAATTGTGTCTTTAGAGTATTCATTTGGGATTGTTCTTCCTTCTTTAAATAGGCCTGAACTGCAATATACTTTCCTCTAGAACTGCCTTTGCTGCTTCCCACAGAAGTTGTGGCTTTGTGTTGTTGTTGTCATTGGTCTCCATATAATCTTTGATCTCTGTTTCAATTTGGTTGTTGACCCATTGATTATTTAGGAGAATGTTGTTAAGTCTCCATGTATTTGTGAGCCTTTTTGTTTTCTTTGTACAATTTATTTCTAGTTTTATACCTTTGTGATCTGAGAAGTTGGTTGGTAGAATTTCAATATTTTTGAATTTACTGAGGTTCTTTTTGAGGTTCGTATGTAGTGTATTCTGGAAAATATTCCATGTGCACTTGAGAAGAGTGTGTATCCTGTTTCTTTTGGGTGTAGAGTTCTGTAGATGTCTGTTAGGTCCATCTGTTCTAGTGTGTTGTTCAGTGCTTCTGTGTCTTTGCTTATTTTCTGTCTGGTTGATTTGTCCTTTGGAGTGAGTGGTGTTTTGAAGTCTCCTAAAATAAATGCATTGCTTTCTATTTCCTCTTTCAATTCTGTTAGTATTTGTTTCACAAATGCCGGTGCTCCTGCGTTGGGTGCATATATATTTAACATGGTTATATCCTCTTGTTGGATTGACTCCTTTATCTTATGTCATGTCCTTCTTTATCTCTTGCTACCTTCTTCATTTTGAAGTCTATTTTGTCTGATACAAGTACTGCAACACCTGCTTTTTTCTCCTTGTTGTTTGCATGAAATATCTTTTTCCATCCCTTCAGCTTTAGTCTGTGTATATCTTTGGGTTTGAGGTGAGTCTCTTGTAAGCGGCATATAGATGGGTCTTGCTTTTTTATCCATTCTGTTACTCTGTGTCTTTTGATTGGTGCATTCAGTCTGTTTACATTTAGGGTGATTATCGATAGATATGTACTTATTGCCATTGCTGGCTTTAGATTCGTGGTTACCAAAGGTTAAAGGGTTGCTTCTTTACTATCTAACAATCTAACTTAACTTTCTTGTGAAGTTATTGTAAACACCATCTGATGAATCTTTATTTCTCTCCCTTCTTATTCTTCCTCCTCCATTCTTTATATACTAGGTGTTTTATTCTTTGTCTTTAGTTAGTATTTGGATGGCCTGCTTTCTTTGCTATGATTTTATTTTCTCTGGTGACAGCTTTTTAGCCTTAGGAGTGCTTCCATCTAGAGCAGTCCCTTTAAGATATCCTGTAGACGTGGTTAATGGGAGGCAAATTCCCTCAGCTTTCGCTTGTCTGGAAATTGTTTAATCCGTTCCTCAAATTTAAATGATAATCCTGCTGGATAAAATATTCTTGGTTTGAGGCCCTTCTGTTTCATTATGTTAAATATATCATGCCATTCTCTTCTGGCCTGTAAGGTTTCTGTTGAGAAGTCTGATGATAGTCTGATGGTTTTTTCTTTGTAGGTGATCTTTTTTCTCTCTCTAGCTGCCTTTAATACTCTGTCCTTATCTTTGATCTTTGCCATTTTAATTATTATGTGTCTTGGTGTTGTCTTCCTTGCATCCTTTATGTTGGGAGATCTGTAGTCTTCCATGGTCTGAGAGACTATTTTCTTCCTCAGCTTGGGGAAGTTTTCAGCAATTATTTCTTCAAAGACCCTTTCTATCCCTTTTTCTCTCTCTTCTTCCTCTGGTACTCGTATAATGCGAATATTGTTCCGTTTGGATTGGTCACACAGTTCTCTTAATATTCTTTCATTCCTAGAGATCCTTTTATCTCTCTCTGTCTAAGCTTCTCAGTATTCCTGTTCTCTGATTTCTATTCCATTAGCAGTCTGTTGCATCTCGTCTAGTCTGCTGCTAAGCCCGTCGATTGGTTGTCTCATCTCTGCATTGTTTTTCCTCACTTCCCTCACTTCCTCCCTTAGCTCTTGCATATTTCTCTGTAGATCCATCAGTATGGTTATGACTTTTATTCTGAATTCTTTTTTGGGAAGATTGTGTATGTCCATCCCATCAGGCTCCCTCTCGGGTTGTCTGGCTAAGTTTTGTTTGTACCATATTCCTGTGTCTTTTCATGGCAATAGAAGTGGTCAGAAAAAGAAAAAAGAAAGAAAAGAAAGAAAAGAAAAGAAAGGAAAAAAAACCCAAACGCCTGCTGGGTTTAGATTCTGTGAGGATGCTGTAGGTGGTGCTGCTGCTCCACTATTCCGCTGTCGCTCTGCCGGGCCCTTTGAGACTGTGGCCAGGGAGGGAACGAATGGGAGGTGGCTGCTTTTTCCCTACCGCTGGCCAAGGGGTTAGACATTCCCCAGGACTCCCAGCCTGTTTGGCTGAGTGCACTGGAATGATCCTGGTCCTCTGTTGGGCCCCTGTCTCTTTAATACCCCTCCCAAAGAAACGCACACTTTTCTTTTTTCCCGGGGAGCCCGCTTGCTTCTCTGTCTCAGATCCTGCACCTCTGTCTCTCCAATCTCCGATACACCGCGTGATGTTTGTCAATGCTCCCGGCACAGATCAGCAGGACTGGTTATTTGGTGGGTCTATGCTTCCACTCCCTCCCTGCTCTGATTCCTCTCTTCCTGCCGGTGTGCTGGCATGGTGGAGTGTTTGGTCCCGCTGGGTCGCGGCTCCATATTTTACCCGCTTCGTGAGGTGCCGAGTCCTCTCAGGTGTAGCTGCAGGCTGAGTGTTGTCCTGTATCTTCTGGTCTCTCTTTTAGGAATAGTTGTACTTGTTGTATTTTCATAAATATATATTTTTTTGGGAGGAGATTTCCGCCGCCCTGCTCATGCCGCCATCTTCCCGGAAGTCTCGTTTTACAACTGATTTTAAGAGACTATTCTCAGAGAGTGATTTACACAATTTAATGTTAGGATGAGAGGAGATGAGAATGTATGAAGTCAAGTTCCATGGAAGCTTTGTCAGGCTGACATTATTAATGACTCAGGTTATAGTGTAGAGGATGCTTAGGAAAATAGCTGTTTTTACTAAGTTGTGCTAGCTAATATTTTTAGAAACTGGATAATTTAGAATTTTTTGCACAGATTAAGGAATTGAGAATGAGATACTCCAAGCAGGATTAGAAATTAGGGACTAAAAGAGGATAACTAAAACTGGTTATACTGTACAGTGTGTCTTAGCTTCGTTTGCCAAAATAATTTTTTTCAAGTGTCCTTGTAGTGATAATACTTCTGGACTCAAACTTTTTTGTGGTTTCTTAGTACTAACTCAAGTGGTGGATCTTCCTGCAGTATAACCTCCACAGTATAGCCCTGTTTTTCTGCCTCACCTCCAAGGCTCTCTTTGTATAACCTACATTTCTCTTTGACATTTGCTTATGCTGTTAATTATCTGTGCCATGCATCATGCTCTTGAGGTTTGTCCACTTTTCAGTTTGTTTACCTCCTTCATGATACCTTTTTCCTTTTTTCTAATCCTCTCAAACAGCTGTAACCTTTTATTCTTTTGAAACTTCAAGGACCTTTAAAGTGTTCTGTATGCAATTCATCTTTTCAAATTAAATATATTTGTATTCTTGTCATCACCCTCCAATCTGTACCAATCTCTTCCCTGACACTAATCACTTTATTTATATGAAAGGTTCTAAAACTGGCTGGATTTCAGGGGTTTCCTTGAGTATGTAATTATATTATTGATGTCTTAATGATTTTTAGCTCCTCCTTGCTTATGAGCAGTGAACCTTATAACTCAGTGGAGTAGAATGCAAAGTTGTAGTCAAAGTAGTGTTCAAAGGAGAATTTCTATTTGTAAGCCTCTGCTGGGAACTTTATAGCCTTTTGAAGCTTCAAATAGAAAGGTTGATAATCTAAGGATTCTTGACCAGAAAGTAAAATTTTCATCTTCTGTGCAGGGACGGTACACTTGCACATTCAGTCCCAGCTTTACCAGGCACATGTGTAAAACAAACCTTTTGAGCAATTCTGAAAGAATTCTCCACTGCCATTAAAAGTCATTTATTCCATCAGGGCCAGGGCCTTTGCTTATGTAAGTTTCAAAATAGTTTATTAAGAAATGAGGACTAAATACAAAATTGATTACTACTACACAGAAATTTGCTGACTTTTTAGAGGAAACTCCTGAAATACTTCTGATAGAAATTTTGTCCTTTCAGAGAAAAGAGATTCCCATTTATAGAACAGTTGAACAGGGAGGAATTATTTCATGGCTTAGCTTATTTGTTAGAAATGTTATTCTGTATGAACAAGGTAAATCTCTTGATTCAGCAGTCTATGAATGTTATTTTGGCTTTGGTTGAAAAACCAACACTGTAATTATTGGTTTCCTTAGTTGTCTTCTCCTTTAGAAGTAATGCATTTAGTATTTAGGACAATTTCTTTGCCTATTTCTTTAAGTTCATATCTAGTACTTAGGGTAATGCTTGGCACATTGTAGACACCAAGAAATACTTGAAATATTTGTTGTATAAATGTCTTCAATTTGTTTTCATGCCTTTAATTTTCTAATATAAATCTTAAAAATGACCCATGGATTTCAAAATCTTCTTGTCTGGCCTTCCCATTAGTGTAGTTTCCTTATTTAAACAATAATCCCACTATGTAGTAACTCCATCTAACCTGTACTTGGACACTGAATGATAGGAGCCATTGAGTTTGGGAAGATTACCAATTCTATGTCAGGGCAAATCTAATACTATTCTTTAATATATTAAATCCTAATCTGCCCTTCTCTAACTTCTATCTGTTAATAATCCTTCAGTGGAATCACATCATAGATACATTTATTCTAAGTGAATTTAGCTCTACTCTCTTTTATTTATTTATTTTATTTTGGTATCATTAATATACAATCACATGAGCAACATTGTGGTTACTAGATCCCTCCATTGTCGAGTCCCCACCACATACCCCATTACAGTCACAGTCCATCAGCGTAGTAAGGTGCTATAGAGTCACTATTTGTCTTCTCTGTGTTATACTCTCTTCCCCGTGCCCCCTCCCATGTTATGTGTAGCTCTACTCTCTTTTAATAGTGCACAAAATTCAGCTCACCATTTGCAATGAATAACGAAGTAGTCCTAATAGTGTAGTGGTTTTAAAGTTTTGTTTGCATTTCTGGTAAAAAAGAGAAATGCAGTATTATAATTTCTGGGCAGCTGTTGTAAGCAAGGTTTCACTGACATTCTCTTGAAAGAAATGGGGAAATTAACTGAAGGCCTTAGAGGGCCATAGAAAAACATGAAAAAGTAATTAAAGAAACAGATAAACTCATCTGTGGCATTTTGTACATAAAGTCAGGTAGGTACTTAACTGGTGATTTAAAATATTTCTATTAATAGCAGTTAGACCATACTTGATTATTCCCTTAACACTATCTTTTGCATCTGATTCTTGGGTACATTGTGAGTTCACTGTAATATCATTGCTGTGATTCCCAGAATATCTCTATGCCAAGATTGGTTTTCTATATTTTGGCATCGCAGTCTTTGCAACTGATCCGCATAAACACAGTAAAAAGGAAAAAAGAAAAATTACAGGATAAAAAAAACTTGTGTCGATGCATTGCTTCTTCATCTTTAAGCAGTGAGGTTTAATCTTTATTCAACAAATACTTTTCAGTTCCTTCTTTGCAGAAGTCACTTGCATTCTCAATTTTCTAAATCAAATATTTTAAATCTTAAAATAAACATTATTGCAGCTTTGCATTTATTTTGCCATTTACCATATCACATTACCGTAGGTGTACTTAACTTGATGGTATAGCCTTTCCTGACACAGAGTAAATGCACAAGAATGTTTTATTTCAGTCATAAAGCCAGTTTCCTCCCCAGCCAAGTGAAGTAGGTCAGTGGATGTACCTATTTTGTATACAGTTTGACTTTTTTTTTTACCTTTCCCATAGTATCAGTAATTTCTGAGCTCTACCATAGAAGTTATATCTTACACATTACTAGAGGACTTATTTGTTTAAATAGACTTACTCAAGAGCAAACATTTCAAGCTAAATGAAAGCAAAACAATTTCATAGATGATACATAAATGCAAACACATTTTAGAATAACATAGGATCTTCTATCTGTTCATTTTTCTCACACCTCACATCAAATTCATCATGAACTAGTGTCAGTATTACCTGCTAAATATTTCTTAAATCTGTTGTTTGCTGTTCTTATTTACTACACTAAGATGACCATCATCTTCATCATCATCATCTAGGCCTCTGAAGTAGCTACTTTCCATCTTGATTTAGTGCCTTTGCACTACACATTTCCTTTGCTTAGGATATTCTTCGTTCCCACTGTTCACTAAGTTACCACCTATTATCCTTTAGAGACATCATATATCCCCTTGGAAAATATTTTCTCTGGAAAGAGAACGTATAAATAAGATTAGTTATACACATATATAATTACTGCTCTGAAAGGGCTCCAAAGGAAATAGAAATAGGAGCTAGTGAAGGGGGCTCAGTGCAATCTGAGCATACAGAGAATGTTGAGGCTGTAGCCCTTGTTATCTTACCACCATTTTTATAACTTTGCCAATGGAAAATCTGTTTTCTTCATGACTACTGTCTGTAAGACAGTTCTAAGCCACAGAAATAATTTTCAGCATGGCTGCCAAACATTACCCAAGGTGGGAATGATGGCCCTTGGGTGTAGGACTGCAGGCCCTGGATCAGGTTCATCTTTCCTTTCCTTATTTTTTTTTCTTTCCCTTTTCTTTCCTGTTTTGTGAAGCATATTCTTTCAAGCGTAATAATTTAGAGAAACTTGTAATTATCTTTGAAAGTTGTGACTATATGTTTCCAAGTTGATTTTTGGTGTAAAGACTTATTTTGTAGACTTTCTCAAATTTTGAACCGGGGCTGACCCACAGATACTGAAGCTGTAACTGGTGAGTTAGTTGATTTCCTTGGAGAAAGAAGAATGATCCAGCAGCAACCTCTGTCTTCTGTCTACTCACCTGTCTTCCCCCAAGAGTTCACTAGTTTTTTCCTCAACAAGTCTATTGTTAGCATTTCATTTCTTTTTCTGT
The DNA here is from genome assembly GCA_032199065.1 of Smutsia gigantea. Classification (NCBI taxonomy): domain Eukaryota; kingdom Metazoa; phylum Chordata; class Mammalia; order Pholidota; family Manidae; genus Smutsia; species Smutsia gigantea. Next base: position 138,113 of record JAVSCE010006187.1, read on the forward strand.
TGTATAATGAAATTTAAGGGGAAAATAAAATGCTACTCCTTACGGGAAATAGTGAGTCCTTATGATATTCAGTAGCATTTGTGACTTAAATGTTTTCTTCAAGGGTTTGATTCTTAAATCTCTTTTTTCCAGATTTTTTTCAGGCAAGGTAGGAGGATGATGTCACATATTTTTATATTGTATATTTGCAACTTAAGGGGAAAACATTCTGAGTGAACCAAATCAACCCTAAAGTAAATTTTGTCCTTGTATATATTTTAAAATTGCTTTTGCCTTGTTGTAGAATGCATAACAAGTTGCTGAAGAAAGTCATAAGCAATCCAGTTTAATGTGTTTTTAGGAAAGCTAAAAAAGTAGTTTTCAGTTTCTTAGTGCATAATAAGTATGTGTAATGAGTCAGAACCAAATGGGTTCTGACTAGAATAATTGTAGTAGACAGTTGCTGACAAAGATTTATGAGGACAAGAAAATAAAATTAGTTGAGGAAAACTAAACACCACCACAAAACAAAAAACCAAGACAAGAGAAAGACACTTGAAATTATATCCCAATGAATCATAGAAACAGTTTATGGTATTTGTTATGTTCCTTTTTACACAGAAATACTCAGCAAATCATTCATGTGTTATTCTTTGAATTAAATTAAAAATTAAGTTATTAAATATGGCTGGGTTTAGAGATCTGTGCCATCTGAGTATTACAGAAATTATTACCTTAAGAAAACCATTTTGTTTTAATTCCTTTAATATTTTTTATGTAGGTTCTATTTCTAAATTTATTCCATTGAATTTCAAGATATAATTTTAATTTTTCAAAACAATATTGCAACTCCTACCATTACTAATACTAATAGATGATATTTTTTGAGGGTATGCAATATGCCAGGACTTGTTTTAAATAAGCTTTAAATAAGCACTTTATATATAGAAATTTATTTAATTCTCATTAAAATTCTATAAAATCATTTATACTAATTTTTAAAAAATAAATTTAAGTGTAGTATGAACTGAATATCAGTTAAGTTTTAATTTTTGATATGAAATAAGGTAAGACGTGTATGACACTTGAAATTATTTAAAATAAATAAAAATTATTTTAAATAATTGATTTGGCTAGATTGATAAGCTGGGATTTGAAATATAAAAAGTAAAAAAAAAATCCTACCTAGATTCATATGTGACAGTTATGCAAAGCTCTAAAAAGAAAAATTTAAGTTGCCTAGAAATGCTTGCATGATTAAATTGAAAATTTTCTATTATTTTGTATATGGGCTTGAAAACAATGAAATATATTTTTCTTTATTTTTTCATTCTTAGGTGACTTCTAATTATAATGTATACTCTTTGTAGAAGTATGGAAATGCAAAAAAAAATACAGGAGAAAGTACATAAAAATGTCCCCAAATCCTATTCCACAGGGATAATACACTGATAAATACTTCAAAGTATTTCCTTACAGATTTATTTCCTTCTTTCCTTATGACATATTAAATATTTTTGCATAAGTTGACATAATACAACAAAAATCCACATTCTTTTTATTTTTTTTGATGTTTCCTTCAAGTCTCTGTCTAAACACATGCATAATTTTATGTAATTGTAAATCTTCTTTTATTGTTTTTTTTTCCTGTTCCATTCTGTCAGTAACGTTTTTCCATGCTGCACAGTATTTATCATTAGGTGAAATGATAATAATATCAGCATATTCAGTGTCCCAATAATATAATTTCTAAAATTTATTTCAGGAAAGGAGACTAACTACATTCAAAATGACCTATTTTCCTGACAGATTTACCTGGAAACAAAGTAATCCTCACATTTCTCTTAGCAGTTATTCAAAACTTTTGCCCTTCTCCCCAGATTCCCTGTTTATTCTTTGCAATCACTTTGCTTCTTACCTTATTGGGAAAATAGAGTTTATAAGTTGAATGTTTTCAGTGTCTTTCTATTCTTCTGAAAATTAATCTTCATGTATCTCTCATCTGACAGTGGAAACAATGTTCTCATTTCCTGTAAGGCCCAGATCTTTACTAGTGCTTTTGATCTCATTCCTTTTCTGTCTTCTGGAACCAGTTCCCATATCTTGTACAAAATCTTCAATTTCTTTTTCTCTGTTGGCCACTTTCTTATAACTTGCAAATATGCTTAAGTCTCTGTATTCCTAAAAGAAACAAACCACCTTCTTTTTTCTGGTCAATTTCATTATCCTCCTTTGGCAAACCAGCAAGAAAGGGCATTCCAGGCATTGTAGTGTGGTTATGGGTGCAAAGGTGAGCATGAGATGGCATGATTTGAAGATGTTACATCATTCTGAATGGCTACCGAGTGAGATGTGAGTGAGGGGGTACAAGGAGATGGGCTAGGTAGACCAGAATCATTTCTATTTGCATCCTGATTATATCTCCCAGTTTCATGGTTTCAGTTAACATCTTTTTGTGAATATGAGTCCCATGTCTGTAACTTTAGCTCTGGACTCTAAGTTGAGCCCTAAACTAGTGTATTCAACGTTGCCTTCTAGACTTTTATGGGTTTACAATAACTTGAGAATGTATAAAGCCATCTCCTTCATGTACATAATTTCCCTTCTCTAATTGCATGATGATCCTTTTGTTTTACTGAGTTAAGAAAACCATGGCAAAGTCCTTAATTCCTTCTTCTGGCAGCACATTCAAATTGCCACTGAGTAATGTTTTACTTTGCCTTCCCTTCTGAACATACTTCATCCTTTTTTCTGCAGTCACCACCCCAGTCCCTTGCCTCATCATCTCTTGCGTAGAGTGTTACAATAACATTCTGAGTGATCTTTTTGCCACTGTTCCTTTTTTCATCAGTGTCCTTTAAATTGCCACCAGAATTAATCTAAATGTTAATTGTGATAAAGTTGAAAGAACCATGGATTTGTGGGAGTTAGAGCCTTAGGTCATATCTCACCTTTTTTACTCCTTTAGCTAAGTTTTTTATCTTGAGATAAGTCATTAAAATATTTTTGAGAACTTTAAAATGTAATATAAATTTAAAAATTTTCAAAAACATGAATATGCCTTTGCTTCAAAATCTTTAAGTGTTACTGGATCTTTATGCTTTTCCTGAGATTAGGTTGTTTCATTGACTTCTGAACCCTGTATCCTATCTTTGTTTCTGAAGACCCAGTTCACATGTATCCATGAAGGGATCCATTTCTCCATCCCTTGTGATCCAGTGCTACTTGATTTATACTTTATTTTACTTAGTAGTCTAATGAAGATTTGTATAAATCCCGTTACCTCTTTCTCTCTCTCTCCCTGTCATTTAATTTATGAATTCCTTAGTGACTAGAACCATATCTGGTTCATCTTTTTAGACATGTTCATGTCATTAGATTATATAATGATAATAGTACTTCTCAATGTTATGAGTTCATTGATTAGTGCAATGAAATGAAATCAGTATTAAAAAAAAGTCTGCAGTGTTTTTGATTTACTGTTTATGCCAGTTATAGACATATATTTTTATAATGCCAGTAGTTTCATCTCAAAGCTACATAGTCTCATAAAATATATTAAACCAACAGTTAAAACTAGGCTTTGTTGTTGAGTCTGTATTAAGGTACTCAAGCATTCTCAATCAAAAGGTGGACAGGTTTTTATTTAGGTGAAAGAAATTTTTCATAATTGAAAAACAGATTACCAGTTAATGGAGCATTATCAGCTTACCTTTTCTTTAAAAAATGTCATTGTTTACTAAAATGACATTTTTACTAACTCATTTTATAAGAGAATTGGAATAATAGAAGTGGAATGTAATAGAAATAGTATGGGAGTGGAAGTAGCATGGGATTTTTAAAGCCAAAGGTTGAGAGTTGAGTCTGGAGCTTCATCATTTATTATCTGTGATCTTTAGTATCCTCATTAGTAAAATGTGGCTTAATAATACCTATATTAAAAGTCATTAAAATTAAAAGAGATATATTTTAGAACTTCATTAAATTATGTCAGTGTTAATTTCTAGGTGGAAAAATTGTCCTGGTTTGTTTTTAAATATGAAAAATATATAAGGCCGTTTTTAGATACTGTTCATGTATAAAATATACCATTTGTCATCCTTAGATTTATCTATTTTATAAGTCAAAATAACTAAAATTTTTTCACATCTAAAAGAATTCTACTATTTTATTGTGAAACAGTTTCAAAATGTCAGTCAACAGTAAAAAATTTCTAAATCTTCCCATCCCTCCCTACACTGGCAAATGCTGAAAGGAACATGGTAAAAAATATTACATTAAGTTATATTCCTTCTCAAAGCTCACTTCATATGTAAAGTTTCCAAAGAAGCAGTGATGAAAGAAGGAAAAGAGACTGAAGAGTTGATTGGCCTTACATATTACTCTAGAGCCTGATACTACACTGTCCTTAGAAAATAATCTGCTAACAAAAGTAAAATTTGTAGTGGTTAAACATGTCCCCAGATAATCCACTTTTGAAGCTATGAAATGAACTACAGTCTAGTCTTAAATATTACTCATGATTTTTTATTAGTGATTCTTTATGTTATTTAATATTTAATTTTCTCAAGCTTATATATACATGTTTAGTTTCTATTAGCAGCTTTATAAGAGAAGGGTTTGTTCATTGTCTTATCAACTTGATAAGAAATAAAAATAAACCTAAAATAAATATGTGCCTTCATTCTAATTCTACAGCATGTTCTAGAAGAATTCTACAATTGATGGCTTGAAGAGCCTAAAAGATGTGGTCATGGGATATATTCTCAGTTTGTGTCTGGGCTATCTCTTATCTTAATCACAATGCTAATAGGGAGTTTGCACAACAGTCTCTACAACCTAAAGAGTTTGGAAGATAACTGGGCAGCGTTCTGAGTGCCAAGACTATAGAGAGGTGCATTAGTGCTTTGAGGCCTTCACTCTGTATAGAAACATAACAATCTCAGATGAAATATAAAAAGAGAAAATTGGAAGAGGTGTAATATAGCTCAAAAATAAAGATACTCTTTTCTGTAGATAGGAAACTGAACAGAAACATGTAACAATAAGGAGCTGGAGTTTGCAGGGAACCAACTCCCAAAATAGGCAGCCTGAGTGGCTGAGAATTGAGCTCATCTGAGATGATGAGAATTAAAAGGTCTGCTCACACCATCCTTCTTTGCCTGAACCAGGTTTGAGAGTTCTCATAAAAGGAGTCTGGAAAAGGGTGTAGCTCATAGGTAAGTGTTTATGATGGGAGGTGTAGAGGAAGCTGATACAGCCTTGCAGCCATTATTTGGGCCATGTGAAATATCCCCAATTTCATAGTGTGAGATATCATTGTAAGAACTGGGAATCCTGATGACTGAGTGGAGACAGTGTAACACTACCAATTAGTGAAAGGTAAGTGTAGACAGAGGGACAGGAGGGAAGGAAAAACACTCCCACTTAAGGTAAGCTTGTATACCAGCATACCAGAAAACACTAATTTTTCCTTGAAAGAGTAAAAAAGAATTGGGGTGTGAACATTTATTGCCAGTAATTTGAAATGATAGTATAGTATTAAAAGGACTTTAAAATTAAGTATGTTTAATAGATTCAGTCATGAGAACAGAATAATATTCATATGAAAAATAAGAATTATGAAATAAAACCAGGCGAAAGTGAAACAATAGTAGGTGGATGTGAAGAAGAAACAATATTCTGGGGATTTTAGAGATTAGATAGAATAAATCCTAGGTAGGACTCAGATGAAGAAAGGATTAAATGGTTAAGTGAAAGGTAACTAAAAGTTATAGCTAATACTTATTGATCACTTTATTCCTTGGCATTGTTCTAAATATTTTACATGTACTAATTTATTTGATCCTGAAAACACCTAATTGTTTTATTTTACAAATGAGGAACTTGAGGTAGTCAAATAACTTGCAAGGTTATTTAATGAGGCAGCTTTGTAACCTGGGCATTCTGGCTTCAGCGTCCACACCAGCATACTGTACTGCAGGGGCATTAGCCAGTCAGTCAGCACAGAGGTAGGAGATGTGAGAAAACATATCAAAGAGTAGGTGAGATAAGAAGAACAGATAAAAGCTGAAATTACTGAAATATAAAACCAAAAATAAGAAGTAATTAGAAAACTGAGAGTTTATTCTACAAAAAATAACCTAACATAAGCCACTAAGAAGGCTGATCAAGGGGAAAAATAAACAGAAATAAATGGTATTAAGAACTGAAAAAAGGACATGTAAGGCTGCTGTGAGTCCATCTGGTACCATCATGAAATCAGAAAAAGGTGCGCCCTCTAAGCAGATGAAGCCCTGTGAACACCTTTGTACAGATTGAAAAATAGGATTGAGCCAGGATACATGTCTTGGTAATGTAATGTGGCTTGGTGTTTAGTCCACTCACTGCCTTGGCTGTGTGTAGCAGACAACCTGCTCTCTGTGGACAGAATTAGAGATACAGTAGAGATTGTCCAAAAATCATGAAAATACTAAGAACAATAATAGCTGCTTGTTCATTGAAATTTTAAAAGATAAAAAATGGCAACAGATGCTATATGGCCTTCAATGTTGACAAACTTGCAAAATACCAACTCGTAGGAAAATCTGATCTAGTAGAAGAGTTTTCCTTTAGTTTCAGAATGCTGGAAAAGGCTTTCAAGCAAACTATGAATTTTTAATACTAGCTTCAAAGCAAATTTTTTTCCTTTAAATCTATGTTACATTCAAATAGGCTAAAGTCCTATATGAAAGACAAGCAATGCCTTGAGCCCTTTCCAGAGTTTACTCCAGTCTCGGAGGCAGCCACTTTTAGTTCTTAGCTGTTTCTTCTGGCTTTTTTACTTCTATATTTCTAAACAAAGTTATATCTTGATTCTGTAAATAGGCACCACTAAAGCAGATTGTATTATGATCACCTTTCTTTTATGTAAAAAATTTTGTTCTTAATTGGCGTTAATATTTGATTCATTTTTTGTTTTTGGTTGTTTGCTTGATTTGTTTTCTTTGCTAAATCTTCTCTTACTTCCAACAGCTTGTTAAGTACTTCTCAGTTTAATCGGCTAGGAAGCTGAGCTCTATATTCCCCCTTCCTGCACCATAACCTGTAAAGTGCCCCTTGGTAGCAAGCGTGGCAATCCTAGGGCTCATCTTGTTTTCCTTCTCTCAGGGATCACATCCTTCACTGTCCAGTGTCTGAGAATTACACTTTCATGTATTTTGACCTGTCATCCAGTTTTTTAACACTGGCAGGTTGTGTGTGGTTTTTGTTGTGGTCATTATGACCAAAAATGGAAGTAAATGGAAGTCATGCTTATTTTAACAAAATGAAAGAACACTGTATCCTCATTCAGTTATCCTGTTACAATGTGGATCTGATTGTTATACTGTCAAGCAATTACAAATTTTTATTTTTCTTGTTCTTAGGTAGCAAAAAACAAAACAAAAACAAACCATCAAGTGATTTTGAATTAGTTGTATCAGATGAAGAAAATACAGATCAAAGGTTGGCAGACCTTTTCTCTAGAAACCAATTAGTAAATATTTTATACTTTGTAGACTATCCAGTCTATCACAGTTATTCAACTGCACAGCTTTCATGCTGTTGAAACAAGGAAGCAGCCATAAATAGTATGTAAGCAAGTGAGCAATTGTGTTCCAGTAAAACTTTATTTATGGACATTGAAAGTAGAATTGCATATAACTTTCATTTATCATGGAATATTATTATTTTGATTCCCCTCAACCATTTAGTAGTGTAAAAACCAAATTAAAACAAGCAGCAGGCTGGATTTGGCCTTTGGGCTATAGTTTGTTGACTGTTATAGATTCTTAGGTCCCATATTCTGTAGTAATATAGTACAAACATGGAACTTAATATTTCTACTCTTTTCGATATTTCTGTCTTGGGTATCCAAAATGGGAAATATAGTGTTCTTTGTATTGTTATGCCTGAGGAACAGAAAGTAGAGATGTGGGGGAAGAGGAGACTAGGAGGGACAGTGGGTTAATTTTGGGAGTATAATTAATTTGATGTACCAGTTTGTTAATTCCATTTATCACGCATTTATTGAGTACCTGCTGTTTTTTGACACTGTGCCAGGCACTATAGATACTAAGTAGTGTAGAGCTTGGTCTTTGGCCTGGAAAGTTGTAGACAGATAATTGTAAATAAACAAATAATTACTGAGAAGATTATGGTCTAGCAATATAAATATGCCTAAAATTATTTAGGAGGCAAAATATACAGTAAAATTACAAAACAAAAATGAAGAACTAGAAAAAGTGAATTTGAAGAAGGCCTTAGTATTTGAAGACCTTCTGTACTGTGTGAAGTTGCTTGACCTTTACTCCAGTATCTAGTAGTGTTTCTCAGATTGCGATGTAGGGTCAGGGTGGGCATTTTTATTTTTTAAATTTTCAGTCCATCATGGACTAATAGTTTTTAGTACATGGACTAATATTTTAATTAGATATTTGTCCTAAATAATATATTATGAAATATAGGTCCAAATTTTTACTTAGATTGATCCAACATAAATTACTCCTAAAGACTGCTATAAAAGTTTAAAAACACTCAGTTTTTATACTTAACTCATCATGGACTGGTAACAAATATAGCACGGCTGATAATTCTCAGCCTGACACTGGTCTGTGGGCCACACTTTGAGTGGTATTGATTTCATAGGTGATACGGGCTGCTAGCAGATTTTTCAGCAAAGAATGGCATGATTATGTTTGTGTTTAACATAATGAATTTTTGGCAGTATGAGTGATAATTAGGTTTCAGGCTGAAGGATGGAAACCAAGAATCATTAGCCATTGAAGGGCAGTTTGTAATAGAGGAGAAAGTAAAGTTGACTTTATACTGATTAATTCCTGAAAGGATAATTCTCTCAGTAGCCTATAAGCTTCTTGTAGGAAGGGACTATATTCCTTTTAGTTACTATATAAGGTAAGTACTTTCAAAAATATTTAACGAATAATGAGGGAATGCATGGGCCAGAGAGGTAAGGCAGAACTAGGAAAGAATATGTGTTTAAAACTGGAATAAGAGTTTCAGGCTGAGAATATAATAAACAGAATTAAATGCTTTCAAATCAAGGAAGATGATAATTGATAAGTATTTATTAGATTTAGCAATTTGAAAGTCCTTAGAGAGATCAGTGTTAGCAGTAGGATAGGTTTAGGAGCCAGGTTATAATGTGTTGCTCTTCTCTATTATCCAGTAAGAGAATGAGTAGAGGTACCTTGAAAATATGACACTTCATAAATTAATGTCAATTAGTTGAAGAAGAAAAGTAGTGATAATAATCTTTACTATCCACTTAGTATTTTGTAAAATAAATAATTGGTGTTTATTTTTTTCTTCCATTTTAAGAGGGGAACTAAGTATCTATTAGATGGAATTAAAACTGATTTTTAATCATTCTGATTTGAGAAAACAATTAAAATGTGAATAATTTGCTTGGTCTTGTTTCAAATTTATTTTTAGTAGAGTTGTTACCTGATACACTTATGTACTTTTTTATTAGACCCTTTGCAGTAATATTCCATTTTGCCATAGGATAAAATTTACTCATTTTGTACTGTACCAGGCAATGTATTTGGCTAAAAATTTGTAGGAAAAAAATTATAGGTTGAAAGTATGTGGGATGTAACTTATACTGAAGAGTCTGAGAGGTGAAAATCACTTGAGGGATGTTAATGGAAAGAATAGCATTGTCCTTATAGTAGTTAATTTAACAATTTTGTTCTGTTATGTAGTTGCTTTATTTCTTATAATAAGGTTTTAGTGTGATCTTTGAAGAAGTGTTCATTAAACACATCTGCATAAGTGATGGTGCTCTCTTACAGCCCCTATTTGAATATTGGTACTTGGTCATCTTTTAATATTATTGAGATGAAAAACTTTATATTTAAAGTTTGCTTGTGTGGTTGCTTTTTAAAAAATAAAATACATTTTGGGTATTTTTTCTTACTTTTTCCCTGAAAAGATTATGGTCATTTTATTTGATAGTGGATAATGAAAGTCCAGGAGACTTTAGATAATCCAAATATTATGTGAAAGTTAGAATCATTTTTGTGCTTTTTTGTTACTAAATATAAGCATTTACTTCTTTTCACAATAACTTCAAAAGTTACCTGTAAATCTTCCCATAGAATGAAGACCAGCAAGAAGCGATCCTTGTCAGAACAGATAGGTCTGGAAGAGTATGGCCTGTAAGCACACCAGGAAAACCTCTGGAATACCGAGGGGGAAGAAGGAATAGACAGATGGTATGTTCAGCAAGTCTTTTTTTATTAATTCAGATTACCTTTTCTACTCTTGAGAACTCTTTGCATCAGACTATTACAAAATATTTTCTGAAATGTAGTTTTATAATGCAAATATTAGATGATAATAAATTATGTTATTTTTATTCTTAGTTATGTCCCTTTGCTTTTTTTTGTAATTTTTATATATTTTTTATTTTGGTATTGTTAATATACAATCACTTGAACAACATTATGGTTAGTAGACCCACTATTATCAAGTCCCCCCCACATACCCCATTACAGTCACTGTCCATCAGCGTAATAAGATGCTGTAGAATCAATACTTGTCTGCTCTGTAAATACAGCCTTTCCTGTGTCCTCCTGTGCTACATTATATGTGCTAATCGTAATGCCCCTTTTCCCCCTATCCGTCCCTTGCCACCCATCCTCCCCAGTCCCTTTCCCTTTGGTAACTGTTAGTCCATTCTTGGGTTCTGTGAGTCTGCTGCTGTTTTGTTCCTTCAGTTTTTCCTTTGTTCTTACACTCCAAAGATGAGTGAAATCATTTGATACTTGTCTTTCTCCACCTGGCTTGTTTCACTGAGCATAATCCTCTAGCTCCATCCACGTTGTTGCAAATGGTAGGATTTGTTTTCTTCTTATGGCTGAATAATATTCCATTGTGTATATGTACCACATCTTCTTTATCCATTCATCTACTGATGGACACTTAGGATGCTTCCATTTCTTGGCTATTGTAAATAGTGCTCAGATAAACATAGGGGTACATATGTCTTTTTCAAACTGCACTGCTGCATCTTAGGGTAAATTCCTAGGAGTGGAATTCCTGGGTCAAATGGTATTTCTATTTTGAGTTTTTTGAAGAACCTCCATATTGCTTTCCATAGTGGTTGAACTAATATCCATTCCCACTAGCAGTGTAGGAGGGTTCCCTTTTCTCCACATCCTCCCAACATTTGTTGTTTGTCTTTTGGATGTTGGCTATTCTCACTGGTGTGAGATGATATCTCATTGTGTTTTTAATTTGCATTTCTCTGATGATTAGCGATGTGGAGCATCTTTTCATGTGCCTGTTGGCCACCTGAATTTCTTCTTTGGAGAAGTGTCTATTCATATCCTCTGCCCATTTTTTAATTGGCTTATTTGCTTTTTGTTTTTTGAGATGCGTGAGCTATTTATATATTTTGGATGTCAACCCCTTATCGGACATGTCATTTCTGAATATATTCTCCCATACTGTAGGATGTCTTTTTGTTCTACTGATGGTGTCTTTTGCTGTACAGAAGCTTTTTAGTTTGATATAGTCCCACTTGTTCATTTTTGCTTTTGTTTCCCTTGCCCGGGTAGATATGCTCATGTTTATGTCCAAGAGATTTTTGCCTATATTTTTTTCTAAGAGTTTTATGGTTTCATGACTTACATTCAGGTCTTTGATCGATTTTGAGTTTACTTTTGTGTATGGGGTTGGACAGTAATCCAGTTTCATTCTCTTGCATGTAGCTGTCCAGTTTTGCCAACACCAGCTGTTGAAGACGCCGTCATTTCCCCATTGTATATCCATGGCTCCTTTATCATATATTAATTGATCATATATGCTTGGGTTTATATCTGAGCTCTCTATTCTCTTCCACTGGTCTATGGGTCTGTTCTTGTGCCAATACCAAATTGTCTTGATTACTGTGGCTTTGTAGTAGAGCTTGAAGTCAGGGAGCGTAATTCCCCCTGCTTTGTTCTTCCTTCTCAGGATTGCTTTGGCTATTCGGGGTCGTTTGTGGTTCCATATGAATTTTAGAACTATTTGCTCTAGTTCATTGAAAAATGCTGTAGGTATTTTGATACAGATTGCGTTGAATCTGTAGATTGCTTTAGGCAGGATGGCCATTTTGACAATATTATTTCTTCCTAGCCACGAGCATGGGATGAATTTCCATTTATTACTGTGCTCTTTAATTTCTCTTAAGAGTGTCTTCAAGTTTTCAGAGTATAGGTCTTTCACTTCCTTGGTTAGGTTTATTCCCAGGTATTTTATTCTTTTTGACACGACTGTGAATGGAATTGTTTTCCTGACTTCTCTTTCTGCTTGTTCACCGTTAGTGTATAGGAATGCAACATATTTCTGTGTATTAATTTTGCATCCCACAACTTTGCTGAATTCAGATATTAGATCTAGTAGTTTTGGAATGGATTCTTTAGGGTTTTTTATGTACAATATCATGTCATCTGCAAACAGGGACAGTTTGACTTCTTCCTTGCCAATATGGATGCCTTTTATTTCTTTGTGTTGTCTGATTGTTGTGGGTAGGACCTCTAGAACTTTGTTGAGTAAAAGAGGGGAGAGTGGGCATCCTTGTCTTGTTCCCAATCTTAAAGGAAAAGATTTCAGCTTCTCGCTGTTAAGTATAATGTTGGCTGTGGGGTCATATATGGCCTTTATTATGTTGAGGTACTTGCCCTCTATACCCATTTTGTTGAGAGTTTTTATCATGAATGGATGTTGAAATTTGTCAAATGCTTTTTCAGCATCTATGGAGATGATCATGTGGTTTTTATCCTTCTTTTTGTTGTTGTAGGGATGATGTTGATGGATTTTCAAATGTTGTCCCATCCTTGCATCCCTGGGATGAATCCTACTTGATCATGATGGATGATCTTTTTGATGTATTTTTGATTTTTGTTTGCTAATATCTTGTTGAGTATTTTTGCATCTATGTTCATTAGGGATATTGGCCTGTAATTTTCTTTTTTTGTGGTGTCTTTGCCTGGTTTTGGTATTAGAGTGATGTTGGTCTCGTAGAATGAGTTTGGGAGTATTCCCGCTTTTCTACTTTTTGGAAAACGTTAAGAAGGATGGGTGTTAGGTCTTCTATAAGTGTTTGCTAATATTCAGCAATGAAACCGTATGGTCCAGGAATTTTGTTCTTAGGTAGTTTTTTGATTACCAATTCAGTTTCTTTGCTGGTAATTGGTCTATTCAGATTTTCTGTTTCTTCCTGCGTCAGCCTTGAAAGGTTGTATTTTTCTAGGAAGTTGTCCATTTCTTCTAGGTTATCCAGTTAGTTACCATGTAATTTTTCATAGTATTCTCTCATAATTGTTTGTATTTCTGTGGTGTCCATAGTGATTTTTCCTTTCTCATTTCTGATTCTGTTTATGTGTGTAGTCTCTTTTTTTTTTGATAAGTCTGGCTAGGGGTTTATCTATTTTGTTTATTTTCTCGAAGAGCCAGCTCCTGCTTTCATTGATTCTTTCTATTGTTTTATTCTTCTCAATTTTATTTATTTATTCTCTAATCTTTATTATGTCCCTCCTTCTACTGTCTTTGAGCCTCATTTGTTCTTCCTTTTCTAGTTTCATTAATTGTGAGTTTAGGCTCTTCATTTGGGATTGTTCTTCTTTCCTGAGGTAGGCCTGTATTGCAATATATTTTCCCTCTTAGCATGGCGTTTGCTGCATCCCACAGATTTTGTGATGTTGAATTATTGTTGTCATTTGTCTCCATATATTGCTTGATCTCAGTTTTTATTTGGTCATTGATCCATTGATTATTTAGGAGCATGTTGCTAAGCCTGCATGTGTTTGTGGGCTTTTTGTTTTCTTTGTGTAATTTATTTCTAGTTTCATACCTTTGTGATCTGAGAAGCTGGTTGGTAGATATTCAATCTTTTTGAATTTACTAAGGTTTTTTTGTGGCCTAGTTTTTGATCTATTCTTGAAAATGTTCCATGTGCACTTGAGAAGAATGTGTATCCTGTTGCTTTTGGATGGAGTTTTCTGTAGATGTCCCTTAGGTCCATCTGTTCTAATATGTTGTTCAGTGCCTCTGTCTCTTTACTTATTTTTGTCTGATTGATATGTCCTTTGGAGTGAGTGGTGTAAGTCTCCTAAATGAATGCATTGCATTCTATTTCCCCCTTTAATTCTGTTAGTATTTGTTTCACATGTGTAGGTCATCCTGTTTTGGGTGCATAGATTTTTATAATAGTTATATCCTCTTTTTGGACTGACCCTTTCATCATTATATAATGTCCTTGTCTCTTGTGACTTTCTTTGTTTTGAAGTCTATTTTGTCTGATACAAGTACTGCAAGTCCTGCTTTTTTCTCACTATTAGTTGCATGAAATATCTTTTTCCAACCCTTTACTTTCAGTCTGTGTATGTCTTTGAGTTGAAGTGAGTCTCTTCTTGTAGGCAGCATATAGATGCGTCTTGTTTTTTTTATCCATTCAGTGACTCTGTGTCTTTTGATTGGTGCATTCAGACCATTTACATTTAGGGTGATTTTCGATAGGTATGTACTTATTGTCATTGCAGGCTTTAGATTTGTGCTTGCCAAAGGTTCAAGGGTAATTCCCTTACTATATAACAGTCTAATTTAACTCACTTCGTATGCTATTACAAACACAACCTGAAGGTTCTCTTTTTTTTTTCCTCCTTTTTCTTCCTTCTCCATTCTTTGTATGTTATGAGTCATATTCTGTACTCTATCTATGTCTATCCCTTGGGTGACATCTATTTAGCTTTAGGAATACTGCCAACAATAGGAGTCCCTCCAAAATGCACTGTAGAGGTGGTTTGTGGGAGGTAAATTCTTTCAGCTTTTGTTTATCTGAAAATTGTTTAATCCCTCCTTCAAATTTAAATGATTACTTTGCTGGGTAGAGTATTCTTGGTTCAAGGCCATTCTGCTTCATTGCATTAAATATATCATGCCACTCCCTTATGGCCTGTAAGGTTTCTGTTAAGACGTCTAAAGATAGCCTGATGGTTTTTCCTTTGTATGTGATCTTTTTTCTCTCTCTAGCTGCTTTTTAAAGTCTGTCTTTATCCTTGATCTTTGCCATTTTAATTATTATATGTGTTGATGTTGTCTTCCTTGGGTCCCTTGTGTTGGGAGATCTGTGCACCTCCATGGCCTGAGAGTGTATCTCCTTCTCCAGACTGGGGAAGTTTTCAGCAATTACCTCCTCAATGACACTTTCTATCCTATCCCTTTTTCTCTCTCTTCTTATTCTGGTACCCCTATAATGCGAATGTTGTTCCGTTTGGATTGGTCACACAGTTCTCTCAATATTCTTTCATTCTTAGAGATTCTTTTTTTCTTTGTGTGCCTCAGCTTCTTTGTATTCTTCTTATCTAATTTCTATTCCATTTACCATCTCTTTTACTACATCTAATCTGCTTTTAAATCCCTCCATTATATGTTTCATTTCTGATGTGGAATTTCTTAATGATTGAATCTCTGACTTAAATTCGTTTCTGAGTACTTGGATATTTTTCTGTAGCTCCATTAGCATATTTATAATTTTTTTTTGAACTCTCTTTCAGGAAGATAGGTGAGTTCAGTTTCATTTGTCCCTTTTTCTGGGGTTTGTGAGATTTCGGTCGGAACCATGTTCTTTTGACGTTTTATATTTCTGTGTGGTGCCCACTAGTGTGCAGAAACTCCAGTCTCTGGAGCTGCTCAGTCCCTAGAGTGAAGTTGGGAGTCTAGGGGAGCGGAGCTGCTGCCCTGTTTCTTGAGGTCCGCTCTGTTCGTGAGGTGTGTTTGCAGTCTTGTTCAGCCTCCTTTCTTGTTGCTGTTTTAGGGTTAGTTGTATTAATAAACTATATTTTTGTACTATTTGTGGTTTTGGGAGGAGCTCTCCATTTCACCTCTCACGCCGCCATCTTGAATCCTGTCCCTTTGCTTTTTACAACGTGGAATCTAATTCAACCAGTTTTCAAATAATTCTGAACATTGAATGTTTAACACAGTTTTAATTTTAGTGTACATTTCTTTGACATTGTTCATAGCTTCTTCTCACATACTTTAACCATAGCTCATAGGGAAAACCTTTGTCTCCCAGACCTGTTATCTGTGTTAGCTAATTTGAGACATGGTAATGGGGTATCCATATACAGTAATGTCTCAATTATGTAGTTGCTTGATCCTTTGTAAGCCTAATTTTCTTTTCCATCTTGTAGCTCTAGCAATTAGTTTTTAGGACTACCTGAAGGCTCTTGAGATGGCAAAAACAATGTATTCATTTTTTCTTAGATTTTTGGTTTTAAATTTGAAAGATCATACAAGTGATATTTGGGTTCACAAAATATTTATTCATTCAGAATTTTTCTGTCTCATGTTTATTATTTGCCTGTTGAGTGCCTTTGCTGCTAGAGATAGTAATTCATTCATTCAGGAAATCATGTGTGAGCGATAGCTCCTCTAATGAAATGGGAGGAATTAGGAGTTTGGAACAGAGATGTGGCAGGAGAACAGTAAAGGTTTGAATTACATGAAATGGCAGAACTGGCTAGGCATCCCTCCGTGCACTGCTAGATGGTGGTGTGGCTCTTTTTGAGTTGCCTTCTACTGAGTGATCTAGTATAAAAGTAAAGGTGGTAGACAGATTCATTCAGGTTGAGGTTTGTTTTTTTGAGCATAATGAAAAGATAAGAAGACTAGACATTAAAGGTCTGGAGCCAGGAAGTAATTGAAGTCATGGAGTATGAGATAAAATCTAGTGAAGACAGGGAATAGTAATGTTGGGAGAAAATATTGGAAATGTGGTTCCAAAGATATCAAGGAGTTTGAAAAGCAGGTTTGATTTGGATACAGGAATGTGAGAACAGAATTAGGGATATTTGATTTTGGAGGAAACAAAGAGCACTTTTCTTTTCTACATGTAGGTATGGGACCAACTGATAGGAAAATCCAGAACTGATTTAGTTGAGAATCAGAATATCAGCTATGTTTCTGGTAGAGCTGTTTGAAGTGGTTTTGCTAATACTCAGCCTCTGTTTCCAACATGCTTTCACAGTCTCTGGATAACCGGAGACTTCCCTATTGCATAGGGAAGGGAATTTTTATTGGGTCCCCAAACGATTTATTCAGAATTTTTCTGTCCCGTGTTTTTGCCTGTTGAGTGTCTTTGCTGCTGGAGGAAAGGAAGGAGAAAAGGGTGCTCTTCTTCTTAACAATGAAAGGCAGAGCAGAGAGGAGAGAAGGGATAAAGCAATTCTGTCCTTTCCCCCAAACTCACAAATCAGATAATGCTATGCTTTCATCCCAAGAGAAGAGGAAAGTAAAGGGGCAGAAGTGTAGGGAGTGTTGTTCTAATAGAAGTTCTTCCACATGGAAGCCATAGAACAGGGATAACGTGGAAGGGGAGATTGTGATGCATATTGGGATTTTTACATTTAACATCAGATTTATAGGTAATTCATTAAAAATTCTTGAGAGACTCATGTTTTCACTAAATTAATACTGTTCATTTTGTCATAGGCTTCAACCCATGAGCAAAAAGAAAGGGTCAGATACTTTCATGATGATGATAATCTCAGCCTAAATGATTTAGTCAAGAATGAAAAGATGGGAACAGCAGAAAATCAAAATAAACTTTTTATGAGAATGGCATCTAAGGTAAGATATATTCCTGGGATACCTTTGAATTTTGAGAAGCTGGTTACTCATTCTAGCAATGATCTCCTTTTCAGAGAGAACTGTTTCTTTCTAATCGTGCTTTGTTTTATTAAATTAAATCATTTGTATGACATATTAGGAACATACATTTGGAATTGATTTAATTGGGAAATATGCATTTGGGATTTCAGTTAGTTTTTTAAATAGGGACTCTGTTTAATTTTTAATGTATCCCATGAAATGTTAATTATATATGTGATCTACCATTTAAAGGAAAGTTTAGGGTCAGACTTTAGTGTTGACAGTGAGCTGCTAGTTAGATTACCACTCCAGTTCTTCATAATTAGGCTACAAGGAGTATATTTGGAGTAATAATTTATGGATTATACAGAAGGCATATTGGAATAATCATAAGTGTTTATATGAAAACTTTATATTTTATATGAAAATGTATATTCATACATCATTGTGAGTAGTTGGGCGAATTTTTGTTTCAAATAACATTCTTTGTCGCAGTCCCTTCTACTGCAGTCCCTTCCAAAACACCACCATTAACATTTTTTATAAAAGAGATATATTTAAATATTTAAACAGCTCCATAACTAGGGTTTGATCCCACTGGAATAATTCAGCTCACTACCTGTTCTTGCAGGTAAAGTTTTATTGGAACACAACTATGCACATTTGTTTATATATTGCCTAAGGCTGTTTTTGCTCTATAATGGCCAAGTTGAATACTTGTGACAGAGATTTTATAGCTCACAAAGCTGCAAATATTTACTGTTTTTACAGAAAAAATTTGCCCATCTCTGCTTTATGATACCAGTGGTTGCTTTTTGGTGGGAGGAGTTTGAACTAGGTAGGTAGGAGAGAGATCTTTTATTCTATACCTTTTCAGACTTTTTTTTAAAACTATGTTAATGTTTTATCTGGTGAAAAAATTAACTTAAATGAAAACTAGAATAAGGTAAGTAGCCAAGTTATCTGTGTGTATTTGTTTGTTTTTTCAATTGGGGGGAGGGGCTAATTAAAATGGTCATTTTCCCATCACAAGTATTGTATGAGATCTTTAAATTTAGCCCATTAGGATATTACTTCTCTTTATTTTGGGGGAAATGCTAGAAACCTCCTAGGGTCTGGAGATTGAATATAGAAGGAAGGACATATTTTAATGAAAGTTTCCTTCTCAGAAATGGGACAGACCACGTTATGTGAAAATCGGAATTAAATACAGTTTTAGTAATCTTATAGTCCATTCAAACTTATACACAAGAGAAAAAAACCTTGTAAAAAGTTGTAATACTCATTTGTTAATTTAAGAGTTGTTTATTGAACACCTAGTTTTTTGCTGGATAACATTCTAGGTGCAGGGTGTAAAGAAACGATCAAGTCATAGTTCTCTCCCTCAAAGAGCTTACATTTCTAGTGGATGGGCCAGAAAATGAACAAAATACATTTAAAAAATATTACATGACAAATAATATGTTACAAAATAGGAAATATTTTTGTAGGGAATAAAGCAAAATAGGAGGAGATAAGGTTTTTTTTCAGTAGAGTGTTGAAGGAAGGCCTCTTTAAAGGTAATGTTTCCCCTGACTCTGAACAAGGAGAGGGAGTGGTCCACATGAATATATCTGGGGGAAGAATGTTCATACGGAAGAAACAGCAAATGCAAAAGTTCTGAAGCAGAGATAACCTTGAAGAGAACTGAAAGCAAGTTGACTGGGAATGAAAGGAGAAAGGGAAAGAGAAGTGGAAGATGCGATGGGAGACATAGGGTCAGATCATATAAGGTTTTATAGGCAATGATGTGAGAACTTCTGTTTATGTTTTAAATGATGGGAACCCATTTGAAGGTTTTTAGTAAGGCAGTGTTGTGATTTGGTTTATGTTTTGTAATTTCCCACAGTTCTTGTATATTCTGTTCTGTTTTTTTTGGTCTTGTTTCTTTCTCTTTTTCCATTGTGGAAGTTTCTGTTGTCATATCCTCAAACTCAGAGTCTTTCCTCATCTGTGTTCATTCTGTTAGTAAACCCATCAAAGACATTGTTCTTTTCTGGTGTAGTGTTTTTGATCTCTTTCATTTCTTTTTGGTTCTTTCTTAGAATTTCCATCTGTTTGTTCTTGGAAATCCTGTGCCCTGGACTGTGAACTTCACCAGTACTTCTTAGTTTTTTCCCTGCTTAGTTTGGTTAGGCTAGAGGGGGCTGGAGTTGGGTGTTTCCCTTCCTTTAGATAAGTTAGGCTCTTGCAAAACCCCAACACGTTAAGCTCTTGTAAAATAGCTTGTACTACAGGTGGGCCTTGTTAAGAAAAACAGAACGCTCTGGTGTATTTCAAATAGTTCCTTTTTACCTGCTGCTGCTGGAAGCAGGAGAGGATTTTTCTTTCTGATCTTTACTGTGAGGATGTGGTTAGAGTTCTTAGAGGTAATACTCTTATATAAAAGTATGTACTCTCCCGAACCCCACAATATGACTGGGTACCCCTGGAGTTTTTAACTCTAAGACTTGTCTACACTAAGCCTCCAATAATTTGTTATAGTTTAGGTTTTCCTGCCCTGACACTGGTTCCCAGAGAACCACTGGTTTCTGCACAGATAAATTATGATTTTCTGAACCCACCTGTCTGATTTTGGCGTAGTCACTTTCCTGATGGACTTAAGAAGAGTTGTTGATTTTTCAGTTTTTCAGCTTTGCAGTTCTTGTTGGGACACAGTGGTGCCCTCTGAGCCCTTTAAATGCCAATGGGACACAGATGGTGTATGTTTTGAAAAGATTTCTTGAAGCTCTTTTGAGAAGGTGATATAAAGAGGTAAGAGTGGAAGCAGAGTGATCAGTTAGGAAGGTATTGCATTCATTCCTTGGATCAGGATGATAAACTGGTGAGAAGTGTTAGGATTTGGGGCAATGCTGATGCCATTTATTGAAATACAAAAACTTGCAGGGGGACAAATTTTGCAGAAAGTGGGAGGTTAAGAATACTATTTTGGACATATAAAGTATGAAATTCTCACTAGACATTCACATTGTGGTGTGGGGTTATTGTTTATGAGGCCCTGGGTAGATGTTCTCCTATATAGATTTGGATGTTGTTAACATCTAAATGTATTTAAAGACATTGGATTTAAGAAATTATTAGTGAGGATTTTCTGAGGACTGAGCCCTTGGAGAACTGTATGGAAAAGGACAAAAAGGATTCAACAAATCAGATTGAGAAGGTATAGCTAGTGAGGTAGAAGGAAAACTGAGGATGGGTTTCAGAAGCTAGAGACAGGAAGGGAGTTGTGAATAACATTGTCAGCTGCTTCTGAGAGGTTAAGGTCTTTGAAGATTTGGCATTGTGGAGGTTTCTGGTGACTTTGATAAGTGTTGTTGTCTTGGTATGTGAAGGAGAAAAGCCTGATTACAGTGGGATCAAGAGGGAATCTGAGAACAGTTAGTGGACTGATGGCCTTTAAAACGAGCTGGTTACTGGGCATCAGGACAGGAGGGAAGGCAGAGTATTAGGTTACAGATGCAGGTAGGATCACAAATTTGGTGGTGGAAAAATGAGCGTTTTCTTCCTATTTCTTCTATTAGTGTTTAAAAATACTAGGGGTATCAGCTGTGAAGAAAGTGTAAAATGGTCTTTGAGAGAACTGGTGAGGGAAATAAAGTAGGGTAATCAGGCAGTGTTGAAGGTCCATCTAAGGTTTATGGTTATATATTAAAGTAAAATACGTCATGTTGTTTGTGTATTTTTCTTCTACCATATTTGGATAAGGACTTGTTTTATTGAAAACAATGATCATGACTTATTTTGTATTTTTCATATTTTACCACCATTGCTTATTGCTTTAAGGGTATAAATAATAGAGCATGTTTATAACGTGTTTTTCTTCTGTTTATATATTATGAGATCTTTTAGTAATATTGTATAGGATTGTTTTTAGTATTAGCTGATTTGGAAATAATTATGATTGAAGATACTTGTCTAGTTTCCCTGAACATTTTAAATCTTTGAGTTTTTTTAAAATTCAAGTTTACTAAGCTAGAACATTGTAAAATATATTATAAAAATTTATTAATGGGATGCCACCAAAATGGCAGAGCAGGAGACTGCAGCGTCCATCTGCCCAGTGAAGATCAATTATTAGGTGGCTATCCATGAAAAAAAACAGGTCTGGAAGAACTCTGGAGTCTACTTAACCAACTTCAGCAATTTAGGGAGCAAAAAACTTGAAAATGATTGCACAAAAATGGAAGGAAAACAGCCTAATTTTGCCTGGGTCATTCTGTCCCCCAAGCTGGCATTGCTCTCAGTGCCAGGAGGCAAATCTCCAGCAAGAAAGAGTTCGCTTTACAGGGAAAAGAAGAGCAGGTGAATGACCAGCTTCCCTAGCATTTTTTTTTTTAGTTTATTTTGATATCATTAATCTACAATTAAATGAGTAATATTATGGTGATTACACTACCCCCTTCATCAGGTTCCCCCCACAACCCCATTACAGTCACTGTCTATCAGCGTAGTGAGATGCCATAGAGTCACTACTTGTCCTCTCTGGGTTGTACTGCCCTCCCCGTGCCCCCCTAACATTACATCTGCTAATCGTAATGCCCCTTTTCCCCCCTTGCCCCTCCCTTCCCACCCATCCTCCCCAGTCCCTTTCCCTTTGATAACTATTAGTCCGTTCTTGGGTTCTGTGAGTCTCCTGCTGTTTTGTTCCTTCAGTTTTTTTTTTCTCAGTTCTTATACTCCACATATGAGTGAAATCATTTGGTACTTGTCTTTTTCAGCTTGGCTTATTTACTTCCCTAGCATTTTGTGGCACCACATAAGGCCCCTCTTCAGTTTCATCCCACCCAGAAACCAGCAAAGCTGAAACATAAAGAGACAGCTAGGAACAAGGAAGAAAAGCCGGGTATACCATTAGTAGCCACAGAGTGGAGCGATCATGATTCCCAGTGATCTGCTTTGCAGATAAACTAAGCAACATTCGCCACTGAAGAAACCAATGGCCAGAATAGCTGCTATGGAACTCATAGATTTCACCAGCCTTCACCTGACAGGTATTGGTGTTTGCTGCCACCAGCTGCCTGAGTCCATTCCTGTTCCTTATCTCACCTTTATCAGATAGCCCCTGAAGCCTGGAAACTGCACCATCAGCTAGCTAGGCCTCTGCAGCGATGTGACTGTAAGATGCCAGGCTAGACACCTATGTCTGAATGCCACTATTATGTTTGTGCTCAGGGCTAGCCCATCTAGACCACGTGCATGCTGCCAACCTGCCAACCTGTCACCAGCCTTTACTTCTGTGCACATGCCGTGGGGAAGACTGTGTAGCCTCAGGAAGCATGCCAACAGCCAAGGTCCCTGCAACTGCTTCTGGGCCCAAAACAGGCCCTGACTTTTGTCACTGGCCTATATCACTGTGACTTACGCCTAGCCCCACTGGCTTGCACCTGTATACCTCTGCTCCAACCCCCATCACTGGCATTCACTGTCATGCACTGTGGTGAGATACAGCAGCCATGGTAGTGCATGCCCACAGCCAGGACCCTGCAGTTGTCAGTGCACCTTTGTTGACTCCAGCCCTTTCTGCCTGTCCTGATCCCCACCACTACATATGTGATTGCAGCCAGCCCTGGCCACTACACAGTCACCTGCAGCTGGACTCTGCATCCTTGTATGTGCACACCACTGGCTTTGGCCACTATTATTGCTTGCCGTGGTCCCTAGCTGTTGGACTTGGAGGCACTGCTGAGGACCTCAACAACCTTTACAGCTGCTGTGTACCCCCTGCAGTTCCTACGAAGGAATCTGCAGTTGATGCTTTATATCCCAACGGCTTGAGCTGATGAGTCACCACATTCCCCCAGATCCAGTGCTGCCACATGTCCTCACGCTTGGTGCCCTGCACCTTCAGACCCAGTGTCACTGCTTGTTCCACGACACCCACACCTGCAAGTGAATTTTCCCTTACCAAAGTTAGTCCATAAAGTCTGCAAGAGGTGACTGACTGCTTGTTCAAATGTGCAGACAACTATGCAAACTGTGTGATCTTGAAGAATCAGGGAATGCAGTAAATATTAAAGATTTACTGGCTCCAAAGTAAAGGAGATAGAGGAAATACCTGGCAAAGAATTCAAAATAATTGCTCCAAAGATGTTCAGAGAGCTATAAGAGAACACAGATAAACAATTCAACAATATCAGGAAAATGATACAAGAACAAAAGATGAAGTTCAACAAAGATACAGAAAACATAAAAAAAATTTTGGAGCTGAAGATTACAGTTACTGAAGAATTCAATTGAGTCCTTCAGCATCAGATCAGATCAAGCAGAAGAAAGGATCAATGAGTTCAAAGATAGATCATTTGAAATTATTCACTAAGAGGAGCAAAAAGAAAAAGAATGAAAAGGAATGGAGAAAGCCTATGGATCTTATGGGACACCATTAACCAAAATAATTTATGCATCAGTGGGGTCCCAAAGGAGAAGAGAGGGGAAAAGGAGTAGAAAGCTTATTTAAAGAAATAATGGCTGAGAATTTCCTAAACCTGGGGAAAGATTTGGACAGCCACACTCATGAAGCTTATAGGTAATCCCCAAATTTCAATCAAAAATGATCTTTTCTGTGGCACAGTATAATAAAACCTAATGTCAAAGAAAAACAGAATTTTAAAAGTCACGGAGAATAAACAAATCTCATATATGGGAACCCCCTACCTGTTTTCAGTGGATTTTCATCAGGGACCTTTCAGGTCAGGAGTGAATGAGATGATATGTTCAAAGTGCTGAAAGAAAGTAAGTACCAACTGAGAATACTTTACCCAGCAAAGCTGTCCTTCATAAATGAATGTGAGATAAAGATTTTCCTAAGCAAATGAAACCTGAGGGAGTTCATCAATACTAGACATGCCTTACAAGGGATGCTGAAAGGAGTTCTTAAGGATGAAATGAAAGGGCACTAGTAACATGATAACACATAAAAATATTCAACACACTAGTAAAGGTAAATACATAGTCACATTCAAAGTACTCTAATAGTGTAATTTGGTGGTGGTAACCATTTTAATCTAGTGTAACAGTTGAAAGACAAATGTATTAATACTTACAGCTACAATAATTTAATAGATACACAATATAGAAAGTAAAGTGTGACATCAGAAACATAAAATATGATGTTTATGGGAATAAAAGGGTAGAATTTTTCTGTGAGATAGGAGTTATCAGCTTAAAAGAAGACTGTTGTATATATGAGGTTCCAAGTAAGCCATAAAACAAAAACCTATAGAAGATACACCCAAAGAGAAAGGATTCAAACCATACCACTATAGAAAATCATGAATTCACAAAAGAAGACAGCAAGAGAGGAAGAAACAAAAAAGAGTTACCAAACAGCCAGAAACCATAAACAAGATAGTGATAGTAAGTCCTTAGTCCTTACCTATCAATAATTACTTAAATGTAATAGTTTAAATGCTCCAGTGAAGGTGTAGAGTGGCTGAGTGAATAAACAAAAAAGACTTAACTATATGCTTCCTACAAGAAAATCACTTCAACTTTAAGGACGTAATATAGGTTCAAAGTGAAGGCACAGAAAAACATTCCATGCAAACAGAAATGAAAAGAAGCAGAGATAGCTATACTTATATCAGATGAAATAGGCTTGAAGTAAAAAACTGTAACTAGAAACAAATAAGGCCATTATATAATGATAAAGGAGCCAACATCAAGAGGAAAGAGTAATTGTAAATATATATGTACCCAGTGTCAGATCACCTAAATATATTAAGCAAATACTAAGAGATCTGACAAGTGATAGACAACAGTACAGTAATACTAGAGGACTTCAGTATCTGACATTTTTCAATGGACAGATCATCCAGACAGAAAAGCAATAAGGAAACATTGGACTTCAGGAGGAAGGAATAAGGAGGAATAAAGAAACAATGATACTTCAGACTAAATGGACCTAACAGACATACAGAACATTCCACCCAACATCAACAGAATATATATTCTTCTCAAGCGCACATGGGACATTGTCCAGGAATAGATCATATATTAGGTCACAAAATAAGTCTTTTAAGAAATTGAAAAAGTTGAAAATCATACCAAATATCTTCTGAGGCCACAGCTGTATGAAATTAGAAATCATAAGAGGAAAACTGGGAAATTCACACATATGTGGAAATGAAACAACATACTTCTGAACGATCAATCAAAGATGAAATTGAGGAATCTAAAAATACACTGAAAAAAACAGAAAATCAAGACACAACATACCAAACTTTATGGGATGTAGCAAAAGCAGTCCTGAGAGGGGAATTTATAGCAATAAACACCTACATGTGGAAAAAACAAAGATCACAAATAAACAACCTAACTTTACACATAGAGAACTAGAAAAAGAACAACCTAAGCGCAAAGTTAGCAAAAGGAAGGAGATAACAGAGATAAGACCAGAAATAAAAGAAATAGAGAATGAAAACATGAAAGAAAAGATCAATGAAATTAAGAGTTGGTTTTTAGGAACAAAATTGACAAACCTTTTAGCTAGACTTACCAAGAAAAAAGAGGACTCAAATAAAATTATAAATGGAAGAAGAGACTTTACAACTGATATCACAGAAATACAAAAGATCATACTACTGTAAATAATTATATGCCAACAAATTGGGCAACCTACTTGAAATGGATGAATTTCTAGAAATATACTACCTACCATGTCTGAATCATGAAGAAATAGAAAATCTGAACACACCAATAACAAGTAAGGAGATTGAGTAATCCAAAAATACCCAACAAAGAAAAGACAGGTCTTTTACCTCCTTGGTTAGATTTATTCCTGGGTATTTTGTTATTTTTGATGCAGTTGTAAATGGGATTGTTTTCTTAATTTCTCCTTCAGCTACTTTGTTGTTTGTATATAGAAATGCAATAACTTCTATATATTGTTTTGTATTCTGAAACTTTGTTGGACTCATATATTCTGCTAGTTTTGTGGTGCTGTCTTTAGGGCTATCAATCTATATATATTATTCATCTGCAAATAGTGTGACAATTTTATATTTATTATTAAAGGTCTTTCCCATTTTATTGTTAATATTCAGCAGTTTTTCCAAATGAATATAATTTTATTTTTCTCACTACAGTTATTTCTCTGCTCCTTATTGTAGGAAAAAAATAAAGTTTTTAAAACAAACTGTGATAATCACTTTTATATTTACCCC
Organism: Smutsia gigantea; assembly: GCA_032199065.1. Lineage (NCBI taxonomy): Eukaryota > Metazoa > Chordata > Mammalia > Pholidota > Manidae > Smutsia > Smutsia gigantea. The sequence continues at coordinate 164,974 of JAVSCE010006187.1, forward strand.
AAGTAGAATTATTTTAAGGATTCCATATTATGTTAGCTGGACACAGTATTAAAGCCTCATTCCAACTAGTGCAGTCACTATCTGTCAACATAGAATGATGTTACAGAACCATTGGCTATAGTCTCCATGCTGCACTTCCATCCCAGCTTATATTATGATTGTGAAATTTTTGTGCCTCTTTGTTGCCCTCACTCTCCCCACCTACCCACTGCTATGCCTCTGCTATGGTAACCACCATTCACTTCTCAGTGTTTCTGAGTATACTTCTTCTCTTTTGTTCATTTTGTATCGTTTTGTTTTTTATATCCCACAAATAAATGAAATCATATGGTATTTATATTTCTCTGCCTGGCTTAATTCACTGATCATAATACCTTCTGTGGCAACCCATATTATTGCAAATGGCTGAATTTCTTTTTTTTAAAGGCTGAATAATATTCCACTGTGTATATGTACCACATCCTCTTTTCATCTATTAATGGACACTTAGGTTGGTTCCATATCTTGGTTATTGTAAATAACATGGTAATAAACATAGGGGTGCATATATCTTTTCAAATAAGGGATTTTGTGTTTTGGGGGTTAATTTCTAGAAGTGGAGTTACTGGATCATATGGTATTTCTATTTTTAGTCTTCTTTGGAACCTCCATACTGCTTTCCATAGTGGCTGCACCAAGTGACATTCCCACCAACAGGGTAGGAGGGTTCCCTTTTTTTCCACATCCACATGGCCAACATTTGTTATTTTTTGTCTTTTGGATAGTGTCTATTCTAACTGGTGTGAGGTGATAACTCATTGTGGTTTTGATTTGCATTTTCCTGATGATTAGGAATGTAGAGCATCTTTTCAGGTGCCTGTTTGGCCATCTGTGTTTCTTCTGCGGAAAAATGTCTGTTGAGGTCCTCTGCCCATTTTTTAATCGGGTTGTTTTTATGGTATTGAGGCTTATGAGTTGTTTATATATTTTGGATGTTAAACCCTTATCAAATAAACTGTTTTTTGAATATGTTTTCCTATACTGTAGGTTACCTTTTTGTTCTGCTGATGGTGTCCTTTGCTGTACAGAATCTTTTTAGTTGATGTAGTCCTACTTGTTCATTTTTTATTTTGTTTCCCTTGCCTGAGGAGATGTATCCAGGAAAATACTGCTCATACTTATGTTGAAGAGATTTTTTTTATGTCTTATGAAAAACATATGATTTTTATGTTTTTTTTATGTCTTATGAAAAACATATGAGTTTTATAAAGTCTTATATTTAGGACTTTAATCCATTTCAAGTTTATGTTTGTATATGGAATTAGACAATAATCCAGTTTCATTCTCTTGCATGTAGCTGTCCAGTTTTCCCAACAGCAGTTATTGAAGAGTCTGTTTTTTCCCCATCGTATATTCACGACTCCTTTATTGTATATTAATTGACCATATATGTGTGCATTTATATCTGGGCCCTCCATTCTGTTCCATTGATCTTTGGGTGTGTTCTTGTGCCAGTACCATATTGTTTTGATTACTGTAGCTTTGTGATATACCCTGAAGTCAGGGCCCATAATAGCCCCAGCTTTGTTCTTCTTTCTCAGGATTGCTTTGGCTACTTGGGGTCTTTTGTGGTTCCATATGGATTTTAGGATAATTTGCTCTGGTTCATTGAAAAAAGATGTTAATATTTTGATAGGGATTGCATTGAATCTATAAAATCCTTTGGGCAGGATGACGATTTTGACAGTATTCATTGTTCCTATCCATTAGCATGGGATAGATTTCCATTTATTTGTGTCTTCTTTCATTTCTCTCATGAATGTCCTATAGATTTTCAGAGTATAGGTCTTTCATCTCCTTGGTTAGGTTTATTCCTAGGTACTCTTTCTGATTCAATTGTAAATGGAATTGTTTTCTTAATTTCTCTTTCTGTTAGTTTGCTGTTAGTATTTAGGAGCTCAGCAGATTTCTGTGTATTAATTATTCTGCAACTTTGCTGAATCCAGTTATTAGTTCTAATAGTTTTTTGGTGGAGTCTTTAGGGTTTTCTATGATAATATGTCATCTGCAATAGTAACAGTTTAATTTCTTTCTTACCAACTTGGATGCCTTTTATCTCATTATCTTGTGTGCCTGTGGCTAGGACTTCCAGTACCATGCTAAATAAAAGTAGTGAGAGTGGGTATCCCTGTCTTATTCCTGATCTTAGGAGAAGCTTTCAGCTTTTCACCATTGAGTATGGTGTTAGCTGTGGGTTTCTCATATATGGCCTTTGTTATGTTGATGTATGTTCCCCTGTGCGCATTTTGTTGATGGTTTTTATCATAAATGGATGTTGAATTTTGTCAAATGATTTTTCAGCATCTGTTGTGATCATGTGGTTTTTATCCTTTTATTAATAGTATATCACATTGATTTATGAATATTGCACCATCCTTGTATCACTGGAATAAATCCCATGTGGTTGTGATGGATGACTTTTGATGTATTTTTAAATTTGGTTTGCTAATATTTTGTTGAGGATTTTTGCATCTGATAGTCATCAAGGATATTGGTCTATAATTTTCTTTTTTTTGTAGTGTGTTTATCTGGTTTTGGTATTAGAGTGATGCTGGCCTCACAGAATATGTTTGTAATTATTCTCTCCTTCTGTTCTTTTTGGAGTACTTTAAGAAGAATGGGTATTAGCTCTTTAAATGTTTAGTAGAATTCAGCTGTGAAACCATGTGGGCCAAGACTTTTGTTTGTTGGGAGCTTTTGATTAACAATTCAATATCATTACTGGTAATTTGTTTCTGTTTCTTCTGGGTCAGTCTTGGAAGGTTGTACTTTCCTAGGAATTTGTCCATTTCTTCTAGTTTGTCCAATATACTGGCATGTAATTTTCCATAAAATTCTCTAATGAAATCTTTGTATTGCTGTGTTGTCGGTTATAATAATTCCTTTTTCTTTTCTGGTTTTATTTGTGTCCTCTATGTTTTTTTCATGATAAATTTGGATAGGGATTTATCTAATTTGTTTATCTTGTCAAAGAACCAGCTATTGGGTTCACTGATTATTTTTTCTGTTTTTTCCCTATTTTATTTATTTCTGCTCTTTTCTTTATTATGTCCCTCCTTCTACTAAGTTTGGGTTTCATTTGTTCTTTTCTGGTTTCTTTAGTTGTGAGTTTAGACTGTTTATTTGTGATTGTTCTTGTTTTTTGAGATAGGCCTGTATTGCTATGTACTTCTCTCTTAGACCTGCTTTTGTGGTATTCCACATATTTCGGACTATTTTGGTTTTGTTTTCATTTATCTACATGTATTGCTTGATTTCTTTGAATTGTTCATTGACCCACTGATTATGTAGAAGCATGTTGTTTAGCTTCCATGTATTTGTGGTTTCTTTTGTTTTGTGTAATTTATTTCTAGTTTTGTACTATTGTGGTCTGAGAAGCTCCTTGATATAATTTCAATATTTTTAAATTTATTGAGGTTCTTTTTGTGGCCTACTATGTTATCAATTATTGAGAAGTTTTCATGTGCATTTGAGAAAAATGTGTATCCTGATGCTTTTGTGTCGAATGTTCTGAAGATATCTGTTAAGTCCATCTGATCTAAGGTATTGTTCAGTGCCTCTGTTTCCTTATTTATTTTCTGTCTGGATGATCTGTTGATTGATGTAAGTGGTGTGTTAAAGTCCCCAATATGATTGAATTGCAGTCTGTTTCTACCTTTAGTTCTGTTAGTATTTGTTTTACATGTTCAGGTGCTCCTATGTTGGGTGCATAGATGTTTATAATGATTATATTCTCTTGTTGGACTGACTTATTATGTAATGTCCTTTGGTGTCTCTTGTTGCTTTCTTTGTTTTGTAGCCTGTTTTGTCTGATGCAAGTACTGCTATTCACTCCTGCTTTTTTTCTCCCTCCTATTTGCATGAAGTATCTTTTTCATTCCTTCACTTTTAGTCTGTGTATGTCTTTGGGTCTGAAATGAGTCTCTTGTAGGCAGCCTATAGATGGGTCTTATTTCTTTATCCATTCTGCCACTCTGTGTCTTTTGATTGGTGCATTAAGTCCATTTACATTTAAGGTGATTATTGATAGGTGTCTACTTATTGCCATTTTATTAATGTTTCCTGGTTGCTTTTGTAGTTACTCCTGTTCCTTTCTTCCTCTCTTAAACTTTTGTTATTTGATTGTTTTCTTTATTGCTATGATTGGATTTCTTCTTTTATATTTTTTTGTGTATCTGTTATAGGCTTTAGGTTTATGGTTACTATAAGGTTCATAGATAGTTTACTAAATATATAACAGTCTCTATTAAATTGATGGTTGCTTTATTTCAAACACAGTCTAGAAGTACTTCTTTATTTTTCTTCTTCCTCCTCCACATTGTATGTATTAGATGTCATAATCTGCATTTTTAGTGTATCCCTTGACATATTTTGTGTATAATTGGTTTTACTACTTTTTAAAAATATCATACTTGCTTAGTAAGTAATTGGTCTGCTACCTTTAATGTGAGTATATTTTCCTGATGAAAAATACTTAGGCTTAGGAACATTTCCTTTTGTAGTGTACTTCTACAGAAGTACCTTTAGTGTATCCTGTAAGTCCAGTTTAGTGGTGGTGAATTCTTTTAACTTTTGTTTATCTGGAAACTTTTTATTTCTCCTTCCATTCTGAATGATAACCTTGCTGGGTAGAAGATTCCTGGTTGTAGGTTCTTCTATTTCATTTAGCACATTAAATATTTCATACCACTCCCTTCTGGCCTGTAAAGTTTCTGCTGAGAAATCTGCTGATAGCCTCATGGGGTTTCCCTTATAGGTAACTTGTCTCTCTCTTGCTGTTTTTAAGATTCTCTCTTTATCTTTAAACTTTGCCATTTTAATTACTACATGTCTTGGTTTTGTCTTCCTGTGGTTCCTTTTGTTAGTGGTTCTCTGAGCTTCCAAGACCTGGCAGTCTGTTTCCTTCCCCAATTGGGGTTTTTTTCAGCAATTATTTTTTTCAAAGAAATTTTCTCCTCCTCTTTCTCTCTCTTCTTTTGGTACCCCATTATTTGAACATTTTTTCATTTGGAGTTGTCTTACGTTTTTCTTAGCATCCTCTCATTTTTAGAAATTATTTTTTCTCTCTGTTCCTCAGCTTTGATGTTTTCCTTTTCTTAATTTCCATCTCATTGATTGTCTCCTCTTCTTGCAGCAATCTATTATTCATTCCCTCCATTGTATTTTCCATTTCAGTTACTGTATTCTTCAGCTCGAGTCGCTCTTTTTCATGTTTTCTGTGTCTTTGTTGATGTTCATACTGAGATCATCTATTCTGTAGGTCAGTGAGCATATTTATGACTTACTTTGAAGTCTTCATGAAGATGATTGGTAATCTCTGTTTCATTTAGTTCTCTTTTGGGTGTCTTATCATGTTCTTTTGTTTGGAACATATTCCTCTTCTTCCTCATTTTGTCTGGTTCTCTGTGTTTTTTCTTTTGTATTGGATAGATCAGCTCTGCCTCCTGGTCTAGAAAGTAATGGCTTTATGAAGAAGGAGTCCTGTGGTGCCCAGAAGCTCAAGACTGTTTACTCTCCAGTGCCTGTTTCTCCTTTGTGGTGGAGCCACAGTTGTTGTTGTGGGACTGTGGGCAGGGCTGCCTTTCTGCCTGTCTGCTGGCAGTGGCTGATCTCTGTCAGCAGAGGGTGACAGCTCCCTCTGTGCACTTTGTGAGATGTGCAGTGGAGCTTCTGCCAGGATCATTGTTGGAAGGGCCACCCTCTGCCTTCCAGGAAGCAGTGGTGGCACTTCTGGGCTAATGGGGTGTGCAGGTACCGGGCACAGGGGACTGTGACCTGGGGCTGGGCCACTGATGAAGAGGAAGGAGTTTTTGGAACTGGCTTTCACAGACACCTCTCCATCTGGGCTAAGAGTGGGTTGGGAAAACCTCCCTGGAAAGTCAGGCAGCAAAGTCTGACACTGCTGGGCCTAGCCAGTTGAGCAGGCATATATGCAGGGAAGCTCTTCAAGGCTGAGCTGCCAGCAATTGGGCTGGCTTCCGCAAGTGCTCTGCCAGTTGGGTTGAGGGAGGAGTGGGGAAGTGCCATCCACCTGTCCTTTCACCTCCGAGAGAGCTCTGTCCAACCCCCACCTCTCTGGCACCCTCTCCACTGCTGGTAAATCTTTCAAACTGCCACCTCTGGTTGGGTCTCAGAAGGACCAGTGGAGCATGCCTGTCCTCCGCAAGTGGCAGGAGTCTCAGCCTCCCACGGTGCTCCATCTCTCCCTGGTGTCCAGTTCCATTAATCACCAAAGTCCCGTGTAGTGTGGACTCATTTTCCCAGAACAGATCTCCAGGCCCAGGTGTGAGGGATTCCTGAGTGCTTCTCTGCCCCTACTGGGTTCCTCTCTCTCCAGCTTGTGGACTGGGATGGGGGAATGGCTTGGGTCCCAATTGATTGCAGCTGTGCCACTTTACCCTTCTCTATGTGGGCTTCTCTTCTTCACCAGGTGTAGATCATCTATTCTGTAGTGTTGAAGTCGTTTTCAGGGTTAGTTGTGTTTGCTGTAGTTGCTTCCTTGATGTGTATGTGGGAGAAGGTTACAGTCTTGCCTTCCTATTCTGCCATCTTTTTCTTTCTCACTCCTTGACAATTTATATTGGCATATGGTTTAGATATGTGTTTTCATGAAGAGACCACAAATGTTCATTACCCTATTTCTTCTTTTATTAGTTGAAAGTCCTTAGTCTATGATAGAAGTTGGCAAACTTTTTCTGTGATGGGCCAAATAGTAAATATTTTCAGCTTTCTTGCAATGGCCAGCTCTGCTAATGTGGCATAAAAGCAGCCATAAGTGACATATAAATGAAAATATTAGCTATATTCCAATAAAACTCTACTTAGAAAAACAGGTGGCTGACCTTACTTGAAAGCCTGTGGGCCATGGTGTATCAGTCCTAGCCTAGGATATCTATCTAAATGATGCATATTTTCATGGCAGGTATCTTTGAATTTGTGTACTTTCCTTATTAAGCAGTTATACTGACAATGGATTAAAAGGTCCTGGGAGAAGATAATCAGTCAGGAATAGTTGAAACATATCAAGATCCCGTTTATTTGTTTCTTCAGTTAACAAATGTTAATTGAATTCATTCAATATGTGAGGTGTTCTACTGGGGATACACTGGCACATTAGGAAGACATCCTTCCCTTTAAGGAGCTGCAGGCTAGGGAGGAAAAAGAAGCATTCAGTACAAAATTATGAGAAGTGGAGTTCAATAAATATGAATGTGCAAATTACTGTGAAAGGCAAGTGGAAAGTCTTTTGAGAGCAATACCAGAGTGTCCTAACCTAAACTGAGAAAATAAAATATTTGGGTTGGATTGCAAATGTGATACTGCTTCCAGTCAGTATTCAGTCCTACCCTGTTCCATTACGTTTACTTAATTTTTATGGTGCATCCTTCTTTTTTTTAATTGTGAAATTTGGATTATGTTCACTTTCTTTCCAGTAGTATTTTACCACTAAATTTTTAATAGCATCTCTTTGTTATTACCAGGTTAGAAAGTCATCTCATGCCGAGTATAAACTTTATTATATTTCTGTATGGTTGACTCTTGAACAATATGGTTTTGAACTGCACAGGTCCGCTTATATGTGGGTTTTTTTTTTTCAAGAAATGTGTTGGAAAAAATTTTGGAGATCTGCGACAATTTGAAAACATTTTCTGGTTTACTTTATTGTAACAGTATATACTACATATCACATAAAAATGTGTTAGTAGACTTTATTTTATTGGTAAGGCTTCTTCTGGTCAACAGTAGCTGTCAGTAGTTAAGTTTTTGGTGAGTCAAAGGTTATATGCAGATTGTTTATTACAGTGGGTGTTGGCACCCCTCCCTAACTCTTGTGTTGTTCAACTGTATTTGAATAGGAGAATTATGGTGTTTCTTTTTAATCCTTCCTGTATTTTTCAGGCTTTTTTCCTCAGTATTATTGCATAATTAATAAAAAAGGGGAAAAACAAAAAATATTCAAACGAAGAATATGGGCATCTATTGTCATACTGGAAATTCATATCTTAGAGTATAGATAACAATCTACTTATGATTTCTAGAAGATAATAAGTATATAGTAACTTCTTTTTGGTAGTTTCCTCCTTTGAAATCATAGAACTAAAGCTATTTGGTTCCAGCAAGGGACTTCATTAACCATGCTTGGCTTTGCACATTTTCCTGGTGAGGAAATTAAGACTCTTAAGAGAATTAAGTGGCTTATGCAAGGCTAGGTAGCTTTTCCAAGTTCCCACAGCTAATGAGTTGCAAAAGCCAGCACCAGAAGCCTCAACTTTAAACTCCTAGTCTGGCCTTTTTTCATTAAATCAGTACTGCCTTTCAGATGACTCAGGTTAATAGATAGTTGTTGACTGTTGTCTAAATTTAATTGTCTTTCTATAATTTCCATGTGTCATTTATTGGTATTTAGGAATTACCAGTGTATGCGTTGGTCTTTCTTAAAATACTTCTATTGACTCCAACATCCTTTAAATATAAATTCCTCCATTTAAAATCTAAGACGTCAGTGTTTCCTTGGCAACGTAAACTTAGGCACATTCTCATGAGATCTATATACATCTTTCCTTATTAATTTTGTTAGCACTGTGGGCAGTAATTTTATCCTTTTTGTACTGATAATGCATTAAAAGTGGACTAGAGGGGAGGGAAATTGGAAGGTACAAGAGAACAATAGGAAGAGAGAGAAAGACTCAAAGTTATTAGGGTTTTACTTTAAATTTTAAGACAATAAGGTGATTTTATTGTCTAATAAAATATGCTTGTGTTTCTATTGATAGTTGTATTTTTTTTCTGAATTTGTGACTTTCAAGGCATGATATAGTTTCTAGTGGAAATAATCTTTAAAATACAAGATACATATTTCCTTAACATACAGTAGAACCTAAATCCTTTATTTTATTTTTGGTAAGCTGTAATCATAATAACAAGATGTAAAATATTAAATGACACACCGTTCTTAGAGGCATGATTAGAAGAAAGTATGCAATGTTGAAATTGCCAAGTCATTGCAGCATCCTTCGGTTGTTTCATTTCTCATGGTAGCCATTTCTATTCTCATAGCCTTACATTGATAGGAGGTGAACATAGCCGTGGAAAATGCTAACCCAAAAGTGAAATCATGTATATTTTCCTGTGACATCTTCTAAAGAAAATTTGACATTTGGGCGTTATCATCCCAAGCAGAAGCCTTATACCCATGAAACAATAACGCCACCCTCGTATCTTCCTTAGCCCCTGCTAATCTGTATTCTGTTTTTTTTTTCCTATGAATTTGCATTTTCTGGGTACCTCATGTAAGTGGAATCATGCAGTATTTGTCCTTTTGCATCTGGCTTATTTCACTTAGTATAATGTCAAGGTCTGTTCATGTTATAACGTGTCAGATTTTCATTCCTTATTAAACCTGAGTAACATTCCATTGTATGTATATATCACTTAAAAAAGTCCATTTGTGGAGATCTGGATTGTTTCCTCCTTTTAGCTAATGTGAGTAAAATGCTGCTTTGAACATTGGTGTACAAGTATCTTTTTCAGTCCTTGCTTTTAGTTTTTCTGGTTGTACATCTAGATTTGGAGCTGCTGGATCATATGGTCATAGTATGTTTGACTTTCTGAGGAACCACCCCACTGTTTTCCACAACTGCTACCCCATTTTATATTCCCACCAGCAATACACAAGGGTTCTAATTTCTCCACATTCTCACCAGTACTTATTATCATTATTGTTTAATAACAACTGTCCTAATGGGTGTGAAGTGGTATCTCATTGTGGTCCCATCTTAGTTCTTGACCATGATGAGATTGTATGAGAACTGTAGGCGGTTCTCTCGGATTTTGACCCACGTTTAAAATGTTGGTAATTGGGTATACTCATTTAGTATGTTAATTATCCTTTTTTCTTTTTTAAGAAAAAGCGTCCAAAATTGTATGAAATTTATGTTCATTAGTTAATTCATCTTTTTCCAATGAATTTGAAGGCTTGGAGTTGGAAGGATAGTTTCTCAGTCATGATAAAAATTTTGATTAAACATTGTCATAAAATTTGAAATGGTTTTGTAAGCATTAGACTGTAGTCTGTTTTTCTCTGTTGATAATCCCTGTGCAATAATGCAATATCAATTAAATAGATTTGTTGCAAACCATTTGTTTCTATGTAGTGATGCTAAAAAAGGTTTCAGTTTTCAGTTTTTGTGGCGTTTTCCTGAGTATATGATTTTTTATAAGATGAAAGTTTGTTATAATTCACATTTTTTTTTTTTACTGAAACATCAAAATGAGAAAACAAATTAGCTTTCATGGTTGGAGGCCATTTAACATTTTTGTATACTTAGTATTCATTCACTGATATCTTCAATGTCCAGGCTTGAATTTGGAAAGTATTTGCTTGATTAAACAGACTCAGAGTAATAATTCGACTTAACTCCCCAATTCATGTGGATGGTCGTTACCATGAATGAATACAAAAGAACTTTCCTGGCTGTGATAATCTACTCATAATCTCTGTGGAACAGGGTTCCTCAGCCTTGGTGCCATTGACTAAAGGATTGCTGAATAAAAGAGTCAAGTCAGAGCTGTGATGCAATGTGAAATCCTAACAGGGAGAAAGACAGACGTGAAAGAGGCCCCCTGGAAGGGTAGTGATAAACATGAGACATGTAGGACTAGGAAGAGTCAGTGAGATAGAGGCATCAGAAATACCCACTTTTCATCTACAGTGTTTAAGATGAGGTGTTCTTAATTTTGTGAGTCAGCACCAGTAAATTCTCTCTTTTCCTAGGGCATAATACTTTTTTTTTTAATATAATTTATTTTATTATCATTAATTTACAATTACATGTGCAATATTACGATTATTAAACTACCCCTTCATCAGGTCCCCCCCACCAACCCCATTACAGTCACTGTCCATCAGCGTAGTGAGATGCTATAGAATCACTACTTGTCTTCTCTGAGTTGTACTGCCCTCCCCGTGCCTCCCCAAAATTACATCTGCTAATCGTAATGCCCCTTTTTCCCTCTTATCCCTCCCTTCCCGCCCATTTTCCCCAGTCCCTTTCCCTTTGGTAACTATTAGTCAGTTCTTGGCTCTGTGAGTCTGCTGCTGTTTTGTTCCTTCAGTATTTTTTCTTTGTTCTTATAATCCACATATGAGTGAAATCATTTGATACTTGTCTTTTTCGGCTTGGCTTATTTCACTGAGCATAATACCCTCTAGCTCCATCCATGTTGTTGCAAATGGGAGGATTTGTTTTCTTCTTATGGCTGAATAATATTCCATTGTGTATATGTACCACATCTCCTTTATCCATTCATCTACTGATGGACACTTAGGTTGCTTCCATTTCTTGGCTATTGTAAATAGTGCTGCAATAAACATAGGGGTGCATCTGTCTTTTTCAAATTGGGCTGCTGCAGTCTTAGGGTAAATTCCTAGGAGTGGAATTCCTGGGTCAAATGGTATTTCTATTTTGAGTTTTTTTTGAGGAACCTCCATACTGCTTTCCACAATGGTTGAACTAATTTGCAGTCCCACCAGCAGTGTAGGAGGGTTCCCTTTTCTCCACATCCTCGCCAACATTTGTTGTTGTTTGTGTTTTGATGTTGGCCATCCTCACTGGTGTGAGGTGATATCTCATTGTGGTTTTAATCTGCATTTCTCTGATGATTAGTGATGTGGAGCATCTTTTCATGTGCCTCTTGGCCATCTGAATTTCTTCTTTAGAGAAGTGTCTATTCATGTCCTCTGCCCATTTCTTAATTGGATTATTTGCTTTCTGTTTGTTAAGGTGCATGAGTTCTTTATATATTTTGGATGTCAACCCTTTATCAGATACGTTTCTTATGAATATATTCTCCCATACTGTAGGGTGTCTTTTTGTTCTACTGATGGTGTCCTTTGCTGTACAGAAGCTTTTCAGCTTGATATAGTCCCACTTGTTCATTTTTGCTTTTGTTTCCCTTGCCCGAGGGAGATATGTTCATGAAGAAGTCGGTCATGTTTATGTCCAAGAGATTTTTGCCTATGTTTTTTTCTAAGAGTTTTATGGTTTCATGACTTACATTCAGTCTTTGATCCACCTTGAGTTTACCTTTGTGTATGGGGCTAGACAGTAGTCCAGTTTCATTCTCTTACATGTAGCTGTCCAGTTTTTCCAACACCAGCTGCTGAAGAGGCTGTCATCTCCCATTGTATATCCAAGGCACTTTTATCAAATATTAATTGACTGTATATGTTTGGGTTAATGTTTGGATTTTCTATTCTGTTCCACTGGTCTGTGGGTCTGTTTTTGTGCCAATACCAAATTGTCTTGATTACTGTGGCTTTGTAGTAGAGCTTGAAGTCAGGGAGCGTAATTCCCCCTGTTTTATTCCTCCTTCCCAGGATTGCTTTGGCTATTCGGGGTCTTTTGTGGTTCCATATGAATTTTAGAATTATTTGTTCCAGTTCATTGAAGAAAGCTGTTGGTAGTTTGATAGGGATTGCATTGAATCTGTAGATTGCTTTAGGTAGTATAGCCATTTTGACAATATTTATTCTTCCTAGCCAAGAGCATGGGATGCATTTCCATTTGTTAGTGTCCTCTTTAATTTCTCTTAGGAGTGTCTTGTAGTTTTCAGAGTACAGGTCTTTCACTTCCTTCGTTAGGTTTATTCCTAGGTATTTTATTCTTTTTGATGCAATTGTGAATGGAATTGTTTTTCTGATTTCTCTTTCTGTTAGTTCATCATTAGTGTACAGGAAAGCAACAGATTTCTGTGTGTTAATTTTGTATCCTGCAAGTTTGCTGAATTCAGATATTAGTTCTAGTAGTTTTGGAATGGAATCTTTAGGGTTTTTTATGTACAGTATCATGTCATCTGCAAATAGTGACAATTTGACTTCTTCTTTACCAATCTGGATGCCTTGTATGTCTTTGTTTTGTCTGATTGCTGTGGCTAGGACCTCCAGTACTATGTTGAATAACAGTGGAGAGAGTGGGCATCCCTGTCTTGTTCCCGATCTTAGATGAAAAGCTTTCAGCGTCTCGCCATTAAGTATGATGTTAGCTGTGGGTTTGTCATATATAGCCTTTATGATGTTGAGGTACTTGCCGTCTATACCCATTTTGTTGAGAGTTTTAATCAGGAATGGATGCTGAATTTTGTCAAATGCTTTTTCAGCATCTATGGAGATGATCATGTGGTTTTTGTTCTTCTTTTTGTTGATGTGGTGGATGATGTTGATGGATTTTCGAATGTTGTACCATCCTTGCATCCCAGGGATGAATCCCACTTGATCATGGTGTATGATACTCTTGATGTATTTTTGAATTCGGTTTGATAATATTTGTTGAGTATTTTTGCATCTACGTTCATCAGGGATATTGGTCTGTAATTTTCTTTTTGGTGAGGTCTTTGCCTGGTTTTGGTATTAGAGTGATGCTGGCTTCATAGAATGAGTTTGGAAGTATCCCTCCTCTTCTATTTTTTGGAAAACTTTAAGGAGAATGGGTGTTATTTCTTCTCTATATGTCTGGTAGAATTCAGAGGTGAATCCATCAGGCCCGGGGGTTTTGTTCTTGGGTAGTTTTTTGATTACCAATTCGATTTCGTCGCTGGTGATTGGTCTGTTTAGTTTTTCTGTTTCTTGCTTGGTCAGTCTTGGAAGGTTGTATTTTTCTAAGAAGTTGTCCATTTCTTCTATGTTTTCCAGCTTGTTAGCATATAGATTCTCATAATATTCTCTTATGATTCTTTGTATTTCTGTGGGGTCCGTCGTGATTTTTCCTTTCTCATTTCTGATTGTGTTTATGTGTGTAGATTCTCTTTTTCTCTTAATGAGTCTGGCTAGGGGTTTATCTATTTTGTTTATTTTTTCAAAGAACCAGCTCTTGGTTTTATTGATTTTTTCTATTGTTTTATTCTTCTCAATTTTATTTATTTCTTCTCTAATCTTTATTATGTCCCTCCTTCTGGTGACTTTGGGCCTCATTTGTTCTTCTTTTTCCAATTTCAGTAATTGTGTCTTTAGACTATTCATTTGGGAATGTTCTTCCTTCTTTAAATAGGCCTGGATGGCAATATACTTTCCTCTTAGAACTGCCTTTGCTGCGTCCCACAGAAGTTGTGGCTTTGTGTTGTTGTTGTCATTAGTCTCCATATATTCTTTGATTTCTGTTTTGATTTGGTCGTTAACCCATTGATTAATTAGGAGAGTGTTGTTAAGTCTCCATGTATTTGTGAGCCTTTTTGATTTCTTTCTAAAATTTATTTCTAGTTTTATACCTTGGTGATCTGAGAAGTTGGTTGGTAGGATTTCAATATTTTTGAAATTACTGAGGTTCTTTTTGTGGCCTAGTATGTGGTCTATTCTGGAAAATGTTCCATGTGCACTTGAGAAGAATGTGTATCCTGTTGCTTTTGGGTGTAGAGTTCTGTAGATGTCTGTTAGGTCCATCTGTTCTAGTGTGTTGTTCAGTGCCTCTGTGTCTTTACTTATTTTCTGTCTGGTTGATCTGTCCTCTGGAGTGAGTGGTGTGTTGAAGTCTCCTAATATGAATGCATTGCTGTCTATTTCCTCCTTTAATTCTGTTAGTATTTGTCTCACATATGCTGGCGCCCTGTGTTGGGTGCATATATATTTATAATGGTTATATCTTCTTGTTGGACTGACCCCTTTATCATTATGTAATGTCCTCCTTTATCTTTTGCTACTTTCTTCGTGTTGAAGTCTATTTTGTCTGATACAAGTACTGCAACACCTGCTTTTTTCTCTTTGTTGTTTGCATGAAATATCTTTTTCCATCCCTTCACTTTTAGTCTGTGTATATCTTTGGATTTGAGGTGAGTTTCTTGTAGGCAGCATATAGATGGGTCTTGCTTTTTTATCCATTCTGTTACTCTGTGTCTTTTGATTGGTGCATTCAGTCCATTTACATTTAGGGTGATTATTGATAGATATGTACTTATTGCCATTGCTGGCTTTAGATTCGTGGTTACCAAGGGTTCAAGGGTTGCTTCTTTACTATCTAACAATCTAACTTAACTTTCTTGTTAAGTTATTGTAAACACAGTCTGATGTTTCTTTATTTCTCTCCCTTCTTATTCCTCCTCCTCCATTCTTTCTATAATAGGTGTTTTATTCTTTGCCTTAGTTAGTATTTGGATGGTCTGCTTTCTTTGCTATGATTTTATTTTCTCTGGTGACATCTTTTTAGCCTTAGGTGTGCTTCCATCTAGAGCAGTCCGTTTAAGAAATCCTGTAGTGGTGGTTTATGAGACGCAAATTCTCTCAACTTTCTTTTGTCTGGAAATTGTTTAATCCCTCCATCATATTTAAATGATAATTGTGCTGGATACAATATTCTTGGTTCGAGGCCCTTCTGTTTCATAACGTTAAATATATCATGCCATTCTCTTCTGGCCTGTAAGGTTTCTGTTGAGAAGTCTGATGATAGTCTGATGGGTTTTCCTTTGTAGGTGATCTTTTTTCTCTCTCTAGCTGCCTTTAATACCCTGTCTTTATCTTTGATCTTTGCCATCTTAATTATTATGTGTCTTGGTGTTGTTTTCCTTGGGTCCCTTGTGTTGGGAGATCTATGAGCTTCGGTGGACTGCGAGACTACTTCCTTCCCCAGCGAGGGAAAGTTTTCAGCAATTATTTCTTCAAAGACACTTTCTATCCCTTTTTCTCTCTCTTCTTCCTCTGGTACTCTTATAATGCGAATATTGTTCCGTTTGGATTGGTCACACAGTTCTCTTAATATTCTTTCATTCCTAGAAATCCTTTTATCTCTCTCTGCCTCAGCTGCTCTGTACTCCTGTTCTCTGTTTTCTATTCCATTAACAGTCTCTTGCATCTCATCCATTCTGCTGTTAAGCCCGTCGATCGCTTGTCTGATTTCTGTATTGTCTTTCCTCAGTTCCCTCACTTCCTCCCTCAGCTCTTGCACATTTCTCTGTAGGTCCATCAGCATGGTTATGACTTTTATTCTGAATTCTTTTTCAGGGAGGCTGTGCATTTCCATCCCTTCAGACTGCCTCTCTGGGGTTGTCTGGTTGATTTTGGTCTGAACCATATTCCTCTGTCTTTTCATGGCTATATAATTGGTCACTGATAGTTGCCACGTATGTCAGCTGGGCTCTTTAAGACTTTAAAAAGAGAAGAAAAAAAAAGAGAAAAAAAAGAAAGAAAGAAAAAAAAAGAAAAAATAAAGAAAAAAAACAAAAACAAAACAAAAAAAACAAAAAAATGCCCATCGGACGTAGATTCTGTGGTAATGCTCTAGGTGGCGCTATTGCCCCACTATTCCACAGCTGTGACCGTGCCGCTCTGCAGGGCCCTTTATCGCTCTGGCAGGGGTGGGAACGAATAGGAGGCTGTTGATCTCAGTGAGAAGTGTAAGTATGGCTACGCTTCCTCAGTCTCCAGCTAAGGCATCTGAAACTCCCCAGGACTCCCAGCCTGCTGGGCTGAGTGTGCTGGGGCAATCCGGCTCCTCCGCTGGGCTCCTGTCTCTTTAAGACTGCTGAAGAAAGCACGCGCTTTTTTTTTTTCCCTTCCCGGGAGCCGGCTGCAAGCACCCTGGCGCGTTCCCTGCTCAGATCCTGCCGCTCTGTCTCTCCAATCTCCGCTGCACTGCGCAATGTGGGTCAGCGCTCCCCGCGCAGATCACTGGGGCTGGCTACTTCACGGGGTGTACTTCCACTCCCTCCCGGCTCTGAATCCTCTCCTCCCGCCGGTGCGCTGGGGTGGGGGATTGCTCAGGTCCTGCCGGGTCGCGGCTCCATATCTTACCTGCCTCTTGGGGTGCCGAGTCCTCTCGGGTGTACCTGCACGCTGTGCGCTTTCCTATGTATTCTCATCTCTCTTTTAGGAATAGATGTATTTTCTGTGTTTTCGTAGATATATATATACTGTTGGGAGGAGATTTCTGCCGCCCTGCTCACACCGCCATCTTCCCGGAAGTACCACAACAGATTTCTGTGTATTAATTTTGTATCCTACAACTTTACTGAATTCAGATATTAGATCCAGTAGTTTTGGAGTGTATTCTTTAGGGTTTTTTATGTACAATATCATGCCATCTGCAAACAGGGACAGTTTGACTTCTTCCTTGCAATCTGGATGCCTTTTATTTCTTTGTGCTGTCTGATTGACATGGCTAGGACCTCTAGAATTATGTTGAATAAAAGTGGGGAGAGTAGGCATCCTTGTCTTGTTCCTGATATTACAGGAAAAGCTTTCAGCTTCTTGCTGTTAAGTATAATGTTGGCTGTGGGTTTGTCATATATGGCCTTTATTATGTTAAGGTACTTGCCCTCTATACCCATTTTGTTGTGAGTTCTTATCATGAATGGATGTTTAATTTTGTTTAATGCTTTTTCAGCATCTATGGAGATGATTATATGGTTTTTGTCCTTCTTTTTGTTGATGTGGTAGATGATGTTGATGGATTTTCGAATGTTGTACCATCCTTACATCCCTGGGATAAATCCCACTTGATCATGATGGATGATCTTTTTGATGTATTTTTGAATTCGGTTTGCTAATATTTTTTGGAGTATTTTTGCATCTATGTTCATCTGGGATATTGGTTTGTAGTTTTCTTTTTTTGTGGATTCTTTGCCTGGTTTTGGTTTTAGAATGATGTTGGCCTTGTAGAATGTGTTTGGGAGTATTCCCTCCTCTTCTACTTTTTGGAAAACTTTGAGGAGGATGGGTATTAGGTCTTCACTAAATGTTTGATAAAATTCAGCTGTGTAACCATCTGGTACAGGGGTTTTGTGCTTAGGTAGTTTTTGATTACCAATTTAATTTCTTTGCTGGTAATTGGTCTATTCAGATTTTCTGTTTCTTCCTAGGTCAGCCTTGGAAGGTTGTATTTTTCTAGAAAGTTGTCCATTTCTTCTAGGTTATCCAGTTTGTTAGCAAATAATTTTTCATAGTATTCTCTCTTAATTCTTCATATTTTTGTGGTGTCTCTAGTGATTTTTCCTTTCTCATTTCTGATTCTGTTTATGTTTGTAGACTCTCTTTTTTTCTTGATAAGTCTGGCTACGGATTTATCTATTTTGTTTATTTTCTCAAAAACAAGTTCCTGCTTTCATCATTCTTCCTATTGTTTTATTTTTCTCATTTTTATTTATTTCTGCTTTAATCTTTATGACATCCCTCTTTCTACTGACTTTGAGCCTCATTTGTTCTTCCCTTTTTAGTTTCATTAATTGTGAGTTTAGACTATTTATTTGGGATTGTTCTTTTCCCTGAGGTAAGCCTTTATTGCAATATATTTCCCTCTTAGCATGGCCTTTGCTGTGTCCAACAGATTTTCTGGTGTTGAATTATTGTTGTCATTTGTCTCCATGTATTGCTTGATCTCTGTTTTTATTTGGTCATTGATCCTTTGATTATTTAGAAGCATGACATTAAGCCTCCATGCATTTGTGGTCTTATTCATTTTCTTTGAGTAATTTATTTCTAGTTTCATACCATTGTGATCTGAGAAGCTGGTTGGTACAATTTCAATCTTTTTAAATTTACTGAGGTTCTTTTTATGGCCTAGTATATGATCTATTCTTGAAAATATTCCATTTGCACTTGAGAAGAATGTGTATCCTGTTGCTTTTGGATGGAGTGTTCTATAGATGACCGTTAGGTCCATCTGTTCCAATATGTTGTTCAGTGCCTCTGTCTCTTTATTTATTTTCTGTCTGGTTGATCTGTCCTTTGGAGTGAGTGGCATGTTGAAGTCTCTCAAAATGAATGCATTGCATTCTATTTCTCCCTTTAATTCTGTTTGCATTTGTTTCATATATGTAGGTGATCCTGTGTTGGGTGCATAGATATTTATAATAGTTATATTCTCTGGTTGGACTGACACCTTTATCATTATGTAATGTCCTTCTTTGTCTCTTGTTACTTACTTTGCTCTGAAGTCTATTTTGTCTGATACAAGTACTGCAACTCCTGCTTTTTTCTCCCTATTAGTTGCATGAAATATCTTTTTCCATCCCTTCAGTTTTAGTTTGTGTATGTCTTTGGGTTTGAAGTGAGTCTCTTGTAGGCAGCATATAGATGGGTCTTGGTTTTTATCGATTCAGTGATTCTATGTCTTTTGATTGGTACATGCAGACCATTTACATTTAGGGTCATTATCGATAGGTATGTACTTATTGCCACTGCAGGCTTTAGATTTGTGGTTACCAAAGTTCAAGGGTAATGCCCTTTCTATCTAACAGTGTAATTTAACTTACTTTGTATGCTATTACAAACACAACCTAAAGATTCTTTTTTTCCCTCCTTTTTCTTCCTCCTCCATTCTTTGTATGTTATGAATCATATTCTGTATTCTTTGTCTATCCCTTGGGTGACATCTGTTTAGCCTTAGGAATACTTCCATCTATAGTAGTCCATCCAAAATTCACTGTAGAGGTTATTTGTGGGACATAAATTCTATCAGCGTTTGCGTATCTGAAAATTGTTTAATCCCTCCTTCAAATTTAAATGATAACCTTGTGGGTAGAGTATTCTTGGTTTAAGGCCCTTCTGCTTCATTGCATTAATTACATCATGCCCTCCCTTCTGGCCTGTAAGGTTTATGTTGAGAAGTCTGATGATAGCCTGATCAGTTTTACTTTGTATGTGATTTTTTTTGTCTGTGTAGTTTCTTTTAAAAGTCTGTCTTTATCCTTGATCTTTGCCATTTTAATTATTATATGTCTTGATGTTGTCTTCCTTGGGTCCCTTGTGTTGGGATATCTGTGCATCTCCATGGCTTGAGAGACTATCTCTTTCCCTAGATTGGGGAAGTTTTCACCAATTACCTCCTCAATAACACTTTCCATCACTTTTTCTCTCTCTTCTTCTTCTGGTACCCCTATTATGCAAATATTTTTCCGTTTGGATAGATCACACAATTCTCTCAATATTCTTTCATTCTTAGAGATTCTTTTTTCTCTCTGTGCCTCAGCTTCTTTGTATTCTTCTTCTCTAATTTCTATTCCATTTGCTTTCTCTTCTACTACATCTAATCTGCTTTTAAATCCCTCCATTTTATGTTTAATTTCATATATGGAATATCTTAATGATTGAGTCTTCATCTTAAACTTGTTCCTGAGTTCTTGAATATTTTTCTGTACCTCCATAAGCATGTTTATGATTTTTATTTTGAACTCTCTTTCAGAAAGATTTGTGAGTTCAGTTTCATTTGACCCTTTTTCTGGGGTTTGTGAAATTTTTGTCTGAACCATGTTCTTTTGACATTTCATATTTCTCTGTGGTGCCCTCTAGTGCCCAGAAGCTCCAGTCTTTGGAGCTGCTCAGCTCCTAGAGTGAGGTTGGGGGGCATAGGTGAGCAGAGCTGGTGCCTGGGGTGAGGAAAGATGTGTTTACTGAATTCCTTCTGTAGTGCCTGTCTCCCATATGTAAGCCTCTGTGTTCTGCATGTCTATCTGTCGTAGGCGGGGCCTCCCTTTGACTGGCCTGACACCTGCACAGTGACTGCCATTTTGTGAGCAGGTGCCTGCAGGCCAGGAGGAAGGCTTCGCAGGCTATGTGGGGTGCCTTGGAGCTGAGTAGCCAGTCAGGGATATGGAGCACCTGAAGCTCCTCAAAGTTCCCAATCTGCTGGGCAGAGCACACAGACAACCTTGTCCCCCTATCCCTTCTCTCATGCAGCAAGCTATGTGCAAACCCCACCCCTTCAGCAGCCCTCTTGCTGCTAAGGAGCCTGTCAGGTCATCCACCTTTCCTTAGTCCTAGAGCAGCTGGGTGTGGATCCCATCCTCCATAAATGGCTGGAATCTGTCTCTCAAGCACTCTGCCTGTCCCAGATGCCCATCCTCCAGAGTACCACATAATGTATGTTTCTGCTCATAAAGCAGATGTCCAGGGCTAGGTGTTCAGCAGTCCTAGGCTTCCACCCCCACCCCTGCTCCTTTTCTCTTCCTCCCGCCGGTGAGCTGGGGTGGGGAAAGGGCTTGGGTCCCACCGGATGGAGGCTTTCGTACATTACCCTGTTTCGTGAGGTCTGCTCTGTTCATGAAGCCTGTATGCAGTCTGGTGCAGTCTTCTTTCCTGTTGCTATTTTAGGGTTAGTTGTATTAACTATATTTTCTCACTCTCTGTGGTATTGGGAGGAATTCTTTGTCTCACCTCTCATGCCGCCATCCTGAATCCTTGATCAGGATTCATTTATTTTTAATTCAAAATTCATAATGAAACTTGCTTTGATGAATAAATCCCTAAGATGAGCTTTACTCTCTACAATTGCTTTAAAAAAAAAAATGGAGAACAAAAGCTAAGGGTGAGTGAATTGCTGATCAGTTATACTTTCTGCCTTTCTGTATAATAAACTGTTGCAGCCATTCTAATGGTATGATCAAGACTTCAGGATTGCTGACTTCTTTTTCTTTAATATATGTCAATCCCTTGTTTCAGGAAAGTAAAATTTTAGTCAGCTTGAATCTCTTGTTTTTTCTCATTTATTTTTGAAAGAACATTAGAGTGTGTTAAGAAACCATCTTGGAGAGAATTCACTTTTCATACTGATATAAGCATTATGAGGTTATATTTTTGCAAATATAAGCTGAGACAGAACCTTGTACCTTCAGTTGTACCATGAGCTCTGCAGGTTAACCCCACAGGCTTTGGAAATTGGAAGCCATCCATCTGAGTCCTGGCATTGTTACTTTTTAGGTATGGGATTTGGGACAAGTAATTTACCCTCTCTTGGCTTCTGCTTCTTATCTGTAAAATGGGGATAATGGTGCCTTTCATTTAGGATGGTGATGAGGATTAAGTGAAAGCATTTTTGGTATTTATCACATACCTGGCAAAGAGGAAGTATTCATTCATTATCATGGTTTTGCATAATCAAATGGACAGCAGTGTTTAAAGTTATACCTTCTCCCTTTTAAAGTATATAGCTCCCTTAAAACAGTGATAATTTTCTTAATTAAGTATATTAATATATAACAATGTTGTAGATGAACACAATAAAATAGAAATCTATTATTACACAAATTTAATAATGCAATATTTAGTAAGTAACACTGAATAATATTTTGCATAAGCAAAATAATATCTATTGGGCCTAAATAATCGGTTTAAATACTTACATTAATTAGTTTAGATGAAAAGTGACACTTTAATTTTCCTTTATGTTAATTAAGAAAAAAATCAATCATTTACTTTTGGGTAGAAATACATAGAACAAGTGGGTCAAGTTTTTTCTAAAAGAAAGGTTCACAATATGTAGCAAGCGTGTGCAAAGAATGAGTCTACTAAGAATGCCAAGCAATGTTTATACCTATTTCTTAGCAAAAAATCATTTAATTTTAGTTTTAATGCAGATATTTTAACACAAACATTAGCTTCTTCTTAATACAGATTTTCACTATAGTCAAATTTGTAAAATATTTTCTCTCTCTTAATATTTTTAATTACTGGGCAAATGTTTTCATCATTTATTCAATTGAGTACCTGCTCTTCAATATTATATAGCTATTGTTGGCTAAAGATTAAAAGGCATTATTTATTTCAAGATCACAAAAGAATAACAGAAATTGAAATAGCGAGATGAAAAAACAGAACAAATCAGGAGCCTCTTAGTTCCTCAAGACCAAAATAACCTGTTACTGACAGTCCCGTCTTCCACTCTCCAAATGCCTGTTAGTAAAAGAAAAGCAGTCCAGTCCACACCCTGACATCTTTAATTGATTTCCTGGAGAGTGCTATCAAGAGCTACTCAAGCGGGGCTAATAGAGCCCGCAGATTGCTCACATATGGCAAATCTGGGTGTGTTGGACTTTAAAAAGAGCTGAGGGAGAAAATAATCTCCACTCCATGTGGGAGTAAGAACCAATGGTTATCTGAAAAGCAACAAATAATCCTTCAGCACCTTTGAAATAGAATGAATATATGTAAGAGGGAGCCAGGGGAATTAGGGTCTAAATGTAGCCTCCCTGAAGGTGCTTTACATCACCAGATTGAGATTGAGACCCTGAGTTGTGTCAGATGATCACATTAATGACAGAGACACTGGCCAAATGGAACCTTCCTTTTGACAATTAAAGTTGAGTCTTCTGAGAGCACGTTCTACTGAGAAGAGCCATCTTATTTTGAAATGAAGCAAAAAGAATCTGACATTATTCAAACAAGCCCAGTCATTGCAGTAAAGTTTAAACCATCATCCCCACAGGAGGGTAGCCCACATGGTGTCTAGGAGCTACTCTTGGCTTACTGCCTAGGCACACAGGGATGAAAAAGCTTGCTTGCTTATTTTCTTTCATTTAAGTTTTGCCACTAACTCTCTCACTTCTGTACATTAGAACTCAATATCTATCTGAAGAGAATGAAAGTTTTGCACACAGAACTCTCAGCATGGTGCATATCTTTTAGCTTTATTAAAACATCCTATTTTCACAGGAATGTTTGCCCATCAGTTCAAAGACTATATTCTAACTCCTATCTACCAACCTAAGATTCTTTCCTTTAAAGCAGGCCCAAGCCTTAAAGTTTCTTCTATCACCAATAATATATAAATAATTAGGTCTCATGTCTACAAACATAACTCCTATTTGCTCAGTTTTGGATCTTTAATGACTACTTTCATTTGCTCACTGTGTCAAACTGAAAAAGTTCACCATCCAAGTAAAAAATACAAAATAGCTTTCAACAATATTGTTTTTTCTGGTTGATATCCAGTTGCATACTATTTATTTGTAGTGCTATATAGAACATACTATGTTGTGAAATATTTTTACACCAGGGCACTGAATAATATGCTCAGAATGAAAGATGATACAGGAACACTAATAATACTTTCTGAATAATTCCTTTATCAGTCAACTACATGAAGACATGAACAGCCTAGATAATGTCTCTTTTTACAAGAGGAAAGGAAATAAAAATTTGCATTAAGTTTGAAGATGCATTCCACATTTAGGGACATTTCATTGCCAAATTCCCTTAGCTACCATTTTTTCTCAAAGGACCTTACTATAAAGTAAAACACTATGTGAAAATCGCCTTGGAAATGAGATCATGTATATGATGATGGTATTTGAGATATTTTAATGAGTGAATAAAAAAAGCATATTATCTACTATGACTGACATTATTTTAAAAAAGGAAGAAAAGAAGGATTCCACCCAAAGATGGCGGCATGAGTAGGGTGGTGGAAATCTCCTCCGAAAACCACATATATTTTGAAAATACAGCGAATACAACTATTACTAAAAGAGTGACCAGAAGATACTCTATACCAGGCAGGCTACATCTACAAGAACCAAACATCATAGGGAAAAGGGCAAGGTGCACAGCTGTAACCCAGCAGGACCTGAGCACTCACCCCACACCAGCTGACTGGCAGGAGGAAAAGGATCAGAA
Organism: Smutsia gigantea; assembly: GCA_032199065.1. Classification (NCBI taxonomy): domain Eukaryota; kingdom Metazoa; phylum Chordata; class Mammalia; order Pholidota; family Manidae; genus Smutsia; species Smutsia gigantea. Next base: position 189,383 of record JAVSCE010006187.1, read on the forward strand.
TGGGGAAGGAGTGGAAGCACAGGACTGCTAAATAACCAGCCCTAGAAATCTGGCCCAGGAGAACACACATTGCATGGTGCTCTGGATATTAGAGGAGCAGAAAAGCAAAATCCAAGACTAAGACTGCAAACAGGTTCCCATAGCCGACTGCCCTGGGACAAAAGAAAAGCAGGTCCTTTAAAAGTCTAAAAGGGACAGGGGTTTAACAGGTGGACAAAATCATCCTGGCACACTCAGCTAAGCAGGCTGGGAAATTTCAGGAACATAAGGAGCCCTGTCCCCTTGGGTGGCAATGCAGCTCCGAGGCCCATCATGGTGATAGGCAGCCTGCTGTTCCCGCTTCCCCACGAGCACCTGCAAGCAAGCTGGCTGTCCCTGTCATTGCTGTACACCAGCTAGGGAGGAGATACACCTACAACAACCACACAGAGGCTTCTCACTGCACGCGACTAAACTGCCCAGACACAGAGGCTGCTCCCTGCACATGGCTGACTGGCACAGACAGTGGACATGGGTACAGATTCCAGGAGGCAGGAAGGTGCTTTTTTCTCATGGCAGAACACATGCAGCTTGCCTGCGACCCCTGCCAATGCCCTAGGCCATCCCAAGGGCCTCCCCACCTATGGCAGCCTAGGGGAGTAACCCAGAGGCTGCTCCTTGTTTGTGGTTGAGCCACACAGACAGAGGAGATGGGTGCAGAGTCCAGGAGGCATGAAGGGTTGCTGTTCTCATGGCAGAACACACACCACTCACCTGCAACCCCCGCCAGTGCCCTTGGCAATCCCAAGGGCTGCCCTGTCTACGGGAGCCTAAGGGATTAACCCAGAGGCTGCTCCTTGTGCACGGTTAAACAGCACACACAGCGGAGACAGGCAAGGTGAAAGGCAAGCAGGAAGGGACTTTGTTCTTCCAGCTGACACACATGCCACTCAAAGGCGACCACTCCCATAGCCATGAAAAGGCAGAAGAGCCTCTGATCAATCCAAAATCCATCAAACACCAGAAATAAGGCTTGGTGAGACTGAAATCACCAATATTCCTCAAAAACAATTCAAAATAAAAGTCATAAGCATGTTGATGGAGCAACAGAGAAATACCGAAGAGCTAAGGCATGTATTCAGGAAGGAGATAACAGAAATGAAACAAAATGGAAGGATTTAAGAGCAGGCTGGATGAGGTGCAAGAGACTGATAATGGAATAGAAATCAGAGAACAGGAATACAGAGAAGCTGAGGCAGACAGAGATAAAAAGATCTCTAGGAATGAAAGAATATTAAGAGAACTGTGTGACCAATCCAAATGGAACAATATTCACATTATATGGGTATCAGAAGAAGAAGAGAGAAAAAGGGGATAGAAAGTGCCTTTGAAGAAATAATTGCTGAATACTTCCCCAAGCTGGGGAAGGAAATAGTCTCTCAAGCCACTAAGTTCACAGATCTCCCAACACAAGAGACCCAAGGAGGACAACACCAAGACATATAATAATTAAAATGGCAAGGATCAAAGACAAGGACAGAGTATTAAAAGTAGCAAGAGAGAGAAAAAAGATCACCTACAAAGGAAAACCTATCAGGCTATCATCAGACTTCCCAGAAGAAACCTTACAGGCCAGAAGGGAATGGCATGATATATTCAACACAATGAAACAGAAGGGCCACGAACCAAGAATACCCTATCCATCAAGACTCATTTAAATTTGAAGGAGGGATTAAACAATTCCAAGATATGCAAAAGTTGAGGAAATTAACCTCCCACAAACCATCTCTATAGTGTATTTTAAAGGGACTATTCTAGATAGAAGTTGTACTAAGACTAAATAGCTGTCACCAGAGAAAATAAAACCACAGCAAAGGAAGTAGACCAACTAAATACTAACTAACGGCAAAATAAAATCAGCCATCCACAAAGTCAGTCAAAGGAAACACAGAGTACAGAATAAAACACCTGACATACAAAGAGTAGAGGAGGAAGAAAAACAAGGGAGAGAAATAAAGTGTCATTAGACTGTGTTTATAATAGTGTAATAAGTGAGTTACGTTAGATAGTTAGATAGTAAAGAAGCTGCCCTTGAACCTTTGGTAACCACAAATCCAAACCCTGCAATGGCAATAAGCACATATCTATCGATAATCACCCTAAATGTAAATGGACTGAATGCATCAATCAAAAGACACAGAGTAACAGAATGGATAAAAAAGCAAGACCCATCTATATGCAGTCTACAAGAGACTCACTTCAAACCCAAAGACATACACAGACTAAAAGAGAGGGGATGGAAAAAGATATTTCATGCAAACAATAGGGAGAAATAAGTAGATGTTCCAGTATGTGTATCAGACAAAATAGATTTCAAAACAAAGAAAGTCACAAGAGTTAAAGAGGGACATTAAATAATGATAAAGGGGTCAGTCCAACAAGAGAATATAACCATTATAAATATCTATGCACCAAACACAGGGGCACCTACATATGTGAAATAAATACTAACAGAATTAAAGGAGGAAATAGAATGCAATGCATTCATTTTAGACTTCAACACACCTTTCACTCCAAAGGACAGATCAACCAACAAGAAAATAAGTAAGGACACAGAGGCACTGAACAACACATTAGAACAGATGGACCTAACAGACATCTACAGAACAATACACCGAAAAACAGCAGGATACACATTCTCCTCAAGTGCACACGGAACATTTTCCAGAATAGACCACATACTAGGCCACAAAGAGAGCCTTAGTAAATACAAAAAGATTGAAATTCTACCAACTAACTTCTCAGATCACAAAGGTATAAAACTAGAAATAAATTGTACAAAGAAAACAAAAAGGCTTACAAATACTTGGAGGCTTAACAACATGCTCCTAAATAATCAGTGGATCAAGACCAAATTAAAACAGAAATCAAACAATATATGGAGACAAATGACAACAACAACACAAAGCCATAACTTCTGTGGGATGCAGCAAAGGCAGTCCTAAGAGGAAAGTATGTAGCAAGCCTGGCCTATTTAAAGAAGGAAAAACAATCCCAAATGAACAGTCTAAAGTCACAATTATTGAAACTGGAAAAAGGAGAATAAATGATGCCCAAAGTCACCAGAAGGAGGGACATAATAAAGATCAGAGAAGAAATAAATAAAATTGAGAAAAATAAAACAATAGAAAAAAATCAAGGAAACCAAGAGCTGGTTCTCTGAGAAAATACACAAAATAGATAACCCCCCAGCCAGACTTATTAAGAGAAAAAGAGAATCGACACACATAAACAGAATCAGAAATGAGAAAGGAAAAATCATGACGGACCCCACAGAAATACAAAGAATTATTAGAGAATGCTATGAAAACTATATACTAACAAATAACCTAGAAGTAATGGACGACTCTCAAGAAAAGTACAACCTTCCAAGACTGACACAGGATGAAGCAGAAAATCTAAACAGATCAACATCAGCAATGAAATTGAATTGGTAATCAAAAAACTACCAAGAACAAAACCCCTGGGCCTGATGGATTAATGGCTGAATTTTATCAGACATTTAGAAAAGACATAATACTCATTCTCCTTAAAGTTTTCCAAAAAATAGGAGAGGAGGGAATACAGGAATATTTCCAAACTCATTCTATGAAGCCAGCATCACTCTAATACCAAAACCAGGCAAAGACACCACAAAAAAAGAAAACTACAGACCAATAACCCTGATGGACATAGATGCAAAAATACTCAAAAAAATATTAGCAAACCAAATTAAAAAATTCATCAAATAGATCATCCATCATAATCAAGTAGTATTTATTCCTGGGATGCAAGTATGGTACAATATTCCAAGATGCATCAACATCATCCACCACATCAACAAAAAGGACAAAAACCACATGATCATCTCCATAGATGCTGAAAAAGCATTTAACAAAATTCAACATCCATTAATGATAAAAACTCTCAACAAAATGGGTATAGAGGGCAAGTACCTCAGCATAAGAAAGGCCATATATGACAAACCCACAGCCAACATCATACTTAACAGCGAGAAGCTGAAAGCTTTTCCTGTAAGATCAGGAACAAGACAAGCATGCCAACTCTTCCTGATTCTATTCAACATAGTACTGGAGGTCCTCGCAACAGCAGTAAAACAGCACAAAAAAATAAAAGGCATCCACATTGTCAAGGAAGAAGTCAAACTGTCATTGTATGCACATGACATGATATTGTACATAAAAAAACCCTAAGAATCCACTCCAAATCTACTAGAACTAATATCTGAATTCAGCAAAGTTGCAGGATACAAAATTAATACACAGAAATTTGTTGCATTCCTATACACTAACAATGAACTAACAGAAAGAGAAATTGGGAAAACAATTCCATTCACAACTGCATCAAAAAGAATGAAATACCTAGGAGTAAACCTAACCAAAGAAGTGAAAGAACTATACCGTGAAAACTACAAGGGACTCTTAAGAGAAATTAAAGAGGACACTAATAAATGGAAATTTATCCCATGCTCTTGGGTAGGAAGAATTAATATTGTCAAAATGGCCATCCTGCCTAAAGCAATCTACAGATTCAATGCAATCCCTATCAAAATATTGACAGCATTCTTCAACAAACTGGAACAAATAGTTCTGAAATTCATATGGAACCACAAAAGACCCCAAACAGCCAAAGCAACCCTGAGAAGGTAGAATAAAGCAGGGGGGATCTTTCTTCCCAACTTCAAGCTCTACTACAAAGCTACAGTAAGCAAGACAATTTGGTACTGGCACAATAACAGACCCACAGACCAGTGGAACAGAATAGAGAGTCCAGATATTAACCCAAACATATACAGTCAATTAATATGTGATAAAGAAGTCATGGATATACAATGGGTGAAATGACAGCCTCTTTACAGCTGATGTTGGCAAAACTGGAGAGCTACATATAAGAGAATGAAACTGGATTACTCCCTACCTCAATACACAAAAGTAAACTCGAAATGGATCAAAGATCTGAATGTAAGTCATGAGACCATAAAACTCTTAGAAGATAACATAGGCAAAACTCTCTTGGACATAAACATGAGTGACATCTTTATGAACACATCTCCCTGGGCAAGGGAAACAAAAGCAAACATGAACAAGTGGGAGTATATCAAACTAAAAATCTGTACAGCAAAGGACACCATCAGTAGAACAAAAAGACATCCTACAGTATGGGAGAATATATTCATAAATGATATATCTGATAAGGGGTTGACATTCAAAATATACAAAGAGCTCATGCACCTCAATAAACAAAAAGCAAATTACCGAATTAAAAAATGGGCAGAGGATCTGAACAGACACTTCACCAAAGAAGAAATTCAGATGACCAACAGGCACATGAAAAGATGCTCCATATCACTAATCATCAGAGAAATGCAAAATAAAACCATATTGAGATATAACCTCATGCTAGTTAGGATGGCCATCATCCAAAAGACAAACAACAACAAATGTTGGTGAGGATGTGGAGAAAGGGGAACTCACCTACACTGCTGGTGGGAATGTAAATTAGTTCAACCATTGTGGAAAGCAGTATGGAGATTCCTCAAAAAACTAAGAATAGAACTACCATTTGACCCAGGAATTCCACTCCTAGAAATTTACCCTAAGAAGGCAGGAACCCAATTTCAAAAAGACATATGCACCCCTATGTTTATTGCAGCACTATTTACAATAGCCAAGAAATGGAAGAAACCTAAGTGTCCATCAGTAGGTGAATGGATAATGAAGATGTGGTACATATACACAATGAAATATTATTCAGCCATAAGAAGAAAACAAATCTTATTATTTGCAACAGCATGGATCAAGCTAGAGGGTATTATGCTCAGTGAAATAAGCCAGGCAGAGAAAGTCAAGTAATAAATGATTTCACTCATCTGTGGAGTATAAGAACAAAGCAAAAACTGAAGGAACAAAACAGCAACAGACTCACAGAACCCAAGAATGGACTGACAGTTACCAAAGGGGAAGGGACTGTGGAGGGTGGGTGGTAAGGGAGGGAGAAGGGGAATAAGTGGCATGATTAGCACACATAATGTAAGGGGGTGGTGCACAGGGAAGGAAGTATAACACAGAGAAGACAAGTAGTGACTCTATAGCATCCTACTACGCTTATGGAGAGTGACTGTAATGGGGTATGTGGTTGGGACTTGATAATGGGGGGAATTTAGTAACCACAATGTTGCTCATGTAATTGTATATTAGTGATACCAAAATAAATAAATTTAAAAAAAGGAAGAAAAGATATTTTTACTCCTCACTTTCAGATTCACCTGTTTCTCCTAATTTAGTATATTCACAATATCAGCTACTATAGGAAATATTTTAGTGTCACACTTTTCCAAGGTTATATACACTCTTTCTCCTAGTTAATGTAAAAGAGATTTTTTCATTAATGATTGTAACTGTAACTTTTCTTCATGTTTTATTTAATGATTTGATATTATCTTCTCAAGGGTGTGATAAAAGGTTCTGTCATTAATCAAACAACAGGCTAGCTTTGCTGATTACAATAGTAATTTTATTCATTTTAAAGGTCATTAAATTGGTTGTTTTGGGTCAGCATTATGGTTTCACTCTTCTATTTGTTACCGCATGATAATTTTCCTGCTGAAGTTACAGCCATAGACTAAAAACATGTCCACTAGCAACAGTAAATGACTCAAGCAATTTCTCTTGCCACCTCCGAGCATTAAGCGGCTATTGCACACCTGGATGATGGTAGACTGAATTACAGGTAGAACTAGGGTATAGGAGTGAGCACATTATGCGACAAAACTAGCTTGTCAAATCATGATGATCTATATAATGTGTTCCCACAAACTGAATTACCAGCATGTCAACTTCTATTACAAATGAATAGACATAAACAAATATTATAAATAACAAAATTAATTAGAATGGGAGAAAAATAGAATAGACACTTAAAATTAGCTATAATGAAAAATAATAATTGTAGAAATTTTCATGAGCACATGATGGCTTTCATGAACTTAGAAGTATATCAAAGAAATATTCAAAGAACAATCTTTCAAATGTCAAGCTGTGAAATGTTATAGGTCATATACACTACATAAATGAATAAATCTCTGTACAGATGATGTCAGTAGAGAGTTAATGGGAAAAGATAGCGAAATTGTTACTGTGTATAAGATTAATATAAGTATTTTCATCTTTCTGCCTCATGTATTAGTATAAGTAATGACTAAATGAAAATGCTCCTGAATATAAAACCTCATACGCAATCAGGAGAGTTTTGATTGCACAGGAGACTAGGCTGTCACATAAGTGCATGAAAAATGTGATGACAGTGAAAATATATAGAAATTGATGAGGTAAACTACAGAATTCAGCATTTAGCAAGGCAGGACACCAGAAAACGCAAAAACCGAGAAGCTAAATTAAATGCTTATCTTCTCTTTCCAAACAATGACATTTATATGATAAGCAACAGAGTAGCAATCAAAATAAACATGAATGTCCTGGACAAGTTTAAGAAAAGAAGTAATGCACTAGTAGATGTTTGTGCCACAAAAGGGCAAACAGTCCAAGGGTTGGTAGAAAAAAAAGCTCAGAGGAGGAAGACATTGAGGGATATGCTGATCTCCAATAAGGTTACATACAAGTTCTATTTTTTAAATTCCAATGCAAGTGCCTGGTCAAGTCCTGGTGAGAAATAATGGTTTAGAGCACATGTGCTGATTTCATAGAGGAAGCAACAGGAGGCATGTATTTGGAAACACTTAAAGCACATCAGAAATCTTCAATTTCCCAGTGATCTCTCTTCACTTTTCTTCCTAGAACCTCACCTTATGAAAAGGTAAAGCTGTATTTGCCTTTGATTTGGGTAGTTAACTGATGTAATTAATCAAATAAACCATAGTTAAAAATGGGAAACATTTAATAACTTTCAGAGAAGTCAGGAATATTAACTAAATTTTACATACTTCATTTTTGTAGATGTTTGACAATGAAAAAAAATTTCAAAGAATTGAAGCTCAATTAGCATCTGTAAATTAAGAGATTGGATTATCTCTGTAAGCCTTTACATCCTATCACATAAATAAAACAGTAATGGAAATAAGCAAATATCAATGAATGTGATAGTATAAATTCCAGTTCTTACATTCAAGTAAAAAGGAAACAAAAGACATCCACTTAAAATGAATCAATCCACATAGCTAAATGTTTGGAGAGAAACCATCCTTTGCCCTCTCAAAGTCTAATACTGTGATCAGGAAGTTGTGCAAAAAATGTTTACTGAATTAAAAAGATGACATGGAAGATCATTTATGGAGCAGATATAGTATTTTAATTTTGTGGCAAAAATATTTTCCAAAATTTTGGAGCAGTTTAATAGATAAGGTAAATACTTAGTTTGGGAAAAATAAGAATATAGAATACAGTGATGCAAGACTCCCAAGTGGTAATGTTGAGTAGTTTGGATTTGGAGATCTGTGATAGGTAGGCTATAGAAATACACTGGGGAAATGTCATCACCCATGGTGCTGAGTATAGGGCCTTCTAATCTAAGAAGTAGCCTTTAAATGCATTGCCAAGATGGCGCTCACCAGATGAGCATGGGGTGGTGCCCAGGCATTTTGGCGGGCTATGACGTTAGTCTACCTGTGTTCTGAGTATCTCCCTATTGGTGGCTTAAGTCTTCTGTGAACGTGATCAGCTCATGGACACCGTTTGCTTGCATTATGTGTCTTCCTGCGTGAAGAGCTTGTGAGTGCTTGACCTTTATGCTGATTGGCCCATGAATGTTATATATACTTTGCTGTTTCCACAATAAACGAGTTCCTGCTTTGAGCTCCCTGTTGCATCTGTTTGTCTCCAGTTCAGGCCTAGGGGCCGGAGGCTGGTGATCGGGTGGACAGTCGGCACTCACCCTTCCCGGTCCTGCCTTGCCGGGGCGTGTCTCCCCCTTCCCGTTCTCTCCACAGGTTCAGAGGGGGCTCGGGGAAGGCTAAAAACCCCGACATTTGGTGCCCAACATAAGGCTCAAGAGGACGGATGAAAACCGGAAGTACCAGCGGATCGGGCCAAACGTGTCCCTGGGTGAGTACCCCCCCAAAAAGATGGGGCAGGCAACTAACTCCTAAGGATGATGAGCCTGCGCTTAAAGCACTGAGACTTATGCTTAAGAGCTGAGGGTTAGAACTATTAGACCCTCAAGCTGAGAGAGTTTGGAAGGGTGGCACCCTGGCTGCCTGTTGGTGACCTTTTTAATTGGTCCACTTGGGACCATGTGGAGCAACTGGTCCGAAAAGTGGAAATAAATCAAGAGGAAGATCCCCCTTTGGGAGTCTACCCCACCTTCTCAGCCCTTAAGGCATGCTTTGGGGGTCCCTGGCCCTCGCTGTCCTGCCTAGTGGCCCCACCCGGTCAGGGAACTGAAAAACGACCCCCAGAGGCAAGTCATGAGTCACCTTTAAAGCAGGCCCTGCCCCCATCTCTGGAAAGGGAATGGGAATGCTTTGCGGAGGAACGTTTTAAGCAGCCCAAGAAAATTTATCCCTCATTGCCTAGACCTGACTCTGACCCTTGGGCTAGTGTGGACCCACCCAAGCCACCAGTTGGGGGGCCTTTAGATCCTGACCCTCCACCTTCCCATTACCAGGCTTTTCCTGTAAATGTTAACCCCGGCGGAAATCAGCCCGCTGCGTGGTATCCCTGGGAGCACCAAGACCTCAAGGAACTTAAAAAAGCAGTCTCTGAGGATGGGCCTAATTCTCCTTGGGCCGAAGCCATCCTCCAGGGGCTAGCACACCAACCCTGTACCACTCAAGACTGGAAAAGTTTAACCAAGGCAGTTCTCCCCAGTCCCATGTTTCTCAAGTGGTGCACCTTCTTTAAGGAAGAATGCCACGTTCAGGCAGAGAGAAACCAATCTGCCAATCCTCCCATCCCTATAACACTTGGATGCTCTCTGGAAGTAATGATCAGTTTGCTACAGGGCTCCAACAGGCAGCCATTCCCGCCCCTTATCAGGAGCAAGTGAGGGCCCTGGGGCTAGTGGCCTGGAAAAAGCTAGAGGAAGGCCCTTCAGAGCCACCAATCTCTGGAATTACCCAGAGGGTGAATGAGGATCTCCCCTCCTTTGTAGACAGGGTTGAAAAAAGTTTACAGTGCAAATTCCCCCTGGGCCCCTTGCGGGACCAATTTGTTAAGATACTAGTCTGGGAAGGGATGACTTCAGATCATAAATTAGCCTGTGCTGGATTAAAAGAGCGATCCATAGAGAAATGGATTGTTGCTACTAAAGATGTGGGGACCCAAGCCCACCAGTCACAGGCCCTGGTAACTGCCTTGCAGGCACAAGCCGCCTCCCTGACAGGCTTTGGCTTCTGCCCTCTCCCTCCGCCCTTTTGGAGGGGTGATCCCCGATCCAACAGTCAGAGATAAAGCATGCTCCAGGTGAGGCTCAAGCTCACAGCCTCGGCATTGCTCTGCATTTACCGCTGTACAGGTGCCGCGCACTAACCGATTGCGCCACTGGAGCTCGTGCAACAAGCACAAGATCTTCATGATCTTACTCATCTTAATTGGAGAGGTTTACATCACAGGTTTCCTTCCATCCCTATCAAAGATTTTTAAAAGGATAGTCAGAAACTGCACATCTTGCCTGCCGTTTTTGCAAGTCCCGCCCCTCCAATCCCCTGGAGTCAACCCGAGAGGCCTCAAACCAAATTGCCTTTGGCAAACTGATGTTACTCACTATGCTGCCTTTGGAAAATTAAAATTTATTTTTGTCTCTCTCGACACCTTTTCCCATGCCTGTTGGGCTACAGCCCACTCGGGAGAAAGAGCCAAACATGCACAAAGCCACTTCTTACAATGCTTTGCTATTTTAGGGATTCCTCACCAAGTGAAGACCGATAATGGTCCGTGCTTCACTAGTAAGGCTCTACAGAACTTCTTTCTCAGATGGCACATAAGCCACACCACAGGGATCCCTTACAATCCCCAAGGCCAAGCAATTGTCACGAGACATAATAAGACCCTTAAAACCAAGTTACAAAAACAAAAAGGGGGAACAAGCCCCCATGACCAATTAAGAATGGCACTACTCACTCTAAATATTTTAAATTTTTCAAAGAATCAGCCCCTAACAGCTTTTCAAAGACATTGGACTAATCAAACGCCTTATACTAAGCCTGAGGTACGCTGGAAAGATCCATTAATGGGGCAATGGCGTGGACCAGATCCCCTCATAAATTTAGGCAGAGGGTTTGGATGCATATTCCCTATAGGGAACCCAAACCTGATCTGGGTCCCTGCACGCAATTTGAAATTTTGCCTGCAGGTGGATGATGACCAAGACCCCAGAACAAGCCAAACCTCTATCTAATAAAGAAAGGAAGGAGATACAGTGGCTATGCAACCGCCTTAGCCATGTGCTCCCACATCCTCGACGTAGCGGCAAAGGCAAACATAAGAGAAAAAGACAACCCAAGAGTGCTGTCCACTCTTGAGGGGTTCCCTGTGTTTTCTCTCCCCTAGGGAATGTGCCCGCTGAACTGCCCCTGGTGGACATTCTGCTTGCTGGTGACTGGCCTCCTCATCATTACCCTGCTTGCTACTGTTATTGAGTTGATTCTCCAGAACCTCCTGGAAGACTTGAAACACAACAACCTCACAAAAGACTGAAGGGTTACCCATAGACTTCTCCTGCTGATCCATCCAGCTCGAGTCGAACCTCTACAAGGACTAAGGACTATCTGACACTCCAAGATCCTCAGAAGGCCAAAAGGATACTGAGATAAGACCCAAGATGCTCCCTTTTGTTTTTGTTACCCTGTTGATTATGGAGCTACCTATAGCCCAGGCTTGGGATAATTAGTGTCAATCTTGTGGGGTGAACCTTGGATTCGTCCAAGCTACCTGTTATATCACCAAGTATAGCTGTACTTCAGGAGACAAATCTTATTATGCAGCAGTCTTAATTAAGAGTAACACTCAAGGATGTCCCAGATATGTTGGGCAAACTGTATATTGGGGCAGGCCCAAACCCCAGCCTCCCGTGTTGGGTGATCCGCCCTGTTCCTGCAATCAGCAGGGTGCCTCAATTGTTATTCATAGCTTTGTCCAAGTCTATTGCTACCAGAGTGCCACTAAATTGGACTGGGATATCCCTTGGAAACCATGCAGGTTATATATGTCCTGGGACCCAAGGAGAAAATATTTGCTGGAATTTGAGACCACCCATTTAGACTCATCAAACTGTCCTGCTCTAGAGCCCCGTTCAGAGATTGCGGTCTCTACTCCCTATAGGAAAGTAGGCTGCCTTGAGGGCAATGGTACAGAAACTTTAGGAACTATTAATCCAGATTTGTGCCATAAGAATTATACATTTCCCCCCTCCCCGAAGGAAGAGGAATTAGAAAGGAGGCGAAAAGAGAGTAATTCTAACTTCCTCTGGACAGGCTTAGGAGGATGGTTCCCCTACCTCCTCCCCTTAGTAGGGCCACTTTTTACTATCTTTCTGGCAATTTCTTTTGGGCCTTGCATTATTAATAAGCTGATTAATTTTATCAAGAATAGAATGAATGCTGTACACCTTATGGTACTTAAGCAACAATATCAGTCCCTACGCAATCCAGCTTGGGGACCATATGAATACAATCACAAAGATTATCAAGATGCTGTGACTATAATCCCATAACGAGAATATGGGATTAATAGAGAGGACTAGTTGTGGTGACCCCTGCCTTGCTTAAAGGTTAACTAATTAATTTGGCCTACTAGAGGTTTCATGACCTAATTGACGCTGACACCCTGAACCATTAGATGTCCAACCTCCAATAGAGGTGACTCTGGTGGGGTTTGCTCTTCTCTGGTCAGCAACTAACCTCCACTTAAAACAAAAAAGGGGGAAATGTAGAGCCTCCTAATCTAAGAAGTAGCCTTTAAATGCACTGCCAAGATGGCGCTTGCCAGATGAGCATGGGGTGGTGCCCAGGCATTTTGGCGGGCTATGACGTTAGTTTACCTGTGTTCTGAGTATCTCCCTATTGGTGGCTTGAGTCTTCCGTGAACGTGATCAGCTCGTGGACACCGTTTGCTTGCATTGTGTGCCTTCCTGCATGAAGAGCTTGTGACTGCTTGACCTTTATGCTGATTGGCCCATGAATGTTATATATACTCCGTTGTTTCCACAATAAACGAGTTCCTGCTTTGACTGAGCTCCCTGTCGCATTTGTTTGTCCCCGGTTCAGGCCTAGGGGCCGGAGGCTGGTGATCGGGTGGACAGTCGGCACTCACCCTTGCCGGGGCGTGTCTCCCCCTTCCCGTTCTCTCCGCAGGTTTGGAGGGGGCTCAGGGAAGGCTAAAAACCAGCAGCTGAGGACATGGGATTTAAAGGCATGACTGATGAATATGGCGGAAGTCCTCAAGAGAGCTCTAAGAAATACCAACTTGACAAAGTAAGTTGAAGAAATCGCAACTGTAGAGACTACTGCAATTTGATTCACACTGGTTTGTTTGATTGTTCTTGGTATTCAAAACTATTGCTGCAAACTGAATCAGCTTTTCCACTGACTTCTATAATTAATTTATGTTTTTATAGAAAAGAGCATTTTGGTTTCATTTAATTAATTCATTTAATAATGGCACAAAAAGTCACATTCATCATATTAGCCATTTTTAAATTAATCTTATCACCTATAAGCTGGATCTAGCAATAATAATAGCTAACACATATTTAGCACTTCCTATATACTGGCAACTGTTCTAAATATTTTGCATTATTTGTTTAATAATCTTAAAAAATATCCCAAAGATAGATATCGTTAAATTACTATCTCACAAATAAGGATATCCAGCCCCTCACAAATACACTGTTGGTAAGGACTTTGTCCACTTCTCCCATAATAATAAATGGTAACTGATTGAAATTATGTTTGTTTTATCCAAAGCCATGGTCTTTGAATTCGCTATATGAGATTAAAACATAAACATGTTTTATTTACCTTAATTTAACTATATATAGGGAGAAGTCTCAGAAGGCAACTGAGACTGTATTTCCACAGTTCAGTCTGTTCCAAAACTATTCCCATGAAATAGGACTTAGAAATATTTATCTCATATTCTTGCTTTCCACATGTAATGTGAGCAATTCACTATTCTGATTGAGATGAGAGAGTATGATACTTTATGGATGACTTGAGGGATTTTCAAGGATAATTTTTGCATTATTTTGCCTATGAGCTAACTTTTAAAATTATTTTCTACTTAAAATGTAATTCACTGAAGTGTTTACTGCTTTCCTAGGGGGAAAAGATAGAAAGTAGGAAGAAGAAGGTAGGTAAGAAAGGAAGGGCAACAAGGAGAAAGCAGGAAAGAAGTGGAAGGATGGAGGAGGAATCACAGACATCTTGACTGATAATGGTGCAAAACTCAAATTTCAAAGAGTGAGATCCCAACGTCAGGCAAGTAAGCATCAGGGGATGGAGTACCGGGCCAGAGCCTGCATGAACCCTGTGGGCTTTCACTGAAACAGTTGTACCCTCCTGTAGTGAGAACATTAAGCCAAGAGTGTGTGACCCAGATAGGGAAAAAATATGAGAATTCAGAGAAATGCACTATGAGATCACAATAATTTGGGAAGAGGTAGGAATGGGAGGAATATATATATATGTTTGGAAGATCCTTTAGAATATCAACTAAAATTTTCAGTTTTTATAGAAAATAACAATTTTTAAATCTTCCAAATTCAAAGGAATCAAATGGATAGAATTAGAAATTATAATGTTGCTTGGCAAAATGTGGACTGAATTTCAAGGTTTTGAAGGAAATTTTGGTATAATGAGAATTAAAAGCAGACAGAAATTCACTTACATAGCATCTGTTATGATTTCCTTTAACTGTTCTCAAGTGCATTTAGATTTTTGAGAAATTATATATATATATGACATTTAAAAGAATATAACTGAAACTGACTAGTGGATGTAATAAAATATAACAGAATACTATGGGGTTTGGGACATGCTTTTTAACTTAGTAGAATTTCAGATATGCATTCAACAATTAAGGTTTGACTATACATTTTAATTAAGGGTCAAAAATTAATTCTCTAATTACTCAGCTTGAATATCATCTACTATCTCAAAAAAAAAAGGATTCTAAATATATAGCATATAACAAAGGCATTTTTCCTCCCACTACCTAACTTTTACCTTGCCTCTATAAAGATGATCTGTAAACTGAAAGATAAAGCCTCAGACCTGTTCAACTTACTCTGCTTTCTTTGTTAGTGAAAACCAAAAATCACACATATAAGTATCCACAAACAATATTTACATTTTTTTTCATATTAAATGCTGGGATACAAGGAACAAAAATAAAAATTTATTAAATATACCAGTCCTAATAATAATATTTTTGGGTATGTCTATTATCTAGCAGGCACCATACTGGGTATATAACCTCTAAAACTCATACCATTTTTCAAGAGATTATCTCCAGTTCAAATATGTATGTTTCTGAGTTTCAGAAATTGACTTTCCAAATGTCATGCAGCTTAGAATTGGAAACCCAGAGCTCTTTGTCTCTAAAGCATATACTCTTTCCACTTCCCTTACTAGAAAATGACTTATATTTGCTTAAGTAACATGATTAGTATTCTATGTTAACAATAAGGAGTGAAATGTCTCATTCAACAACCAAGTGGAAAAAGTAGATTTGAACACTTTAACAACACGATTCTCAATTCTAAATAAAAAACAACTGACTCTACAATGCAATTATTTTAAAATATGCCTAGAGAAAAGTATCCAAAGTGTTATCTAATGATTAGCAATCAGATAGTTCTCATATGGGAAAACAAAAGCTTTTGCAATACATATTACAAATTTAGAACTTATTTTTTTTCCTGTTTACAGGAGACTTGCAGATTTTTCTTTTACTAGAGCTGAACTAACAGAAGCGGAAGCAGAAAATCACTTTATTAAATGATGTCAGTTGAAAAATAAAAGCCCATTGTGCTTAACAAGAGGGTTTGTGCCTTACTTTTTAGCAGAGCTAGATCAGCTCACTTGATAATAAAATGCTAGTCAATCCCCCATGGTCTCTTTTGAGGTCTGACTTTGCTCACTTGAGAGACACCAGTTTTTTCACTTGAATAATTTTGTATAAATAAACTCAAATTTTGCTAGCTAAGCACGTGGAAGTTATGTAAAACACACCTAATCACACAGTTTAAGCATTCAAAATGTAGCATATCGCAAAAACTGCAGTGCTGTTTCTGTCAAAACCTGTCACCTGATGCATAAAATTGTTGGTTTTATGAGTCATCTTTCAGTGAACTCTAAGGGAAACATGGCTGATGGAGATTTTAATGAAAGACGCAGGTTTCTTTCTTCCTTTCTTTCAATGAAACTCAACCCAAACTGTCCACTGTGTGATTAGAATTAGTCCATTTTTGGTGAATAGAGAGAACCTTTCTAGTATACTTCAAAAACATAGACATCACAGCCCATATTATCCCTTCACCTCTTGGAAATATTTTTGCCAAAGTAACTGCATATCTGACAACCTGAAATTCATGCCCCTCTATACGTGTTTATTTAAAATTCAAGGGAGAAAATTAAAAATATGTATCTTTTCTTATCACTCTTTTGTTTTATAATTTTAATAACCATTTGTTCTATCACTAAAAGTAATTATTTCAAGCTCAGGTTTTCTTTTGTAAACCTTAATTAATATTGAGTTATAGAATAGGATATTTAATAACTGTTAATTCTAAAGAACAATCAAGCTAATTGTACTTTTTATAATTAGTACTACTTTCACATTAAATCAATTGGCATCTGACCGTATGTCCAGTATTCTTAAAAATACCTTTCATTTGATGACAGTAAAATCACAAAACTTACCTTAGAGAGCTATTTATAAACAATTTACAGATATTTATAAATATCTAGAAATAATTTCATGCTTCAAAAATATATATAAACTTAACTTTAAATGAAGTAGATTATAGATTAATTTTATTTAGATTGCCTAGGATAATTTCTTTTCACATAGATTTGCATTTTTACCCTGGCTCTTAAAAGTGCTTTTATGAGGAAAAAAGTAAATGTTGATATAAAGCCCAGGACTCTTTGAAAGGATAGAGCTGATTCTCATAGGCATAAATTCAGTAAGTGATCAACTTTCTGTTGCCTGATTCCCCAGGGAAGTTGCCACCCTCTTGAAGCAAAGCTTTTTGCTTATTTCATTTCATTTGATTATATATTTTCCTTATGACCTGCTGTGTTCCAGGCAGTGTAAGGAACATAAACATCATTAATACCCGCCCTTTCCCCTAGAGGCATGTGCATCTGGTATCAGGTGTGGGGTATTGCTGCCTCACCACCTCAAAATTTAGTGGGTTAAAAAAAAAAGCCAACTAGGGGCATGTAACAACTGTTCCACCAGTTCACACTTGGTGAATCGGGGCGCTCATCTGTCTGCAGTCATCTCAATGCTGTACTGGGATTGGATGGTGGAAGATAACCTCATCCACATTCCTAGGTAGTTGATGCTAGCTTCCCATGGGGCAGCTGTAGGGCTGTTCATTTGGGCCACTGTCCTCACTTGGTCTCTCAGCCTCAAGGGGTGTAGGTCAAGCTACTTCACACTGTGACATCAATATTTCAAGAATGCAGTATGGAATCAACAAGACCCCCATGGGGTGCAGATTTAGGATGTCAATTCTCCACTCCATTGGCCAAATCAAGTCACAAGGCCAGCCCATAGTCAATCAGTAGAAAAATGGACTCCTCTAGAAAGAAGTGACAAAGTCACATTGTAAAGGTATAGATAAAGAAATGGAAGTAATTATTGTACCCATCTTTGCAAACACTTTATACTATAACCTAAAAAATTAAATGTGACACTTCCTAATCTCTATGTACAATAAGCAAGCTTTTATATTCAACAGAATATTTCTCACATATAGGATTTAAATAGTTCAACATGGCAGCACTTTTTTCCACCCCTTACACTCTCTCAAGAAAAATAAAATCAAGACAAACAAAACAAAGTATGACAAAGTTTAGATCTCTTTGTTTTTATTGTGCACTAGAACTTTTCAAATAGTGAACTTTAATTTTGTAACCAGCAGAAGAGATCTCAATTTTACTCTTAATTTAAAAAACCATGCTCATTAGTTCAAAGGGATACCATCCATGATGCTTCTGCGGGAATTGTATGGATATCAAGCATGACCTCCATCTCAAGTAAGGTGTGATGCCAATTCCTTTCTATAGTTTACATGGTCCACTTTGTGACCTACTCATTTCTCCAGAGATGTCCCATGAGCAGAATATATGGGTTTATATGGCAGAGGAGGACTAACTAAAGCCTACTATGTTAAACTTCAGTATATAAAAACTAGAATTTTTAAGAGTTTATTTTTGTTTGATGTTCTCAGAATTTAGCAGATGTTAACAATATAAAAACACTACCGAAGAAGAACATCACTATTAATGGTCAGAAAGAAAAGCACAAGTGCGAATATTCTAACACAGGGCTTTCAGAATACCAGAATACAGAAATTTTCATCAAAAATATTAACAGCGCCTTCTTCCTGTATATGCAAGAACAGGGAATACTCATGGACTATCTAGCAACACTGCTAAGTAACTTGATAGTCTTGGCTGTTGTTATGAAACATTCCTGGGCATAGTATCAGTTTAAATCTCAATATACTTGAGAGAAACTTCCCTCAAATAGCAATGGGTTATAAGCAGTTTATCAAAGTCAATCTCACTTTTCTTTGAGAGAACTTCTGGTTCTTCAGGAAATTAAAATGGCATCTGATTGGCTTGTTTACACGTTCTCATTTCCCCAAACCCTTTTGCTTCATTTACTGCATTCTGTCACAGTGAAGGTGATTTGGGAATTTAAAATGGATTCATTCTGCTCAAACAGATGTCAAAGATGAGGTACATTGGTTTTAACAACTATTTAGGGATCATGAGAGGAATAGCTTTTCCCATGTAAAAGTCTATTGTGAGCATCCAAAGGACTGTTTCTATTTTTCTCCACAGCTATATTTCACTAAATTTAGTGAAATTTATTGAGCAATAGTTTTTTGTATCAGTGCAGAGAACTGACATGCATCTTTAATTCAAAACACTCTGTTAATGTATTGTAGGAATTACAATAACATGGAAATAGTTTTACTGGAAGCCACATATGGCATTTGAACAGTGTAAAAGTCCAATGTCTATTTTTACATCAAGAGAGTGATTTTAAAAGAAAAATAAAAGTTATGCTCCGTATACTTCAAAGGATGTGGCAACACAATGAACAAATCTGGACATATGCTTATTTTTTGTTGTAACTTGTTGTGGTAAAAACACTGGGGTACTGAGAAATTGATACTTGCCCAGCAGTTAAATCAGACATGGCTAGAGCTTAGTGATACAGAAATTTTAATATCACTTAGAATTCTTACTGGTTTCAAATTATGTAATATACACTGTAAATTATTACTATATGAGGTAAAGAAGAAAGAGAATATTAACTGCCTGTGTCATCATTTTCTTTGTGTTTGTATGTATGTGTGTGTGGCGGGGGGTGCTTTGATGTCTACAATTTTGTCTTAGTAAGTGATTCTTTGACAATTAGATGGTGCAGAAAAGTATTTAGTGACCTGAAGTATGATGCTATTAACATCTGCTAGAGAGAGACAGAAAAAAATCAATACAAATTTTGCTCACAATTAGCAAATAATTCAATGATTTCTTGCTGGTTCTCTAGAGACGAGGGTTGTGGAATCCTTGAATTTGAGGGAAGATATTCTGGATTTATTTCTACAGAAAAGCTTATCTCACAAAGCTGATGAATAAAGGCGTAAGTCTAAATGAGTCAGTGCTTCAGGGTAACTGGAGTTACAGACCTAATTACTGCATGTCATCCTCAGTAATTATTTCACCCATGCAGTATATTAGACATAGTTGCACATATACCTATGGTTTCTATATCAAAGAAAGCTAGTCTTGCTGTATTAAAATTTGCAAAAACACATATTTAAATTGATGAAACAACAAACAAGAACACAACTTTATACATTTTTTCTTTCTAAGAAAATATCAGGGAAATTCTAGCTTCCATAGTTACCAAACTGAGTTATATATGAATTTAAATTGTGCATTAATCTTGAGAGACATTGTGGACAAACTTATGAAATCCCTAACCTTGTTTTACAAAACTATTTACTATTACAAATGTCATCTTTTCTTCTCCTTTTATGGGTTTGGTCAAAAGTCACTTTTCAGCAGTGTATACAAATCATTTATGTATGATATTTAAGGGTGAGAGTACAAAAAATTATATATTATTATTGGGGGAAGGGAAATCTTTTGTGGGCCATTAACATGCTCATATTTTACCAAGTAAGCTTTTTTGTTTGCTTTAACTTTAATTCAGTCGACTTAGAGATATGTAACATTATTGACTAGTACATAAATTCAACTGGTTGTTAGCAATCCCAAAATATTCTTAATTCTAATATATTTTTCCTTAAATTAAAAAAAAAACACTACAATTTTGAAAAATGCATGTTTCCCCTACTAGCAGAGAGTGGCTAATGAAGCTGGAGGCCAGGTTCCCATCTTGCTGCTTTAATGTCAGTCATCCTCCTAAGAAACTGAATTATTTGAGTCCTCAAGAAGGCTGTACCTGAGACAGGAGCAAAATATGTCAGTGACACAGCAGGAGATGTCACCGAACTGGTGTGGCCCATCAATCACTTACTGATGTTTATCTGCCAGAAAAAGGGCAATATGCCATTTAAAGAATGAGAACAGCAGATCTGCTCAGGTTTGGGAACCGGAGAAGCACTATGCCGCACTGTGGCACATTCCCCGTCAATCAGAGCGATCAGCAATTAGCGAGGAGGCCTCCTGACACTGCAAACGTAGGTGCTGCTGCTGCTGACCAGTCCTCACGGGAGCTACTGCTAGGGGTTCTTTTCAGTAATTGTCACCCTGTTCCCATATAGGATTTTATACTTGAGTCACTCAGAGACTTACTGTTCAAGCAGCAATTCTTCTTTGTGTTAAATCAAGAATTCCCATGAACATTTGAACCTATTTTTCTTCTTTAAAACTTCTCAGGGTATCAAAATGTTCATTTCAAATAACATAGCAAAGGATAATTTCCATGTTAAAAGTCAGACTCAAACACCAACAGGCAGAAACTAGTCTAAGATGACATTCAATCAAGTTTTTGATGTTTACATGGAGATGCAAGTTAATGGACACAGAAGGTTCATTAAAATATGAAAGTTTTATACATATGTATCTACCTGATCAGAATAAATGCATCATTACATACTCAAATCTATCAAGCACCATAAAAAGTTTACATTCTCTTAAAATCTCATCCTCTGTATTAATTAGGTTAGTCTTTCTAATAAAATATATAAAGACATGAACCTTAACTAATTTATGCAAATACATGTGCAGGAAGGGGAGACATGGATATTAAAATTCTACTCAGCATTCTTGGATTTACTCTCAGTAAAGTTTAGAGGAAAATGTTGAATAAATAGAAGATCAACAATCAAAACTGAAGGCATGGACAGTAATAACTGAGAAGCAAATACAGAAGTGAGCAGAGGAAGAAAAGAGATGAGAATAATTAGAGACATGATCTGTTTAATTTGTAATGTATGCAGCCTGGAATGCTATACACAGATTATTTTCAAAGACTGTGAAGTTGGTGATAATGACATAGGAATCCAGAAAAAAAGTTCAGGTTTGGTTTCAGAGAGGGGCTTTGTATTGGACAGCTCCTGGCATTGCCTTTATCCCTTCTGCAGTCCAAGTGGCCATCTCAACACTGTGTTTGCCTACTGAGCACAGTTACTACTGGCCTCGTTGTAAAAGAGAAGAGTTCTCCAAAGGGAGACAGACAATCTAATTATTTTTATTATTATGAGAAGTGATTAAGATGTTCAATTACAAATTACTTTCATCAAGTTCTGCTAAGGACATTGGAGGAAAAATTAAGAGAATTATGGTATTTATTTGTTTTTCTCACATTGCTCTATTATTTCATAAAATTCAATTTTAGTAGAAGTGCCTTGCCTCTAAAACAGGAACTCCACATTACATGCATTTATCCTCCAATAATATACTGAGGTGGTGATCCATGGTATTCACAATGGCTTAATATTTACAAAATTGAGTAGAACTGCACTGCTTTGAGTCAAAAGTAAGAGTAAGACTTAGACTATTTTAGGGACCAGTATATGTAAAATGATCTTGTCACATTTATCCAAGGCTTATGAAAAAGCTTTGGAAATCCAAGATTACAAAGGAGGAAAAATCCAATGAATCTGAATTTATTTTTCTTCTGCATTTGTTTCCTTATCTGAGAAACAAAAACAAAAAAATAATAACCTGTCTGACAAGATTATTTTGAAGTTTATTAAACATAGTGTATGAGAAATTGTGCTATAAACTGTTCAGAGCTGTACAAATGTTATTATAAGAAAAATAAGATCTTTGATTTTATTTTTCTTATTGTATTCTATCAAAGTGTAGTATTCCATAGAAATGTCTAAGAGTTCCAACAAAATTCAATGAGAATTTCATTTTAAATTTGTTTTTGGCTATCTTTACATATAATAAAAATAATACTCACTGAGATATCTTATATTCCAAACCTACCATTTGAGAACCACCATATATGCTGCCAGTTTAACTGACCTCATTCAGCGTTTGTACTCAAACTGCTCCTGAGCACTGAATGTAAAACTAAAATGCTTATTATTGCTAATATTTGTATAGCATTGTAAAGTTTGCAAAACACACCATTTCAGACACTTTCTATAAGATGCTCACAAACATTGCATTACAATAGATCTTGAATCAGAAGTTTGTAACCTAGCACTAGACTTGGAGATTTTTTTTTTAATTTAAAGTTTGTGCTCTTGTTTAAAAAAAAAAGCGAGCTTTGTTCATTCATAAAATGTCACAATTGAGAATGCTACACACAATAAGACTGACACTGGGGCATCTACATAGGACATAGCACAGGGCTACTATAATCATTTGACCAACTCTAAATGCCATATGCCATTCCAAAATGAACATGTGTTGTAGACTATTTTGGATGTTTATCATAAGACATGTATGAGCATGATATCTCTTTAAATACTGTTTCATTCTCTTTTATACATTAGAGTTCTGCTTTTGAAAAATTTTCCATTGGTTGAAAAAAAGTTTGAAAATTACAGTGTTTTCTTTTCATAAGATAGTCTTGTGTAATGGCCATACTCAGGTTTTGAAAATAGCAGCATATGACAATTGAAAATTTTATATTATTCATATATTTTAGCTAATACTTAGAAATAAATTTGAAAATATTTCATTTAAGCCTAGAAAAACCCCTCAAATTTAAAGTGCTTTAAAGCTTTCCTTACCCCATAACCAAAGTGTTGAGGAGCATTAGCAAAAATGATCATTCCAAATTTGTGTTTTCTTTGAATTGCTGAACAGAATAGCTAAAGGAGCATTCTCACAGTATCTTTAAGCTTGCTCACCAAATTGATTTTTCAAGTTTAGAAACTAGCAGCTTGTTTCCTACAAGAGGCAAAAAAAGTCACTTTGAAAACCTTGACCAAAGACATTTATCTTGTAACTTTTACTCTGGGTGATCATTTTTCTTCAGTTGGATCCCAAAGGCCTCATTCACACAGATGTCCTTTGGAATACTGATTTCTTATGCCGTGCAACTCATTTTATAATGGATTTCTTTCCTTATTTAAATTCAGACATGATGATACATATTTTCTAAGTCCCTCTTATTTTTAATCCTTCCAAAATGCTTTTTAAGTATGATTTACAACAATGTTAAATAAAAAGCATTGGTATTTTTAAGTAGAATAGTCATCCTATTTTTACTATATATTGCTTTATGCATTTATGCAATATACATATGTGTGTGAGTATATGCACATACACAAACACATCCTGTCATGCTATTGAACACATCATATGTTTTGCACAGCAGATTTCAAAACACGTTTCTTGGATTGAATTAAATCATGTAATGCTCAAACTAAGAGCCTTATGGAAAAGAGCTACTCAATGGTAAAACCAGTTGGACAATGAAGGCCACATGGAATCAGACCCCAAAATGAAGGAGGAGATATTCATAAGGAGAGGATGACCTGTAGAACAATATTCTATTCACTACTCTACCCTTCTCACTTGTATCTTTTCCTCTGGAAACTGACTTTCCACACTCTGTATGTAATCGTTGCCAGAAAGAATTGCATAGACTTTGTGAAATTTGAAAAGACTCAGGGCAAGAAAAGGGAAAAATGGAGAGGCAAAGGAAAAGAGAAGGGAGGGCTCTTCCTGAATCTTGGTGATCAATATAAGAGCCTACCAGCCTGTCTCTTCCTCCTCCTTCAGATATTTCTGGAGTGGGAGTTTCCAGAACTTGGTCAGTTCACAATGGTGGAAATGGAAAGGGGCCTAGTAGAAACTTATCAGTATCCAAGATTGTGCACTAGGCTGAGATCTTCTCCTTCTTTCCATTAAGAATAAGTAAAGGCAAATAAAATTGGGCTTCCACATAGGTAATGAGATTTAGGGAAATTTTAAACTTTGTATCCAAGGAGAGAACACAGGAAACTATCAAACATTTACTTTACTATAAACACAGTGAATTTATCCTTATATTGCTCATATTGCTTCTAATAGGAAAATTTCCTTTATCACATTATGATCCATACATATTGGCTGAAATATTTAATAACTGCACATTATAACTACTAGAGCATATGCTCAGCTCATTATAAAAATAAATCTTCATTACTGTAAATGCAGAAGTATTACATTTATTTGAAAAATAGTCAATAAACATTGCTGCAATTTCTTTTATTTAGATCAAAAGACTCCCAAGTCATCAATGAATTTTGCCATTCAATACAAAGAAAGATGTAAAATGGCATATGAAAATAATTACAGGGACAAAGTTCTGGACTCAATAAATACATTATAGCCATCAATATGAAAAACTAGACTTTTTATTAACAAAATGATGTAAAAATGTGTCACATGTAAAGACAGTAAAAAAATATCAAAAGAAAGGAAATGGTATTAGCACGGGTCATTTTTATGGAACTGTCACTGTCATGGCAAACATACAGTAGGCTAATATAAAAGGAAACAACTTTGTGCATTTTACCTACATTTATTTGTTTCTGACACTGAATCCATATATAATAAGTATCTTATGATTTTAATACTATGGATTAAGTAAAAACTTCATTTCCATGTGCACAACCTTTTGCTACATCATTTATTCAATAAACATTATCTGGCCCCCTGCTGGACCAGTACCAGATTGAAGTGTTTAACTAGGTTAAAAGCCACTCACAGAATATCAAATCATCATATTGTACATTTTAAATATCTTATAGTTGTATTTGTCAATTATACCTCAATAAAGCTGAATAAAAAAGCCATTTAGAGAAGAAGGTATGATACATATGAGAGTCTCTAGAAGAGACCTAAAATACATTGGACATGAAATGTTCTGTTAAAAATGTTTGTCTAGTAAAGAACAGAAGAGAAAAAGGAGGTGAAAGAAAATGAGAAGAAAATAAGAAATGCAAGAAAAGAGCAGAAAACATTGAATGAAATGGAATTTCCAAAACTGATTGACATTCTTGCCCTAGAGGGCTGCCTTGCACCCTTGAATGGGGATGATGAAGATGCTATCTTCTCTGGAACTGCATTAAAGCAAAGAACCCCTCATGCTTAAAGATATTCTTTCTGTAGATCTTGTTCTATTCTACCCTGAACAAAATATGGCTTTATTTCAGCATATGCCAGGGGCCAGGATGCCAGGGGCCAGGGAAAAAGTAAAAACATAGTCCATCTAACCCAGAGCTAATTTGGATATCAAAATTACTAATTCATATGATAAGAGGCCACAAAACTGTGAAGCTTTAAAATACAGACTCAATGCAATGGAAACAGCAGACTCCCTTATGCAAATGGTATATCCCTCATATTTTAACATGTTTACGTGACCACCATATTTAAATTCTGAGCAAAGCAGATAATGTAGAGTGCTGCTTCAATAAAATGATGAGTCCAGATTCAGGAAATTTTAAGATGTTAATTGCTTCTTAATGACTTACAAGGCATTATTCATTTTTTTTGCTATTAATTTAATGGCTAGTGGATAATGGTAACTAGAAGGATCTATTCTATTTAATTAATATTCAGAAAATTAGCTGCCAAAACTGATGGTCATTGTAAAACTTTAAAATGTATGTCATTTTCTTTGGTATTTGCATATTTTGTCCTCTCCTATTATAATGGCTATGATTTTGTCTTTCCCTTGAAGTAGTGAGGCTGCTTTTGTTGCAAATGATTTTGGCAACACAGAACACTACCTGTTTAAGAACTCCACAGTGCAAAATTCCTGCAAGAAAATATTTTATTTCTTCTTATGAAGTCAAGGAGAGTTACACAGGTTCCTATGATAGTTACATAGTAGCATATCCTCCACAAAAGAAGTCTCTCTCATATTGTATGTACTTAAAAAAAAGTATAGTTTAGCACATGGGTCTGCAAATAACAGCCAGTGGATCAAATTGGTCTGTTCCCATTCTTTTAGGGCTAGTGAGATAAGAATGATATTTACACTTTTAAATGGCTATAATTCAAATAGGTACATACATAATATCTTTGATTTATATATAATAGACATATCTATTAATGCTAATGTAATATATACACAATATCATACATGCATTGTGTGTGTGTGTGTGTGTGTGTCCTGTTCCCTTTGGTTTACACTCCTTTTCAATACACACTTTTCAGCCCCAACAGCCTTAAATATTCTAATAAAGTAAGGCTGCTCTCTCATAGATCATATGCTCTCTCTCTCTTTATACACACACACACACACACACACACACACACACACATATATAAATATAAATATATACACACACATATATATAAATATAAATATATACACATACATATATGTGCGTGTATATTATATACAGATTTAATATCTAATAAAACACAATGTCAAGTGTGAAATGCTAGGATATCAGTCTAGGTGGGCAGTGATTTGGACAACTGCTAGTCCTGCTTTGTCGTGTTGTCACTGTAGCCATTTGCTCAGCCTCCTCAGAGGCCAGCACTATTATATGCAGAGAGAGAGCACACAGTTGCTTTCTACAAACTAATCAAGGCTGTGGAGGCTGGAAAGTTTGTATGTGAAACTGAGTATATACCAAACAGAAGTGAGGGGTTTAAGACAATGCAAATCTCCCAGACATCATATATGAGGTAATCTAAATCTTGAGAATGTTTTAAGTTTCATTAAGACTTAGATTTTCATTCCCATAATGGTACATTTTATTTATTATCCTAGCTTTGCATACTGCAGAACTTGGGCTTCCAACTGATACAAGTTCTGGCATCCAAATATTAAGATCAAGAATAGACTGGCTAGAGGATACAGTATGTTCACAGAAGGCTGCTCTATTACACCGTAGACATTTACGAGGAGATTTTCTTTGAATTTCCAGGAGGAATTTTGAGTGAGCAGGTAATCACCAAATCAAAACACCTCAGCCATTTTCTATGCTAGATTGTGAAAGCAATGTCAAATTCCCTCACAGATCTATAAGGTTGTGATGGATGATACAATCAATGAAGGAGGTTTTTCTAGTTCCATTTCACTTAGAAAGCTTAGATATGCTCCAGTTCAATGCAAACACCTTTTAATTTATGAATAAGAAACAAAGAGACAAACTAAAATCAGATACTTTAAGGGAAGGCACATAAAATTATGCCTTTCTTTTGTGAACTTGTAAAAGGTAAGCTATAAATATTACATAGTTTTGTTTATAAGTTAATAACTTAATATTATCCCTTTGATTACTACTTAAAATTATAAAAATATGACCCCAATCACACTATAATTTCAGTGCTTAAACATGAGTTTTTTAAGATAAAGGAAATACAGTGCAGTAATGCTTCGAGCTTATTTGGAATGGTATCAAATACAAAATAATAAATCCTTGTGTTACAAACAACATTTTAGAAATCACAAATTTGAAAAAATAATGATTTGTCAATTATTCAAAGGTTTTTAGTGCTGACAGGCCAAGTTAATGGTGAACTGGGTTTATACTATTGCAAGAAGGTAATACCACTTCAGCCATCAAAAACAAAAATCCATCATCCTCTGTGAATTGTGAATGACAGAATATTTGGATTATGCAGGGTATTCAGGAACATATTTTCTTGTATGAATTACAATTGCCATGTATTAATGTTGGTTCAGACCTGAGTCAGAAGGTATATAAAAGTAGAAAATCATATATATACAATCATACAAAGACAGCTAGTCTAGAGGACTCAGACTTCTTAATGCTAAAGTAAGTTGCTTAAACAAAGAGGGTGAACATAACTTATGTGTTACTGTATAGTTACTGAATTTTAGAGTTGAGAGATATTTCCTTTGGATATAAGCTCTTACCGTTTTTTTCCTTATTCCTTAGGTTTAAAATAAAAACAGGCATTCAAACTGGCTTTAAAAACAAAGATAACATATTTGTTAAAGATCAACACAGATAACAAAGAAGTTTCCCTATTTAGGAAACTTCTAACTTCATTTTTTTTTTTTGGAGAGAATGTCCTAATTATTTTATACATTATCTTATTCTGAAATCCAGTATTTCTATGCATAAATTTCTATGTTCCTTTTGTATCATCTCAGAAGGTCACATTTGACCATATTAGAATCCACAGAACCCCCCGGAGACATGCTAACTTGAATAATTCATAAAATAGAGTATTTTTATTCTTAAAGTTGTAATGTTGATACAGGCTGACACCTAGTTTAGCTCTTAAAAATGTAACAAGTCCCAGAAAATAAAAATTGCACAGGGGCGATGAAGGAAAAAAAAGTTTGTGGTAGGCTATTTTTTCCATAGCTATAGTGTTGTCTTCTTTGGTACTATACTATAGTGTTTAAGAGTATGCAAATAATATTTTTTGCATATGCATGTATTTCACTATAGGATATGAAAATTTTATTCAGGAGGGCTGGCAATCTGATGAATGACTACTTCATGATTATACTAAAAAATATTTCTTCCATCTCTCAAACTTTTACCATCCCAGCATGATATATCTGATTTTTTAAAATCTGGAACTTAAGAAAATCTGAAGGTAATATGAAACATGGATTGGAGAATCTAAAGCACATCTGTATTATGAATCACAGACATTCAAGTCTCTGAGACCAAGCACAACTGTAGAATAAACATTAATTGGAGAATTAAGACCAAAATTATTATACATGCATATATTCAAAGTAATAAATTTAAAATAAGTGAATCAAGATTCAAAAATTAAATGTCTACAAAGAACTAATCAGATTACAATAACTAAGAAAATGGTTTTGCTTAGGAAGGGGTCAAGCTAATGTTAACAAATTATCAAGAAAGACTGTACTGAATAATAGGCTGTTATATGTTCCACATTCAATTCTATTACCAGGTTGAAAGAATGCATGCCAATTCCAACAAAAATCTGAGGACCAAAGAGTAAACAATCCCTTTGGATCCCAGAGTATTAGAAAGGTTAACCATTAGGATCTAAAATAAGGAGTTGTCAGATTATTCTGGATTTGAAGACATTTGAATATCACAAGTATTTGATACAGAGAATTGGTAATGGTTTTTTAACAGAAAAGATGTCATATATGGTGAAATGAGAGCAAGACTGAGTTCATATGCCTTTTCTTGTAAATTCACTATGATGTCATTCTTGGTTAAGAAATGAGTTAATTTCTTCAAAATAGTTCCTATGACCTGGTTATTTTATCATTAAATTTTTATGTTGTGAATTTTTTGCAGAGTAAGCTTCCTGAATTCCTTTATAAACACCTATCAGATAAATGTTAAGGTATGTTCATTTCTTGGACACCCTATTTCCTTGATGACCTTTGCCCACCTGTTTCATTCTTAACTGGTCTACACTGCACATACACGTTGATCCGTAGACAAAGCATTGTCAGATGGAATCAATATATCATTCCTTTGTTACTGAGACTGGGTGTTGCTTAGTTTACTTTCATTTTTTTAGCAGATCAATAGTGCTAAACTGATGCTTTACAAATTGGGGATGCAATTAGAATCTATCTTCAAGCTAGTTGACATGGGAATACAGCTTGATAGGCAGACTTTAGATGGAAAAACAATGTTTTGAAACTTAAATCTATATTTAAAATTATTTTTAAAATATGAGTGTTTTAAAAAGAAATTCTTAATTTTTAAAAAATGAGCTAGTTTTCACTATTCTTCATAAGTAAATTTCATATTTACTTGGTTTAGAAAGACATTTTGTTATGAGAAGCATTTTTAATAAAATATGATTTGAAAAATATGTTTCCCATTGATGTATCAGGATAGAGTTCATTTGAATCTATAATCCCTAGTCTAGAAAGGAAATAAGCAATTCACAGAGTATTCATTTAAGATACTTGAAAATAAATGTATTAATTTTAAATGAATCTGAGAAGATTAGCTTTATTTTCATATAAAAATGCACAATTTTGAACACTTTTTTAAAAAGAATGTAAAGAATTAACTTTTTATAATTATACAAGTAAAAATAACATCTTCCTTCTTAACCTACTTCTTAGTTTGTATTGCAGGGTTCATCTCACTGGTGACAAAAGACTTCAATCTCATCAATATATTCATTAACAAGACTTCATCAGTCTCACTGCACTAAGAAAATATTAAATCTTCCAAGCATATTAAAATTGATTTCATGATTTGGGGATCAAGCATTCATTATTAAGCCATTTCTTCATTTTATATGTGAGTGCATTGAAAATAATAATACTCAGAGTAAGTGGCCTTACAATAAAAGAATGATATCCAGTGAAGCTATTATCTATGTAAAAGTAATAAGGTACACAATTTATTCAATTTGACCCTTAACACCAAAAACACTGTTACATATTGATTTTCTCTCCCTTTACCTAGGATCCAATAGCTGGACCTCATCAACTTTTCATTATACATGGAAATGGAGAACACGGAGAAGAGCAAATAAACCCTAAACCTCCCTTGCAGTCTACTGCAGTGGACAGCTGGAGGGTCTGGAAGCTGAGATCTGAAACTTAGTTTTACTTAGTTACCATGCATGGTGATGACAACAAATCTCTTATGAGATTATATGTGTTAAATGAACTCATTCAATCAGTCAGATAGTAGATTAATTTCTTTCAATATTTATAGAGTTGTGTTAGGAAACACAGGAATATATAGTTCTTGTCCTCCTAGAGATTACATTTTAGTGAGGCTGACAGACTTTATATAATTGTGTACTAATTTGCTTAAATAGAGTTGTGATTACAGTTGCACAAGGGGGTTTGGGGCACCTTACGTACTCTGGTCATTCTTTAAAGCTCACATTAAGGATATGACTTAAATTCTCCTGAGAAAGATAACATTGACATTATTGGACTACTGAAAAGCAAGAAAGGGAAATGTTACTGCTTTAACTACGACAGCAACAGTATGAACAGAAAGAAGTAGATGGATTTGCAATGATAGGAGAGGAAATTTGTACTTGATTAGATAGAAGGGATAGGAAAATGGAAGGAACAAGATCGACACAGGAGTTCCTAGACTGAGAAATTGCATAATGGTGGAGATCTTCACTAAGTAGGCTATGATGGAAAAGTAGGAAAAAAAAAAAAGCAAGAGCAAGCCAAATGCTAATGTTTCCAAACAGACAGTTTGTATATCTAGATCTAAGCTCAGAAGACAGATCCAGGTGAGAGTTATACATTTGAGTTACCAGTTTTTAGAAGGCAAGTGAAGCCTTGAAGTAGATGTGATTGTCTAGGGAGATAACATGAGAGGCTTAAGAGCACACACAACTAAGTCTAAAGGAGCTCAACCACTTAAAGATTAGGTGATGAGAATTACATCTAAGAAGAAGGAGGAGAAGTTTCCCAAGAGGGAAAAGAAAAAAAATATTCAGAGTACAGCACATGGTGAATGCCAAGCACCCTGCCTGGCTCACGGCATAGATGTCATCTGGCAGTGATACTGCCAGAGTAATGTAGGATAATAGAGCATAACACAGAACAGTTTAAGAAAGTATAATACAGGATAGGCAATACCTAGTTTATGTTCATATCTCCTAGCCAATAAACTGAGATACCCTAGTGGCCCAGGAATCCCTTTTCTTCCTCAGAGTTGCCTACAATAGTCTATTTGGTAGCTCACCCCAGGACCTATCCTGAGCAGGGTCTGAGATGCAGAGAAGCTAGTGGTGGGAGCAGTGGTACTGAGAGGGAAGTAGGGAAGCAGAGGTGATTCGACCCTGCAAGTGACTCCTTTAGCACTAGACCCTGGAGAGGGTAACATTTCCAAATCCAGCCACAAGTCCTTGTATTTCCAGTGGACTTGAAACAATAGTAGAAATAACACAACCCCAGTCACTTATGCCTATCACCTATGTCCTGGTGGAGTCCCCTCCTCGGACCTGGTGAATCAATTTCTGCTGCATGAGGTTGTAACAATCACTGACAAGTGGGGCAGAAAAATGCAAGAGGAAGCTGCAATCTACACTAGGCCAGCATAATGCTCTGGTAGAAGAGCCATGCCTGATCTTTAGACTCGAAACTCTAGTGAAATTCCCCACAATTCCCTCTTCCTCATGGTGTTTGACTAATTAAGGAGCATCCAGCCACAGGCCAACTCTTTGTCTGAGAAATTTGGCTTTGCAGACCAAAAGGTCTCTGTTACAACAACTTAGTTTTGCCACTGTGGCCCCAAAACACAGACAGTATGCTCATGAATGAGCAAGGCTGTGTTCCAAAAAAATTAGATTTACAAAATTAGGTAGGGGATTGGATTTGGCCCACAGACCAGTTTGCCAACCGCTGTTCTACAATATCATTAGTGCCTTCACAGTCTTCAGGCACTGAGCTAAATCAGGTTTTCAGACTGATTTGAGGGTGACTGAAAACTACATCTAATATTGTTTCTGTGCAAAACTATCTACCATAATGTAATAATTGTTTACAAATGAACTTTGGGAACATGATCAATTCACAGAGGGCCTGCATTCCTCACATAGAATTCACTTTATTTATAGGGGCTTAAAAGGAAAAAAAAAATCCTGTATATAAAATGCCATTCCTTACATTTTCTATAAAACTTTGCTAATGCCACCACTGTTGCTTGAATATACAAATGACTTTTTGTTGTTCTTTTATTATCTCCTCTTACTGCTTATCTGGACTACATTCATTAATGAAAACAAAAGATTCAAAACAAATTCCCCCAATTTTTTTCCAAATTGCTAAAAAATTAGGAAGCATATCGTATATAAATTGCATGCTGCAGAGGGAATTGTTCTGCCTAATTTTGCTAAATATTTACAGCTATATCAAAATCCAACACAAATCTCTTAATCCTTAACCTCTATACCAGGGTTTGGAATTCAAGGGTGTCTCCATATCCAATGATTGCTAGAGTTTTCATTCAGGAGACAGAGAAACAGCATCAAGCCACATACTTTGATTACTGAATCTTCCTTATAGATTCCTAAAAGACTGAGAGACTTTCCTGGGATTTGACAGAAAAAATAGCCTCTTTACATTTAGGGCTGGTCAACATCTGCCCTGAACCTAAGGATTAAAATCATCTAGTCTGCCCATTTTTGTCATGTCACTGACTAGCTTTTCTCTTTTATGGAGCCAGCTATAGATTTCTTTATTACTTAACTCAACTCACATTTATTGAACAGTATGAGTCAAATACTGAGCTACAGTCTGGGAATACAGGATGAAAGTAAGCCCGATTCTGCCTTGGGAAAGCTCAGAGTCCAGGAAGAGTGCCACAGCAGGAAGAATGTGCAAGTGAGGCCATCATGAAAAGCTGAAAAGAGAAGCTTCATTTAATAGAAATAAAATAATTATTTACATCTATTTTGAACTGTAGGCTACTTCAACAATTAATTAGAAAAGTATCCTGTATAGCATGTAGAATATTTAGCTTTTCCTCATTAGGTATTCGTTCTCCCATAGAAATTTGTTGAAAGAAACGATTTTTGTATAAGTACCACATACTAACCAATTACAAAACTGGAGCTTCGTGATTGGATTTTTACATCCTTTGTTTATTATGGTATCATAACAACCCCTTTTTAACCAAACATAAGTTTCTAAAATCTTTTTTTTAACTCCATCATTCTCCCATGTCCAGTAAAATCTCACTGATTATTTTGTAGGTTTTTCTCACATGCAACTTTCCTTTTCACTGACATTGAGGTCATCATCACCTCTCATATACTAAGTTGCTGGAGCCAACTCACCCTGGGATATAGTAGCCATTAGCTAAATATTGAGATATTTTGTGTATTTAATCAAATTATATACATTTACAATGGATACTGAAACTGAAAGTTTTCAGTTTGAAGAACTTAATTTACATGAGAGTGAGAAGTAGTTTAACAGTAATTCACATATTTGATATAATGACAATAAATTTATTGGGAAAAGAACTAGCAGATCACAGTGCAACTCCATTTGGCAAATCATGGTTGAAATGCATCAGAGACAGGCTGCAGATAAAAGAGTTTGGCAAAAAATAAATGAAAGCATTCTGAAATATGAGGTTTACAATAAAAGGTATTATATATTTAGTTATTATTTGTAAATTAAGTGTTCCACATCCTTTGTATTCCTTATAAATAAATATGTAGGCACACACTTTTATTTTGGAGAACTGCCTGTTCGACATTCAGCAGCACACTTCTGATTAACAGCCACTCCCTACTAATAGACACATACATACAAAAGCAGCAACAACCGAACTTCAGAAATGTCTCAAAGATAATAAAAATGTCATAGCCTTTCCACAAAGCCGTCCTTTCTGAGCTTCCACAGTATCTTTGTGTACACCCTTGGCTCTGCTCGTTCTTCTAGTCACAATTCAACAAGGCTTTCTTACAGATTCCAATCTGTAGCCTTTGCTCTTACCACACCCCAAGTCTGAAATAATCTGTTTTCCTCCTCACATGTCAATTTCTACACCTTTTGTTGAAGAATAGGTTCAAAGCCTCCCATCTCCACAGAATTTATTCAGGACTACTACTAATCAGGCATGGGGAGTAGGAGTATGTGGGACGTGCCTATCATTGTCTGTTCCCCTGCTAGATCCACCCGATGTAACTCCCTGGTGACAGCAGAGTGCTCCAGGGCAGGCTGTCACTCGGGTTCTGCCATGATAACCCAGACCTGCTCCCTCCCCCAGCCCCTAGAGTTGCCAGCCATTAATAGGCAATGGAGCTAGGAGGCCATAGGGTTGTGACTTGAATGGGCCATTTCAAACTGCAGGCAAGTTGTGTAAACAGAGAGAGCAAAGAGGCATCAGCATGCAGAGAGAAATGCTGTAGTTCTTAGGGAAGACCACAATCTCATTTTTCAATTTTGCTACTTTCAACTTCACTTTCTGTCCTTGAATTCCATGAAATAATGAAAGCAGTGTTGCAATAAACCAACTTTTCACATGAGCAATTTTGAGCTGCTTTGTTATTACTTGCAACCAAAAAGATGAGTGGACAAAACAAACCAGTAATGTCTTGATTCTCTATAGTTCATTGGATGTTCCTCAGACACCGGCAGAGTGGAATGTCATTGATTAGTTTATTGCATAAAGAAAGAATTTCCCATCAAATTTGAGGGAGGGAAGAATACCAGATCACTACTTGTCATTTCCATTCTATGCTTTCTGACCAACTAAGTATCAATTACAGCCATACTGATGGCTTAAATATGTGGAAAAGCCTGAAAAAACAGGTCACGTGCATTTATGGGGAGGTAATAAAATGTAACTCTGGAAACATAAAGAAATAAAAGGCATCCAGATTGGCAAGGAAGAAGTTAAATTGCCCTGTTTCCAGATGACATGATATTATACATAAAAAACCCTAAAGAATCCACTCCAAAACTACTAGATCTAATATCTGAGTTCAGCAAAGTGGCAGGATATAAAATTAATACACAGAAATCTATTGCATTCCCATACACTAATGATTAACTAGCAGAAAGAGAAATCAGGAAAACAATTCCTCACAATCGTATCAAAAAGAATAAAATACCTAGGAATAAAATTAACCAAGGAAGTGAAAGACCTATACTCTGAATATTATAAGACACTCATGAGAGAAATTAAAGAAGATACCAATAAATGGAAACACATCCCATGCTCATGGATAGTAAGAATTAATATTGCCAAAATGGCCATCCTGCCTAAAGCAATCTACAGATTCAATGCAATCCCTATCAAAATACCAACAGCATTCTTCAATGATCTAAAGCAAATCATTCTAAAATTCATATGGAACCCCAAAAGACCCTGAATAGCCAAAGCAATCCTGAGAAGGAAGAATAAAGCTGGGGAGATTATGTTCCCCAACTTCAAGCTCTACTACAAAGCCACAGTAATCAAGACAATTTGGTACTGGCACAAGAACAGAACAATAGACCAATGGAACAGACTAGAGAGCCCAGATACAAACCCAAGCATATATGGTCAATTAATATATGATAAAGGAGCCATGGATATACAATGGGGAAATGACAGCCTCTTCAACAACTGGTGTTGGCAAAGCTGGACAGCTACATTCAAGAGAATGAGACTGGATTATTGTCTAATCCCAAATAAAAAAGTAAACTCAAAATGGATCAAAGACCTGAATGTAAGTCATGAAACCATAAAACTCTTAGAAGAAAACAAAGGCAAAAATCTCTTGAATATAAACATGAGCAACTTTTTCCTAAACGCATCTCCTCTGTCAAGGGAAACAAAATAAAAAATGAACAAATGGGACTACATTATGCTAAAAAGCTTCTGTACAGCAAAGGACACCATCATCAGAACAGTATGGGAGAATGTATTTGTAAATGACATATCTGACATTTATATAAATAAATAAATATAAATATATAAAGCCCACCTCAACACCCAAAAAGCAAATAACCAGATTAAAAATGGTCAGACGATATGAACAGACAATTCTCCAAAGGATAAATTCAGATGACCAACAGGCACAAGAAAAGATGCTCCACATCACTAATTATCAGGGAAATGTAAATTAAAACCACAGTGAGATATCACCTCACACCAATTAGGATGACCAACATAAAAAGACTAGGAACAACAAATGCTGGAGAGGATGTGGAGAAAGGGGAACACTTCTGCACTGCTGGTGGGAAGGTAAACTAGTTCAACCATTGTGGAAAACAGTATGGAGGTTCCTCAAAAAACTCAAAATAGAAATACTATTTGAACAGGGAATTCCACTCCCAGGAATTTACCCTAAGAATGCAAGAGCCCCGGTTTCAAAAAGACATATGCACCCCTATGTTTATGGCAGCACTATTTACAATAGCCAAGATATGGAAGCAACCTAAATGTGCATCGGTAGATGAATGGATAAAGAAGAGGTGGTGCATATACACAATGGAATACTATTCAGCCATAAGAAGAAAACAAATCCTACCATTTGCAACAACATGGATGGAGCTGGAGGTATTATGCTCAGTGAAATAAGCCAGGTGGAGAAAGGCAAGTACCAAATGATTTCACTCCTCTGTGGAGCATAAGAACAAAGCAAAAACTGAAGGAACAAAACAGCAGCAGACTCACAGAACCCAAGAATGGACTAACAGTTGCCAAAGGGAAAGGGACTGGGGAGGGTGGGTGGGAAGGGAGAGAGAAGGGGAATAAGGGACATTACGATTAGCACACGTAATGTGGGGGGGGGGCAGTGCTGCAGTATAGCACAGAGAAGACAAATAGTGACTCTATAGCATCTTACTTTGCTCATGGACAGTGACTGTAATGGGGTATCTGGTGGGAACTTGATAATGGGGGGAATCTAGTAACCACAATATTCTCATCTAATTGTATATTAATGATATCAAAAAAAAAATGTAACTCCTAGCCTGTTACCAGAATCAGTGAATGGAGAGATAAAACATAGGAGAGGGATAGCATTTGTGACCCTCTATTCAAGAGTAGTCAAGGGTACTTTTAAATACAAATTTGGTTTTAATTGACTGATTTGCTTGTTGATTGGATGTGATTTTAACATCTGCTGTGTTGTTTAGTCATATATGTATCAAATGTTTTCAAATTAGGAAAAATAAATCATTTTCACAGATAAAAATTGATTACCTGACAAAACTTTGCATTTGCATTTATTATTTGTTTGGTTCTAATCTGTAAATAAGTCAAAATTATATGTGGTTCTGACTTTCTCTTCCACAGATAAGCACTTTGACACAAAATACATTGTTCTTATTATACTGTTAAAATAACAATGTTTAAAATTTCTTGATGTGCATATATGTATTATACAATGTAAACCTGGTATGCAATGAACCAACATTACTACAAAGTGTAAGTATTTCTTGTTATAAAATTTTATCCAGCCATCCAAAAACATAAAAAATTAGAGCTATGAAAAATGAGCACTATTCTGAGAACATTCAAAGGACATTGATGTGAATGCTTGAAACCTAAAATTTTTCCATTGCTATGTATTTCAGATGAATTTTGATGCTGTATGCTCTTTTCAGTAAGAAATAAAATCATACACTTCTCATAGTTCTAAGAGGAAGAGATTGATCTTTCAAATTAACAGGAATAAGGAATATGTGTACCTGGGTAGATAGCAAAGGATGAAAATTTCAATAAAAGCACTAAAAATGAATGTGCTTCAAAGATATGCTGTAATGATTTTTTATTAAAAAGGCAACATTTATCTTATTGTGCTTTCTTGTTAAGTCACAATATTTTTCTGTTCCTGGATGAGATAGCAGAGTAAGAATTCAATGATAAGATAAATGCCAAGTTTTTAATGAAAAACCAGCTCAGCTCAACTATGCTTTAAAAAAAGGCTAATGGTTCCTGTTAGGTTAAAAATAGAATATAAAATTAATCTTTTTATATTAAGGATCAATGCAAGCTGAATAGTCAAAATTATTCCTCCAATTAACCACTATCTTTAGTGATTTATTGCATTCTTTATTGATGGTTTAAATTATTCCAGTGAGGTAATTAGCAGTCCTTGCAAACACAATGAAGCTGACTACATGATTCAGGTGAGATGAGTCAGCAACGTACCAGGTGCAGAAACTGCAAGCCTTGCAGTTGGGAAAATTATGGTTTATGAATTAACAACTTGCTATTATTTCCCTCTCTTTCCCTTTTTTGCCAAAGGAGTGGGAGCCAGCAGGCCATCCATTCCAGTCAATGACCAGCCTTTCCTCTGATATTGGAAACTTGCTCCCACACACTCATCCCAATCAATGAATAACATTTATTCATGCACACAGGAGTTCAAATCCTAGCTTAGACAAGCTATGAGACTTTAAGAAAATTGTTTAAGCTCACCTCAGTTTCTTCATTTACAAAGTAGAGAGAAAAAGTGCACCCATCTCAGGGATATTGTGAGAATTAAGATGATATTTCAAGTGCTTACAACACTGCCTAGCTGTCTTGCCAATGGGTTTCAGCCCTGGGCAAGTTCAATATGGATTCAATGTGACCAAAGAAATGACAATAAAACATTCTTGGGATGAAAGAGTTATACCCAACTTTATTCCCACAGTGGCAGGTCAATCACTAAAATCCTATCCACTCAGAGCAAGTCTGCATGAAGCAAGCTGGTCTCTGCCTCTGGGCCTTTTGGTCTCCACAGCCGTCTCAGTCTCTGTCCTCGGTGCTGCCCCCACTCCAGCCTCAGCTCTGCTCTCCTGCAGCCTTGCAGCCATGCCACTGTGTAGCCCAGAGCACTGGGCGGAGCTCTTTATATAAAGTCAGTACAATGTATTGTCCACATGGGTATAGGGAGCAAGCCGATCAGGGTCAGGTGAGAATCCTGGCCACAGGAACCTTCACTTTATCCACACTAGCACATATATATTTATGTTATCTAATTCATTATTCATTTGGCACATTCTTTTCAGGAGAAAGCATTCTGTAGGTGACCATATTTCTATCTGATACAACTTCATGAGAAGTGGAAGTCGGGAGTAGCCACTCTCTCCCTAATGTTAAGTCCAGGGATTATTAGGGTTCACCTCATCCCTGTTCCAATGCCTACAAACACCCACATATCAGTCCCACATATTGCACAGATTCCATATGACCTGTCCATTAATCCAGGTAACTTTCCTTATAGTAGTGGCATTTCTAGAGGTTTTAGCTCAGGGTTAAGTTAAAATGTGAAGTTCATTATTAGTAAATAATAAAAAGAGTAAGATTCTCATGAGAGAGCAGTGTTCAAATATGTTGGGAAAATTTTCAATGCCAATCCTTTACATGAACTTTGGAAGCAGAGGTATTTTCATATTTATTTAATATTTTTCATATTTTATATTAGTTTCTTTTTACATTCATATACAGCTTTGTTGGGGGAAAATAAACTGAATTAGTAAATTATCTGAAATTGTTTATTTTGATTTGAACACAACTTTCTCCAGGCAAGCACAGTTCCCTTCCTTCCCTCCTTTTCTCACTTCTTCCCTCCTTCCCTCATTCCCTTTCTTCTTTCCTTCCTTCCTTCCTAACCAAACTGTATCAATTAATTCTTTTTACTCCCTAGGTGTTTGTGCATGTGTATTTATAAACACTTTCTATTGCATATATACTTACATTATACACTTATTCAAATAGGGTTTGATTTTTTCCCCTTATGATCAGAAAAAGAGAAATTTTATAATTCCAATTATCTTTATATTCACCTTGTTCAATTCAGTATCTGCCACCTAAATAAAACTCACTCCTGGTTTCTAAACCCTATGAAGTAGCAATGTGAGTGACAACCAAACACCTCAGAAAAAGCATCCAAAGCTGAACTTTCCCTCTTGCCCCCCCAGCCTGCTCCCCGTGAGGCCCCATGTGTGGTGGCAGCTCCTGCATGCACACTGTTGTTGAAGCCAGACCAGTGCTCTCCTGGGCTAGTCTTTTTCCCATACACCACAAAGCCAGTACTTTCATCAACTTCTCAGAGCTCCATCTCCCAAATATTTCCAGAATCTGCTCCCTTTATTCCATTTCCACTCTCATTATCTGAGCTCAATCAAATATTATTTATTTTTTGGACAACTGAATGGCCTCCTGACATTCCTATGTCTTTCTCCCTCCCCTCCAATCCATCCTTGATAGAATAATCACAGGGATCTTTGAAAAGTATAAATGAGTTTATGCATTCCCCTGCTTAAAACTCTGGTTTCTTACCCCACAAAGAGTACCATCTGAATCCTCAGTGTGGTCTACATATCCCTGTGGGATCCGGCTGTCCCTCACCCTGTCTTCTTCACTCCTCATTCGTCTACACAGGTACCCTTAGCCAAAATGTTCTCACCTCACGACCACTGCATACGTACAGTTGCACCTCCTTGCTGAGTACTTCTCCCCGACATTTGCACGGGTGCCACCATCTCTCATCTCAGGTCCCGGTTTGTAAGTCACCCTCCCCCAACCGGAGACAACATTACTGGCCACCTTCACCAAAACAGGACACCCTCCCAAACTATGTATTACCACATCATCTGTTTATTTCCTTTTCAACAATTTGTAATGTATATACTCATTAGTTCATATTTTATTATCTCCACACTAATTCAAAGCTCTGTAAAAGCAAAAACCATTCCTGTCTTGTTTGCTCTTGCATCCCTGACAACTAACATGCTGCCGAACACATAGTGAGCACTCAGTAAATATTTATAAGTCGATTAAAAATGATTCAATAGAGGAAACATTTACCAATTTGCCCTTCACTCAAATATTAAGCCATGAGTACAAGTTTAGCTGACATATATGTAATTTGAAAAAGTACAACTCTTAAACCAGTAGATAAATACATCTTTTGCTCCAGTTCACAGTAATTGAGAGAGGCTACCTGTGGTGACTTTTCTAAGGAGGATGTTGGAGTCAAGGACAAACACAGGAAGAAAACCTATTAGCTGTGGATGCCATGCTGTGGCAAGGTGGGTATGTGAGAGGAGCTGACAAACCCGAAACTACAACGTAAAGGGGATGTTTCTTTCCACTAACCTCCTCCCAGCAAGCCCCTCTTCCTGGACTCACACATGCAAACACATACATGCATAGTGCTCCTATCCTATTTATCTCTTTGCAATAAACAAAAGAAATAAGCTCTGTATCTAAGAATCTGCCTCCATATTTTCTAAAGGTGACAAAAATAATTTAGTGGTGATCAAAAAAGAAAAAAAATAAAAGGAAGAAAAAAAGAAAAAAAAAACTATGTTACCAAGTGTGGAAAGCCAATATTTTAGTACAGTAAAAATACATTTATCTGTAAACCAAGATTTAGAGTCTGAAATTATAATTAATTTTCAGCCCCTGTTCTAATTTCCAATGTAGAATATTTAAATACATTGATATTTTTCAACCTAGATGGGACAGTTTCTAGAATTTCATATATATATTATATCAAAATAATAAAGCCATCAAGTACACATCCCATGGCTAATACCATACACTTTCTAAAGACATGTGAGAAACCACTGACTAGTTTATTATTCTCTGCTCACTCTTCTCTGCACACTTCAGGTTTTCCTGCCTCAGTGTTTTGCTTATAAATTCTGCTTACATTCTCCCATTTCTTCTGCTTGTCTAAATTCTTCCTATCCTTCAAGATTCTATTTAAATCCTAGTTCTACAAAATTTTTACTGATCCTCATTGCCTAGAGTTATCCCAGTTACTATTGCTTTGCTTGAATATCTCTGCCAATTATCTCCCGAGTTCTGTAGATACTGACACCTGAAGGTGAAATAAAGTTGGTGTAGAATATAGGAGATGAGTGGGCACAAACATTCAAGCAACAACATGTATTATATCCATATAATTTCAGGTGATCTTTAATATGTTGCTTCTATTATCCCAGTTCTAACACAACTCTTATAGAGCAATGACAAGCTATCTTTCTGAGCCTCAGTTTCTCATCTGTAAAATGAGAGGCAGAAGTAGAAAATCCTGAAGACTACCTCCAGCTCAAAATGTATTGTTATTATTAACATGTCTGAATTCATGTCTAAATTATTCACACAATCACATATTAATTTATTTGGCACTTACCTAGCTCTTATTAAATGACAATCATGTTAATAAACTCTACAAACACAAATATGTTGTGACATCTACTTTCAGAGACACAAATATGTTATGACCTTATTCTGGAGGAATTACTTTCAGAAAGGACCTCGGTGAGGTAGGGATATATGAAATCATATACTATAGGATATATCCACACACTTAAGTATTTTAAATGTAAAAGGCATGTAATCAATAATGTATTGTGTAATGCAGCCTGTGAATTTCAAGAAAGATACTGAGAGTGTATTGTACTCTCGTTGAAACTGCATGAATGAAAAGCAGGTGTTCCCGTTGGATAAAGTGGGGAAGGACCTTCCAGGAAGAGGGACCAATGGACAGAGGTACAGACTTGAGAAGAGTGGGATATTAGTTATAATTATGGTAAGCTTGTAGCTGTACTAGGTCAATAACACTTTTAAATGGATAATTTCATACATTTCAACCTAGCACAACCTTAGCAATTATTTATTTAAAATTTTTGCTTATGTTATTCATTGTCCTGTATTTCACATTTATGTCTTGACTCTGCTATTAATTTGAAAGCTTGAAGCATAAAAGGTCCATTTCTTATATAATAATGTCACTGTATTTCACATAGTAGCTGCTCAATAAATATGTAATTAATATGACACAATAATTCATTTAGACTTGAGAAGTAATTTATCTGAATAGCATCATAGAGACTACATAGTAAGTTTAAAGAAATTGTGCTTCATAAACTGGTTAAAAGTGTAGGGTCCCCATTTACTTAACTAGCATATATTTTAATGACTTTTGGGCATAATGAATAACAGAAAAAAGCAATTATTTATAACAGCATAGTATTATATTGCATCTAATCCCAGGATATCTGCTTTTTAATCATTTAGCTCCTAGATTGTACAATTCTCACTGCCACAGAGAATATACTCACACTATACATGGGGCAACTGGGAATTGGTGAATAATGAAAAATAGTAATTTAC
This sequence comes from Smutsia gigantea, assembly GCA_032199065.1. Lineage (NCBI taxonomy): Eukaryota > Metazoa > Chordata > Mammalia > Pholidota > Manidae > Smutsia > Smutsia gigantea. Next base: position 233,600 of record JAVSCE010006187.1, read on the forward strand.
ATAAAAGACTCAATGATTGCCTTTCAGTAGCGTATCATATCTCTAAAAGTGAGTAAAGTGTTTTATTCAAAGTGTACTTGAGTATTCATAAAATGAGGGCACATTATTTTCTAAGCCTTCTGTGCTTTTACAAAAAGTCATATAATTACATAATCATAGGCTGACACATTCATGAAAAATAGGTGCAAATCACTGAGTGTCCAAGCAATGTTGCATGCCTCAGCAATAAACATGGAGTAATTCAACGAGAGGAGGTCAGATAAATGTAAAGAAACATATTAGCTGTGTTTTGCAGGAAAATATTAAGATAATCACTTTAAAATCCATACTTGAAATGCAGTTCTATTTAAATAATTCTGTGGTCTGACATCCCTGAGTTGACTGTAATTTTTGACACAGCAGTTTGGGAACAGATTGATTCTAGAGTCACACTTCTATTGTAGCAGGACATGGTAAAGACTTTTAAAAAATGTGTGGTGAATGCTCACCACATGCAACAATTTGTGCCAGGAACAGTTTGAGATGCAAAGATAACCATGATAGAATCACCTCATAGGGCATAAAGGTACATATTAGGTAGAAATGCTTTCTTAGCCTAAATGTGTATTTCTGGGGAAGATTGTCTTGACACCAAAAGATGTGGTGAGTATGGAAGGGAGGTGAAAGGTATAAAATGTTGAGTATAAGACCCCGCTCAGCCCCATCTTGCTTTACACAACCTGATTTTGTCTTCAGGTACCAGTACCACAAAACCACATAGGCTGTTGTGCAGTCAGGCTGACACCACAATCAGGTAAATGGCTTCTTGACTTTTATGACTAGTCTGCCAAAGCCAGCATTTTCTGTGGTGCTGCCTCAGCATTTAAAATTATCAGAAAAGTATAAAGCAAAGTACCCATTAAATACAAGAATACAATTCAGCACATGAATCTAATTTTTCATGATATTATTTCTAATTCATTCAAGTTAATTTTGATGGAAATCCAAATTAGAGGTCTAATTCAACAGCATCAATGTATAATGGAAGATAACATTTTTTTAACAGCAGATATTCTTTTCATAAAATTAAAATTAATTGAGGTTTATATACTTTATTTGCTCATTATAATAAAAATTTTATTTAAGCTACTGAAGAGAATCAATGGATTATTGTTAAACCCTATTGATTCACTTTTATTTTTCTATGTCAGCTTGCATTTTCCTCTTTTATATCTACTTCAATTAATTTACTTCTATAGAGGTTTGACAATACTATGCTCACTGAAGGTGTTCAGTAGTTCAGCGCTCTTGATTAAACCCTGAGGCCCAACAAGAAAGTACATACATAAAGCATTTCCCCAAAATTACTAAGCACAATTTTGCATTTTTTCCTACTTATTCTAATAACGTTTTGAGCTAATCCTTACAAAGCATTAATCATCCTTCATTATGAAAATATCACTATATACAAATTCACACTGATGTTGTATCATCCTTTTATCAAATGATATTACAGCATAATGTTGAAGACGGGTGACTGGAAATAAAATATATATGGCCAGGTAAAATGAGAGAAAATTGGAAATAAAACATCTCTGGATGTGTGCCATGATATAGGTATCAATGGGCTGGATAATTATATAAAACACAAGTATATCAAAACAACATAAAAATTTAAAAAACAGACAATACTATTTATGTAAAACAAACACCTATGACATTCCCAGACATGTCTAGTCCATAAAAAATAGCCCTATTTTACAGATTAATAAACTAAGGCTCAGAGGGGTAAAAGAGCATGCCCACAGGGCAAATGATGGTGGAGGCCAGCTTCCACACCACATCAATGGGACTGGAAAGCCTGTGATTTTTTTTCTTTGCACAGTATACTGTCTTGACCTATAGACTATTTTAAACAACTATGGAGACTGAAGTGGGAAAGAGATGAGGTCGAAATTCTAATGGGAATTTGGTTTTTAGTTTTGTATAATTGGGGACACATATAATCAATCACATAATAAAGGTAAATTGTCAATGGGAAAAAAAATTACCTAAATCTACCTAGCATAGACTAAGGCAATACTGTACCGTAGAGTACAACAAGGTAACATCCAATAAGGGAAACATTTTAGAATGCCTCATTTTCCAAACTTCTCTCTCCAAGCTATCTCCACTCTTCATCTAGAAGGGAATTCCCAAGTCAATGGAATCTGTAGCTTGAAAGGAACCTCAGGCACCACAGGAGTTAACCAGTGGCACATATTTTCCATGTGAATATCTGACCAGTTTAATTTCCTTTTAAAAACTGAATCACAGTGACAGACAACACATTTGGTAAAGCTTCAATCCCTCCAGTTTGGCTGAAATCATTAGAGGAGCAGGTGGCTTTCATTCTGTTGGAGGTTTCCCAGTTGTACAGCTGCTAAATGGGAAGGAAAGAGAGCAACCACTCCCAGAAGGACGTGTGCCCAGGAAATTTGGCCCTACTGGTTAGAGTCAGTGAAATGTGAAGGTTTCTTCTGAACAGCAAGGGACAGATCAAAAGCCTGCCTTTTAATTTTATTTAATTTTTATTTATTTTGAAAGATACACTATCCTTCCCATATACATACACGTATTCAGGTTTATTAAAAACCATTTAAAAATGATGACTTTCCAAATATATTGATTTGATTAACAAAAAGTAACCTGTAAAATATTTACCTTAAATATTTCATTAATAGAACTGCTTTGAACTGGAAATTCATGGAACCACTGCAAACTGAGGTCTTTACACTTTGTGGTTTTCTCTTCCATCTTACTAACATCATCTTTTTATGAAAGTGTAAATTAAAAATTAAGAAAAGAGTTAAAAAATTGTGAGGGAATATTTTGAATACCTGTATTTAACTTAGATCAATGATTTTTAGGTATTCAGTATTAACAGATTATCCCAGATACCTGTTTAAAATGCTGATTGCCTCATCCTGTTCCCTGAGACTTAGATTCAGAAGATGTGAAGTTGAACATGGTAATCTAATTTTTAACTTTTCCCCCGTCCCCATTTTCAGGAAGACCATATGGAGACTGTGTTTGAGAAATATCAGCCTGACAAGGCAACTCAAAAATTTCAGTCCTTGTACAGTATTAAAGTTTTTTTAGAGGAGTTCTTCATTTTATTTCCTTTAAACAAATATCCATTTATTTATAATAGCACTTCATATCAAACTCTATCAGATAGTTTTAAATCCCAAACAGGATGTCAAAGCTATGCATTCTATATAGCTTTCATTTTTATTGTCATAGTAAATGACCATGTAATATTTTTATATGTGTAATGGGTTTTGTTGCAGAAAACAGAAGCAGAAAGTGCTAAAAATTACGTTGCGTATAATACACAGAGTTCTACTCTCTCTGTCACATACCACATTACTGTTACAATATTTATGCCCATGTATTATTTCCTGTTCCTTTTTTCCCCAAACTTTCATAGTAATGTATGTTCTCATCTTTGATTTATTTTATTACTACTCTGCTTATCACATATGTTTACAGAAACCATCATGAATGCACCTATTTATGCCTCAGTTTTCTTATCTCTACCAGGAACATGTTAGTACTACCATTAAGAGGAAGATTAAAAGAAATATTATTCTTGAAACCTTATCTGTGCACAATACATGATGGCTATTATTAATAATATTTATTATTATTCTGTTACATAGCTCAATGTAGCTCTGTAAGCTGACAAAGTATGATTTACGCTTTTCTAAGATAGGACATTGCTGAAACACACGTAGGAGTTTCTGTTGCCTTAGAAGACCTTTAGGGTATCTGCCTCTTTCTCTTTCAGATGTACAGGAAAGCAATGAACGGTGAGAAATTGTTATCTTTCACAACTAGGCGTAGACAGCTTCTTCCTTACAGCCTCCAGAAGGAAATAAATCCTTGATTTTGGTTTTCTGCCCTGAACAGAGAGAAAATAAATTTCTCTTTTTCACCCCTTGCCCCACCTCGCAGTTCATGTTAATTCATTATGGCAGCACTAGGAAAGAAGTGCACCTAAGATTCCTGTCTTCCAGCCTCTTGTGAAGTTTTCTTGATTCCTTAACTGTTTTTCTTGGTGCTCGCACAGCTTATACATTGTTAAAATTCTACAACAGAATGCATTATATCCTATCTTACCCTGTTGTTTAAAGGTGTCTCTTCATAGTATTGCTAGTTCTTGGGAAAGGCAGGTTGGACCTTTTCCTTCTAAATTTCATACCTCCGAGTTAAAACAGCAATTTGTGCAGAAGTTGTCAGTCATATGAATGTATGAATGATAATACTTTTCTTCATGATAGTTGAAGAGATTCTGAATCAACCACTATATGGAATTGTCACTCTCCAAGAAAAATAAAAGTAAGGAAAAGTGAAGATAATGTAATAAAAAAATAAATTATAAAATACAGCAGAATTAAGTTAATTCTAAGATATCTGTAGTAAGCTGAGCCATGATTAATAAAAAATACCTTATAATTAAAAAGGTTACCACTTATACCTGTTATACAGACACTTGTTATGAGATGTGAATGTGCCCAATAAGTGGCAAAGTTATGGTGCTATAAGAATATAGGCCAGAAAATGAGAGGAAGCTGATTACAAAGCACCAACACACAAAACTCCAGCTCACGCACTATACCCACTCCACACTAGAATAATGTGGCATCACTTCAGAGATACGGAAAGTGCCAAGAAGGTCACCATGGTATTTGCATATACCTCTCTACAGGTGAGAAAATTATATAAGGGTGCTAGTTTTAGTGGGCTACCACCGTTGTTCAAATAAGATTCAAAAAGAAAAAAATGTAAACATGAAAAATGAGAAAATTATAATTACATTAACAATAAAGGTGAGTAATGCCTTGCCATGATTAGCATTAAATTTAGCTTTAAGTTTCCTGGAAAAAATAGCATTGCATTGAGTATGTATTATCACACAACAAAACATAATAATAAATCCACATGATAATCCATGTGTTGTTAGCACAATTTTGTGAGTATGAAAATATTATGATAGTAAAATTAGAAAATAGAAGAAAGATAGTGGCATTATCATGTCATTCTTTAGTTTGTCAATTTACCAATTTTTGAAGTTTCACAATATATCAAATCCATAGACAAAAAAGGTACAAATCAATGAGGTCTTCGTGGATTGGTCAGATAAGTGTTCTATTCTGTCATCAAATGGTCTTGGTGCATAATTAATGACTTGGGCAATGCAATAGGGAGCTTGATGCATTTATCATGTATGTTTTATTGAAGTTCTTGGAAATCTTAAAACTATACCCCAGAGCATTTTCCACTGGGCACATAACCTGTGAAAGAAAAGGGTATCTTCAAGTAGATTATTCTTTCTCTTTTTGGTGTATTACTTTATCACTTCCTTTTTAACCATCTTTCCAGTTTGTTTTTTTGAATCAGTGTATTGATTGAATGTGGATTTTTATAACAAAGAATAAAGTAAAATATTTTTGGCAAACCTTTTAACTTAAACAAAAAATAAATACTTCAATCAAGAAAATGTGGTTACCTTGCCCTAAAAACATATTAATGAACTTGTGCTTTAGCATTGAATGTCCTCACATCATTTTAATTGCATCAAATTATTGCTAATTTTATTTTTCTTCTTTGTTGAGTTAAATGATAACTCCAAAGTTTACTGAAAGAAAGTAAAGATGTCAAAGAAACAAATCCCAAACTTCCCAACTGCTTGAAAATTGCCTAACACTCAACGTGTGCATAATGAACCCATTACGTTTGCTCAGCTCCTGACCAAAGTTGCTCAATCTCAGTCTCAAAGTCCTGTTTTTCTTCCTCTAAGAAGAAAGTATTAGATCTACCTCCTCTCAATCTCTAAGGCCATTTCCTTTGTCACTTCATATTACATTTTGCCTGGACCATTTCAGGGGACACTTCGTGGTTTACGGCCTCCAATTTTGGCCAATCTTTGCTCTGCACAGACACCAGATTTCTCTCTATATAATACAGACATGATTATGTCACTGTTGATATTTATAGAATAATATCCACACCCCTTAGAATAAGATTAATTCAATCTGATTCCAATCCACCTGCTTCGGTTTAACTCCTGCCTCTTCCTTCATCTCAGTAATTTTCAAAGCCTTACTTTTCTTTCCCACACCTCCCAGGCAAAGTTGAGCATTTGCTCTTCTGTTCTCCTACAGCACTGTTTATTTCTCTGGTTCAGCACTTATGAACATCTGATACTGGTTACAATAACGGCCAACAGACACGCTGAATATTCCTGGATGGTCCTCGTGTTAAATATTTTCTCCTGCTGTCAGCCCATGGGTGTGGTGATCAACCTTGGTGTTTATTTTAGAAAATAAAGCTTGAAGCTTGTCTTACCAGATAGGCAGCTCCCTGAAGGCAGGGGAGGGGGTTTAGTAATTAGGAATACTCAATGCTCCATTGTTTGATTAAACCAAACTGGAAAAGGAATTCTTTAGTTATACAAGTTGACTATAAAAGAAGCCATATGTAACAGATTACCCAAGAGCTCAACACTGTCTGGAAATCTGTTCTCTTTCAGCACAATTCATTGTTCCTCTACAAAACAATGTAAGCCAGTGTTCCTATTTTTTTCAAACACTAATGTGAAAAAAATTATCTTGCATCAGGAACTGCACCAAATATATGTGATTACCTACTTTCTTTACTAGTATGAGTGCATCTGACCCATTATTTACCTTCTTTCATGACAGTAGGTGATCTATGTGTCTAGCTTAGAGCAACTTCTCTGGTGTCCAGCCTCCATCTCCTTTTGCCTACTCAAACACATTGCTTCAGCAGTTTTTCCCTCTATCTTCTGTATCACCAATTTTTCCCTCTTTACTAGATGATTCCCCAAGCATGCAGACATGCGGTTATGTATCCCATTTAAAAAACATACAAAAACCTCTCTATTGTGCCCACTTCCCTTTCCTGATTCTCTCCACTTCTCTCTTCCCTGTACTGTAGAACACTGGGAGTAACCTGACTTGCTGTCTCTAATTTCTCTTCTCCCATTTTCCCCTGAACCTCTTGCAATTAAGGCTTCTTTTCTACTACTCCAGCAAAATCACTCTTGTAATTGTTTCCAGTGATCTCCACACCACCATATGCAATGGGCAGTTCTTGTTGCTCATCTTCTTGACCATTCAATAGCATCTGACACAGTTGATCATTCTCTCCATCTTTAAATATTTATTTCAGTTGACCTATAGGATAATGTACTCATTCCATTTTCTGTCTATCTACAGTCTTTTCTTAGTCTCCTTCTCTAGGTCTTCTTCATCTTATCAACCTTTAAAAATAAAGTGACCCATATCTCAGTCTTGGGATTTCTTCTGCCTCCACATACCCTCTAGATAGTCTTATCAAATCTCATGACCTTAATTACTACATGTATGCTAGATTTATATGCCAAAACCAGACCTCTTCCTTGGACTCACACCTCCAACGGCCTACTTGACGTCTCCCTTTTCCCGTCAAATATCAAATTAGATTTACTCATAAAGACTTGACCATTCTGTCTTTCTCTCAGTAAATGACAATTCTACTCTTCTCACTATACTAATAAAAGGTGAATCATCCTTGGCTCTTGTCCTCTTATAGCCTGAGATAAAGTGCTTAGATCCTGATGGTTTTCAAAATATGCCAGATTCTAGTTACTTCTCACCACTTTCACTGCCTCTACCGGTTAGTTCTCCCCTTTATCATTATAGTTTCTCTTCCTATCTCAGTTCTTACCCCTATTTGAGAAATTCTCAGATAAAAGACAAAAGTGATCCTTTTTAAAACATAAGGCACATACATCATGTCTCTGCTTTCTCAAAATCTTTCAGTGGCCTTGCTCGGCATAAAAGCTGAAGTCCCCAGAGGGACTGCGTGCCCTGCTGCCTGCTCACCAGCCCTACCTCCAACTCTCCATCAGCACAATCAGGGTGCTCCATTTTCCTTCATCTCCTGGCATTTCCTAATCTGGGAACTTCACACTTGCTCTGGCCTTTTCCTCAAACCTTTTCTACCCACACCCCTCATTCCCACAAAAGCTAGGTTAGCTAGTTAGTTAGTTAGTTAGTTACTTATCATTCTATCTATTTGCCCCCTTAGGGTTTCACTTAAAATTCACCTTCTCAGGGAGGCCTTCCCAGGCCACTTAATCTAAAATTGCAACTCTTCAGCAACCCCCATCCAAACACACTTTTTCCCCGTTTCATGGTTTTTCTCTTGTTATGCAAGTTGATTACCTGGACACTATGTTTTCTTTATTTGCCTTTATTGTATCCACTTCTAGAAAGAAAGCTTCATGGGGATATTTTTGTCTTTTTTGTTCCCTTCTAATCCCCAGTGCCTAGAAAAGTGCTGGCCTCAAAGTCACGCTCCTCTGTAGATTTTTTTTTTTTATAACTGAACAGAGTTTAGAGAAGCTTCACTGACTCATCCCCCAAAACCAAGCAGCATTAACAAGGGTGGGAAAGGAACACTGTTCACGAGCTCAGTGCCCCAGGGCAGATGCTAGCTCAGTATAAAGGGCTAGGCTCAGGAGTGAGCAGAGCCTTCCCAGGAAATGGATTAGGAAGCATTTCTGGGAACAGTCCTGGCAACATGGGGCTTTGAGACCGTTTGCAAAGACGTTCAGGTCGTTAACAGAGAACCCTGGGCTTGGCTGCTCAAAGATCACCCAGAGCTTGGGTGTCCCAGGAACAAACACTTCTGGTTTGAGATACCACCTTCCCCAGTTACTGGGCTCAGGGAAGCAGGAGACCAGGAGATTTAGTCATGGAGCAGCAGTGCTCAAACCAGGTTTCTTCTCAACAGGGTCTGATTCAGGAGCTCTTGAGAAGGGAGGGGGCTCTGGAGTCTTTGTTTTTAACAAACATCCCAGCCTTAAGCAAATGTCAAGTGTTGTGCCTTTATACACATGTCATAACCCAAATCTAAGTTACTCTGGTTTAAAGTTCAGCAGTTCTATTCTTTTTTGTACCTGGAATTATCCAGCTTAGTTTTCCAACATGCGGTTCCCAGAGAGCCTTGGGGCATCAATCTCTAGGTAGGAGCCTGCTGTGACTGATGTGGCCACTTCCTTCTTATGTCAGGGATTAGAGCACCTACAGCTGTCTTTGGCTTCCTGGGCTCCCTTTAATCAAATGATCATGCCTATACTGCCTGGGAAGTCCTTGTAGAGCTGCCAGAACCTTCAGCAGTGAGAATTCCATGTGAGCTAATAACTCTCCTCTTCTAAATCAGAAACATACCTAGGAGGTATGAGGCTATCAGTCAACCACTATGTATTAATATCAATTGAGCTTGTTTTTCTAATAGTCAACCAAAATCAACACTGAAGAGGAGGAGAGGAAAAACATAATTTGAACATTCCAACTTGATGTATCAGGTTGGGAAGGAAACAAAAAAGGATGAAAACTTTTTAAATATTTTAATAGTTTAACATTTTTTTAAGTGCACTATAAAATCTCACTCCTAGCCTTGTCCTTTAGCATCATCCAGTTCTCATCCCCACAAGCAAACAATTTTATCAATTTTGTGTGTCCCTTCAAATACAGTTTATGCATATATGAGCTAATGTGCATAGATGTTTATATAGATGTACCAACACATTCATTTTCCCATATTAAAATGGGAAAGTGCAATCTGGCACCTTTAATTTTCCTACTTAATTATCTTTGAAGCCTTGTTGTGTTAACACATAAAAGTCTTCCTCATTCTTTTTCATGGCTTAAAATAAGATGTACCATAACATATTTAGCAAATCTCTTATTGACTGGATCCTATTTAGGTTGATGCCTATCTTTTGCTCTTTAAAATAATGCTATAATGCATAAATTTACATATATGATGCTATTGTGTGCGCACACACATTTATCTGAAATACGCTTTTACACAAGTGGAATTGCTGGGTCTAAGGCTATAGGCATTTCATAATTTTAACTCCTATTGCTAAATTGTCCTCAATAAAGGTTTTAGCAATTTGCAGCCACGCCAGCCATGTATGAGAGAGCCTCTGGGATGACTCTGGACCAACAGGCGAAAAGCCTGAGCGTACTACTTTCTTGGGGAGACAGGGATAAACAGGCAACAGGAGTTAGCAGATCCCTAAAAGTGGTGCTAAACTATTTTTATTTCTGCTCGGTTATGAGACACTAGAAATTACTGAACATTTTAATGTATTGTATGTAATACAATCATCTCTGTGAGTCAACCCATACCAGGACCAATGCAGACCAAGAAAATGAGCTATAGATTTTTCTCACACACTTCTAAATGTAATTTTTAGACTAATAATACTACAAAGAATTTTAGAAATGGAAATCTTACATTAAGGGTAGGTAATTTAAATATTAACACAGATACTAAATATGATATATAGGTACAGATTCCACAGACAGGTGTATTAATCCATTTACCTGTCACACCTCAAGAATTTCTTAAGATTTCTGCATTCAGTGTTAATTCAAAACCAATTTTGATGCACTTGTAAGTGGTTATCTTAAAATTAATAAGCAGCTACCGTTTCTAACAGGGCATGTAAATTAGTTACTGCATGAAATTTACTGATCACTTGGATGATAACCCAATAAAGAAAGGGAAGATTAACAGATATAAATTTAATTCTGTAAGAAGTAGCTCTGGTTTACATGTGTTTTTACTGTGCTATTCTAAATATGAACACGTCTAGATTTCAATTTAAGTCTTTATATTGAATGACTATGTAATCAGAATTTGTGCCTGTGTGTCTGTGTGTGTGTCTGTCTTGTATATTATTCACCTTGATCCTTTCCCTGATCTGATCATTGGAAATATTAGCTAGAGACACAATGCAATTGGGCTGCACAGCTTCATCAGAATCAATTGAGCTGCCAGAACATTTTAAATGCTGTGTGAAACCATTAATGACAAAGAGTCATTTGCTTACCCATGGTCTGGTCCTTCTCCAGTGAAAATTACTGGTCATGAATCTGGTGAACATTTACAGGAATCTGCAAATGAAACAGCTAAATCCTTGATGACAAGGAGCCTCATAAAGGCAGCTCATTTATTCTCTCAGGGCACTCATCCCTGCCACTGGGATCAATAGAAAATCTCATCTGATATATTCTTAAATGCCATGGTGCAAATGCTCTCTTTGCAATTTTGCAGGAGAAAAACACCACTTCCACTTTAAAGGGCTGACATCAAATTCACTAAATGAACACAATCTTATCCTGAGTTTCCTTCAGTTTTAATGCCTGTAGGATAAAAATTATAATTTTCCTCTCATTTAAAAAATAAAGATTATTTGAAGATTTTGAAAATGACTACTGAATACAAGTTTATGATGTGGCCAAAACAGCTAGCAACATAAATAGCAACTGCTTCAGAGTCTCTAATAGGTGAACTAGCAACTTGTTGCAGTATAGTTATTCTGTAAACTATACTGGTTTACTCCATAGAATGTAATCTCAATAAAGGATTTAAATATATATACATAAATATATTTCAGATGCTAGCACAAAGAATCCTTCTAAAGCACATCAAAAAATAGAAAAGGAGATATCAGTGTAGTCCAAATAGAAGTTAAAACTTCATAGCAATTGAGAAAATAACTAAAATAATTTATGATGATAGGTTTTTTAGCCCATGACCTGATGTGACAGTAAAAAAAATCAGACAGTAGAGTCTTTATTCCTTTTAAAAGTGTCCTCCTTTATAAATGTCATGACTGCTTACTAGCAATTTGCTGTTTAATTAATATAGGGGGTCTGCCAATTCTAAAATCTTAACATTCCAATATGCCTTTTGGCTAGAGTACAAATTCTATTATGGTTGGTGAATTAGAAGGCTAGGGTATCTATAAAGGGGTTTGAACTTTCCTTTCAATTTGGAGAAGCTTAACGAGGGTGTTATATCTTTTTATTCTTTCCATCATTGATAAAGGAAAAATAAAAACACAAACACACACAGAAAAACTTATTATGGAACTAACACACTGAACACATGGAGATTAGTTTATTCTAAGAAGTCAGTTACTACCTAGCCAATCTCTTTACAGTATTATAAAGGCTAGACTGTTTCTCAAGGATAAAACACTTGGATGCTGTTCAAGAACGATTTTTTCCTTTTTCTTTCTTTTTTTTCCCTGTCGCCCCCAATCCAATTTCAGTTACACATTTATAAATCCATAATTCAATGACAAATCTGTATAAGGAATATCATTGGCAGGGCAGTGGGAGGTGAAGGGACATGTATAAATTTCCAGGAAAATCAAAACTAAAGATGTAAACTACTACAAATTTCATTTAATCTGTTAATAACATGCAAAGTGAACAAATGTAACTCCATAATCCTGTCAGTAATCAGGTATATACTAATACAATAGTCTTGTTTTTCTTTTTAAATCAAAACTTAAGAAGAATATGATCACCTTTACTTTTTCAGTGCAAAGGCCCTATTTAAAATAATAATAATAATAGTCTTAAAAATTAGGAATCATGTTTTTAAAAAATGGACATCACTTTCACAAAAAATATGCTTTTCTTTCTTAAACTGTGAAAAGAATTTGTTTTAGGAGATGGCCTAGGAGGCAACAGGCCAGCAGGAGGCCAGGAGGATTAGCCCTAATTACCTCATGTTTCACCTTAATTAACTCCTGATACAAAAGTAAACGCTGCAGGAATGATGGAGAGACCTGAGGCCACTAGGCAAGATATCTAAGCTCTCATTGTTTGCACATGATAATCTTTCTTTTGAACCTCCCTTGATTTCTCCAAAAGATCAACTGATGGACACACATGCACTCTGGTTAGCTGTGCCACAGAGATATAATGCTGCTTTTCCTATTTAGCCTTGGCGTGGAAACCACATTGTCAAAAAGGACATAAGGTGGATTGTCACAGTACTTTTGTATTTGCTTCTAAGGCTATATAAATAGCTAAAAAGCTGCTCTAAAAGACTCAGGACAAACTAATCTGTGGCTGATCTAATATTTATTTCAGAAACTATTTGACCAAACCACTAATGATGTTTTTTTCTTCAAACCACCAAAAACCCATTCTCCAGATGTCCCTGAACCATATCTTCTTGAGAGCAGGGGGCAGTGTGAAAACTTCCTGTTCCCCCCTCACTCAGGTCTGATAAATATCTGCAAACATGAAAGACTTACGGCTATTACAAACAATAAGGCCCATTCCCCTGGCCTTCCTCACAAAGAAGGCCCCTCACTGAGTACTCATCACACAGCAAACTAAACTTGAAATAAAACTCAAACATTTGTTAAATTTAAAGTATAAACCTTGAGAAAGTCATGTACTGTGCATTTTCATCGGAGACCCCAAGCTGTTAAAAAGGAGCATAAAAATCACCCAAGGAGCGAAAACAATTACAAACTGTGACGCGGCTGAGAAACGGGCGAGCACGGAGTGAGGGCAGGGAGTGACAGGGAAGCTTTCGACCTAAAAAATGTGCAAAAACCTAAAGAACTGCTTGAAGTCCTACTTTCGCTCTTCCACTTATACATAAATACATTCTCAAAATATGAAAAATAAGACAAGACCTGTGCTTAGTGTCAAATTAATGATTATTACTATTCATAACTTTTTCCCGGTCATCAGTCCATTCATACTGACCATGCACAAGTAATAAAAGACCATGTTGATAAAAAAATGTAAATCTGTTGCCTCAAAACTCTCCTGTAGGAACCCAGAAAAACAATGGATTCATTCATTTCTGACTCTGTCATTTTTACTCTATTTTTTATTTGAACGATAAAAATGGAGAATAACAAATATAGAGGCCTCTAATTTTTGCCATTGAGAAAACTTTACCTGTAAAGGGCCACAGAGTAAATGTTTTCAGCTTTGGGTGTGGCTGGACTTGGCTCAAGGGACATTTTTGCTGACCTCTGTACCATTAAATTTTATTTCTTACATTCCAACAACATTCGTGTTTTTATTTACCTCTTTCCCCTTCTGAACTCCTAAAAATCTCAAATCCTTTAGTAGACTTGGAAAAATTGATATTTGGCAGAAACTTTATTTTTTATAACTAATATTTATCCTAAATTAAGTATTGCAGTTCTGACTTCTACACATTCCAATCATTGCCTAATTTTGCAGTCAATTTATATTTGGGGCAAAACACTGCCACATGCTCACTTTAAAAGACTTAACTAAACTTAAGGCTTAATTGTAAGAATAATATGAGGAAGTGAAAGGTATTATGGCAATCTTATCATTGCTGCTGTCAACTAAACCCATCTGCAGTATTGAAGTACATTACATAACTCAATGAAAAAACTTTTAAATATTATTTTATTCCTATGAAAAAGTATTTTTTTATTCTCTTGGAATTAAAATGGGAGTCTTAAATTAAAATAAGTAAATATCTGTGCAATATTTATGCACGTATGTACTCATTTACTGATTTTTTATCATTGAGCTATAAATTGTTACTCATCACTTACTGTATACTTTCTGTCCTGACCTAACAGTATGTGAAATCTTAAGTATCTCATATGTCAGAAATAACTGGGTATGCAAATTATAATAGAGATCACTGCTCTTATGAAACTCGTAGTCTGGCTAGATAGATGGGTAAACAAACAATTCTATGAATTTTGCTGTCATCGAAATATATGCATTATACACAAGACCTAGGAAAAACATCACTCAGGGAGGGTCTGAGAAAATTTCAGGGTAGAGACAATACCAGTGCTAGAACTCTCCTCACTGCGCACTGAAATCTGTCCTTCAAAACCAGTTCCAAAACCTGAGGAAGTGCTTTTTGTCACACTATTATCTGGACACAATTCATTCCCACTGACTGAAATTACTCTCAACTTTTTCTTCTGGTTTTTTTTTTAATTCTTATAATACATGTCAAGTAATTATAACAAGATGAGCAAGTGAATATTTCATTTCCATGTTGCCAAATTTCCCATAATTGATTCCAGGTAAGTTCCCCTTCCCCCATTAAATGTTCTAAGAATATCCATATGTACTTGTAAAATGTTACATTAATCATTTGGAGAGAGCTTCCTTCTTTCATATTTCATTTGAACACATGCAAAGAATGACATGCCTTGAACTACAGAATTACTTTGTTCATATTAGAAGCAAATACTGGGATCCTGTGTTTATGCCATATTGCTGACCTTTATGATACTTGCTATTTATGTGTTTATTTCTAGACTGATTACTAAGTTTAATTATGACATCTGTAGGCTCTTAAATGTCAAAGCTTGTTGTCCAACAACTAAGAGAAAAAATACTGAAAGCGAATACAGAATAAGAAATGTAATCATGAAATAATCTGTTTTGTATAAATACAACTAAAAGTCAGTTTTGCCTCCTTACATCTTATACATACATACACACTTAATGTTTATATAGAGGGGCTATGTACATAAACTTACACCTGAGACTATTTCTTTGCTCTCTTTTAATGATTTCCCCATGCCCAATGAAACCAAAAACCCTTGAGTAATGATGTTCTATACAGAGACCATCACATAAAATTTTTGCATTCTCAATGTACTGAGGAATTTTTATTCCCCAATTCTTTCATAGTTTAAAGGAACTGTGGTTCAGTACCTTTAATTGGATGCACCCACTTGCTCACGTGGTTTTATTACAGCAAAAGCCAAGTGAAAAGCCAACCACATTTAAGCATAGTGCCAAACTGGAACACAGACCTGCTCCAGGCAATCCAGGCCTGAGAACCAAGTGTCAATTGAAAACCCTTTTTCCCTTGATGTGATTCAAACTCTACTATTCTCACTTGGATTTGTTTACTCCGTTGAATGATTGATCTATCACCGTTTACTTGTCCAACAGAACATGTCCCTTAGTACTTTCCTTTCAATATTTCAATATTCTGTAAAGAACAGCAGGTCACCAAGTTTTCAAGTGGCACTTTATATATCTAAAAGTTTTAATTCTGCTTCTCCCTGTTTAAAGACACAGGATAGTCTTCAAAATGAATGAGAGTGCAAAATCTGATTCAAGAAGCACTTGAAAAAGATTCTGAGTTGTATCCAGCATATACAGAAAGCAATGTAAAATTAAAATCTCTCCCCTGAAGACATTTAAAGTCCAGCTGTGAAGAGGAGACCTGGATTCTTGAAAAGGCCTGTAACACTGGATAAAGAGGTGCTGACTTCTAGAAATGTAAACAAAGTTCTTTTGCCTTTTGAAGATTAGAATCCCCCTCCCTGAGTTTGAATCAAACAAACAAAAATATTAACAACGCTGAAGCAGCACACACCCAGCATAAATGACATGAATTAGAAACTTACAGTCCATCCACCCAGAGCTGTTTTTTCAGTACACCATAGGGTGATGAAGCAGTAGCCTTTCAGAGGTACAGCATTTCCAGACAGACCTAGTTCCTTCTACAGTGTTTTTGTGCCCCATGTTCATGGTTTCTATGGAGGAAACAGTCAAGAACCTAAAGAACACTGAAAACCCCACAGAGTCCTGTATTTCCCAGACAAGGTAGAAAGACCCTAACAAGTGTCCATATAGGTTAAAACTTACTTCAAAAACAGAATAAGGCTCAGGGATTAACAGAAATTTTGTAGCTGGAAAAAAGTTGAAATGTAATCAGAAATTCATCACTTATTAGGTGTTGAATTTTGAAAATTCACATAACTGGCCTTTACCTCATCTTACTTCATCTATGAAATGGAGATCTTACTATCGACCTCATAGGGCTGCTGTGAGGATTAAATACATCTGCATTTATCTCATTGCGGGATTCATAATAAGCTGACTGCTAGCAGTTTAAAAGTACTTTTGGACCAATAATTGGCAATATAAAAAAACAAGCACATTTTATCAAAGAAATTTCCTCAGAAGAAAAGGTGATCATGACCTTTCTCACTTAAAACATTAGAAATTAGATCTTTTAAAACAATTATTTGTAAAGTGATACATTTAGAAGGATACTGTAAATTTTAATATCTAAAGTGAATTTACTGGCTTTTTAGAGCTATGCTCCCTGATGTTTGATTTACTTAACAAGGCCCCCAAAGTGACTCTAGAAGTACCCATGGTTGATTTCACATGATCAATCCTTGGTAAACAGGACAGAAACTAAGGGTAGTTCAAAAATATCATCTACCAGTAATGATTCCAGATATCCTCAAGATATTGAAATACTTTAACAGCTCTGACTGATTATAATTTACTGAAAGTCAGATGATTCAGATCACCCTTTGAGCTAAGCCTATCATTTTTTAAGTCCTGAATTTTTGAGTGCATAGTGACATCTGGGTCAGAAATAAGCATTCATTTCTTACAGTTCTGAAGGCTAGGAAGTCTAAGATCCAGTTGCCAGCAGTTCCACTGTCTAGTGAGGGCCCAATTCCGGGTTTGTGAAAGGTTGTTCTCTTGCTGTGACCTCACACAGCAGAGAAAAGAGAGACAGGAAGCAAGCTCTCTCTTGCCTCTTCATATGAGGGTACTGATGTCCCATGAGGGGCTCCACTATCATGACCTAATTACAGCCCAAAGGTCCCACCTGCTAATGTCATCCCACTGGGGATTAGGGTTTCAACATATGAATTTGGAAAGCCCCAACTGCAGTCCATAACAATGGTCTAATTCTCATTAAAGCATGACTTCAGTTTCAAGTAGGATTGAAATTTAAGGACTTAGAACTTGCTTGGAGTTTGGCCTGAAAAGGAAATTTGTGCCAAAGAACATGGATTTTCGATCTCTGATTCAGCAGCTGAAGTTGTATTGAATCGTGAAATAAAAACAACACAACAAAACAAAATAATGGTTTGTCAAGCCGCACACTAAAGAAATCACTGGGACTTCTGTAAACATGTCCTGACTACAAAGCCAGGATAAAAATATCTCTTGTTACCAAAGAATGTTTTCATTAGGGTACTTTGTGTGCTGAGATTTTTGTGGGGAACTCTAGATATCAAAGGAATTAATGTGCCAAAATAAACTCACCTTTATTTATCATTCACTCAAAACATTTAACTTGGTTATTCTAGTCATTAAGAGTTTTAAGTGCCTTCCTAAAATCATTCATTGCAGGTCATATAAGTATTTTCCTGAAATATGCATCTAATGAAAACTGGAAGGAGGGGACTATGAAAACAAATTTTAAAAACTTGGTAATTAAACTTGTTTTCACAAAGACACCTGTTAGAAACGAACTATGAAGTCATGCCTAGATTTTGATAGTTTCTAAAACAGGAGCTTGAATCTTACCAATTTTAAAAAGAAAAGAAATATGCTTTTAACTTCAGGCTCTTTTACAAGACTTGGCATCAATAAAGTCATTAAAAAGAGGCCTATGTTGTCTATAAATTTGACCCAGGAAAAATTCTTTACCAAAGTAAATATTTTTTCCATGTAGATAATTTTACATTGCACTAAATAGAGACTAAATATAGACTACTAAATTCAATCTCCCTCCCTTCCTGTTGCTGTTTCTTAAATTTTCAAAACGGAACAATATCACTGACAAAGTTAATACAATTAAAAATAGACTCTTCAACTTGGTGTTGAGATCTCCACAGCTACCTTTTTAGTTTGAACAATCACTTCTCCCTACCCAACACTCCGAACTAACTCCCATATCTTCACTGAAAATCCTCTATTTTGGTTTCCCCAGAGTGGAAAGGAATCGCATATGGCTTAGTTACCTAAAGCCCACTTAAGTACAGAAGGGAAGAGCGTATAAATGGCTTAAAAATGACTTGTATCATTCCATTATGGCAGTAAATATTAGTATATATAATTATATATGAAATACATTGCATATATAACAAAATACTTACAATGTACCAAGTAATTCCTCATGCTTAGAAAATACAAAGATGAAGTTGATATTAGAATTTAACAATGTCTTAAAAATTTTCTTTCTGTCTGTCTCTCATTTGTTCTTACTGCCTAATCTTTCTAAAAATAGCATATAGTACTAAAATAAAGTAATCAAAGGGTTTTGCAGGTAAATTCACAACACAAAACAAAGCTAGGAAAAGCACTTAACAGGTTTTTTCCACTTCAAGACAACTTAGAGCCCTAAAATTGTATAGATTGCATTGAGAAAAAAATCTTAAAAAATAAATTACATTTACGAATACCAATTTATTGCCAAGAAACATTTTATGAGTTGTACACTAATCAGCATTTACTTATAGGTAAATAGTACACATATATACATTGCCTAAAAGAAGACATACATCTTTGCCAAGAGGGGTACATGAAAAGATTTCTTATTCAGGATTTTTTTAGTCAAAATAGCTGATTATATTCTCACCTGTAAAGCTCCATCTCCAACCTGGGCAGTCAGCCAGAAGATGGAGAGAGGCCTCCAGGTAAGAAGAGATGTTACACTGCAACTCCTGAAGATGAGACCGTTTTAGAGGTTGCATTTCCACTCCTCCATAGCAACTAATGTCTTTGATTATGACTCAGGTATGACTGGTTTAAATGCATATTCATGAAGAGAGTTTTATGTAGTTTGAGTTCATAGAATTTCTTGATTGGAAGGGCACAACAGACAAACAGGTCATGATAAATTTCACTGACTAAGCCCTTTGAATATCTACAAATTTCCCATATACATAGATGGATTCTCTTTGGATGAGGAGACAAATAACTTTTTTCAGAAATATGACTTATTTCTACTATGAATATGAAATATGACTTACTAGAACTATGAATATTTTCCTTGGTAAACCAGATACTATAATAATACATATGCTACCCACACAGACCTTTTCTGAATTTTCTGAAATTTTCTGAAATGTCATACCTTTCAATAACCTTTAAGTTCTTTTTAATCAGGAAATTTTAACCTATATTTAATCAAAACTTGCCAGAGTTTTCTCATTACATTCACTATAGATCTCAAAGAATGAATGCTCCATTCCCTCTGCAAAAAAAAAGTTAAAATCATTCTACTCCTGAGGTCCACAGTATTACAGAACAACTT
>JAVSCE010006188.1:0-44284 GCA_032199065.1 Smutsia gigantea
GTCCGCGCACCCTTAGGGGAAGCCAGGGGCTTGAACTCTCCTCCCCGCGTCCAGCCCGAGCGGCCGGCGGAGCCGTGGCGGGACACTGGCTCGCCTGGCGAGCTGCCCCGAGCCCTCGGCGGCGGAGGCACCTGCGTGCGGGGCAGCGGTACCTGCTGGAGTGGCTGCGCCAAGTGCGCGGGGCCCAGTCGCCCGCCGCCCTCTGACCGCCGGCCTCACCTTTGGCCACCGCGTTCAAGGCCCCGGCTCTAGGTGCCACCTTCTGCGAGCTTGCCGCAAGGTCTTCCCAAAGCAGAACTACGAAGGAACCTTTTACAAAATTAAATGCTCCAGCGTCAGTTTGTCCTCGGTATTTAAGTTCAGCGTCGTGTTTTTCCCTCGTGGGTTTGTTTTGTCAAGTACTTTTTCCCTCAAAACTTGATCAGGATTTGTGACACAAAGCCTACATAAGCATGTAGCCCTGCGCACAGTAGGCGTTGAGTAAATATTTTTCGAAAAGCATGAATCACGATACTATGTTTGGAAAATGCTACGTAATTGTGCGTCACTATAATTTTTAAGATTTTTATGGTCTCACAAGATCATTTTGAAAATTACAGTAATTTAAAGTTCAACAAAGAGTAAAATCAGATTTTTTTTGCATTCCCTGTAAGAGTGGCCTCTGCGGGATGGTTCAATTTAATTCAAAACCCGAGTTCTGTAAATAGAAGCGCCCTCTGATTTTCACAGAAAGTGTTAACTTTTCATATTAAAATGTCTTCGGAAGAACCATTCTATTATGAACAAATTTAAGTCATGTATAAGGCTTTATCCTCATTAGCTTCTTAGATGTAGTGTGAGGGACCACACTCATGTACTTGTGAATACATTTAGAAATATAGGTCTCAAGTATGATTTTAAAAAAAGGACTATTATTCGTCCCTAGTGAAAGAGCATGCAAGAGAAAATTATGACAACAAATCTACCCACCCTCTCTCCCCACACCTTGACCCCGTACAGCTGCTGCCTTGACCTCAAAATGTCTTGTAAAATTATCCTTTAATAAATCTGGCATTATCTATCTCTGGGATTAACCCAGGGGACAACCCCTTTAGTACTAACAATTCACACTGCATCAGTTTCTTCTGAGTTTTTCTGAAAAATAGAAAATGTAATGGAATTCAAAGTTTTTTTGTTGTTTAAGAAAGAAGGTACTGATATTAAATGGAAAAAGCAGGAAACAAAATCCTGATAACCAGAAGATTCAGTTAATCATGACATCCCTAATCTTCCTGCTTGTGGAATGTAAGCTACAGGTAGTCAGAGCCTTGTCTGCGCAGATCACCACCAGTGAATGTCCCCAGCGCTCAGCACAGTGCCTGATCCATGGTTGCCATTCATTAAATACTTGTGGAATGAATACTTGACTATCAGGTAACACTGTAATGACCTCCTCCATGTTTATGGTTTCTTCATTTGCTTGGATATTTCCTCAGAATAGATTACTGAAAGTGAGAATTTTACTGGGTGCAAAGATATGAACATATTCACAGTTACGAAACATTGCCAACTTGGTTTCCAAACGAGCCTTATCTTTTTGTGTTGTCATCTATAATATTGGAGTGTACCTTTCAGAGCATCCTCTCAAGCTCTTTTATTGATACAAAGTTTGGTAGTTAGCACTTTCAGATGAAATATCTCATTTGATCTCAGTCATCCTGGAAGGTGAGCAGGGCAGGTATGGCTTTCCCCTTTTTGTAACACAACAAATGCCAGTGCCTTAAATTAATGATAAAGAATGGCGGGTGACAAAATAATAATAACTTTTCAGATTTTTCTTTTTCCTGTTCTCCTTTTGTTTACAGTGAACATCCTGAATAAATTCACATTTTTCTTTAGCAATAAAATTGGATACTACTCTATAATATTTATGGTTTACAAAATCTTCCTTTTCTTTCTCATTTTGCTCAGATATTTGAAAATGCCTTGATCAAACTTGGGAACTTAATTGAAATAATGAACCACAATTTAGATGAAAGAGACAATAGTGGTTAGGTATCAGCAACTAGGAAGTTCAGAACATTGCCATTCTTTCTGTTAGGAAAGATCTGGAAACTTTTGGTGGTCCTTAAATCTGAAGAAGCTACTATTTTAAACCTCTGAATCTGTTGCAGAGTCTTCATGAACTGCTGAAATTAATGCTCTATTAGTGAAAGTGGACAGGAATTGTTTGTATAGTAATTTACATATTTTTCATATTTGCCAATAAATTCCAAGAATAGAATTAGAACTAAGAATCAAGATAAAGAATATTCCACTTGCAGAAAATACTGTTTTCACATGAAAACTAAAAAAAGATTTTTTCTCTTTTAAAAAAGCATGGCAACAAGAAAATTAATTCCTATTCTGTTACTAATCCTGATTCTTTCCCAAATTTTCTGGTCAGAGACCCCAAATGACTTAATAGGTAATCCAATCTGGAAACTCTGGAAGCTTTAAAGTTTACTTTTAAGTAGAACCGTTGGGGTCAACATTGCTTTCACATTTGCTTAGGGTTCTTTTAAAAAGTAGTATAGAAAAGATAGGGAAGGAGAGATGCAGGTATATGGGCCTTTGGAAATACTAAGAACCTGTCTTCAACTTCACTTTGCTTTCTGTTGTGATGTCAGATCCCTAATAGTGTTCAGTAAACAGAAATGCTTTTTAAAGACACTTCTCAGGAATGTCTCTAGTGCTTGTGTCAAAGAACAGCTGCCTAAATATCACATGGGTTTATGGTAACTAGTTCTTTAAGGAACTTCTACGTAAATCTTTTTTTTTTTTTATAGTGGGATATTCTGCATCCTGGAGCTAAAGCAAAAATCTTCTTGAAATAGATGCGTTTCTGTCACTTTCTGGAACCAAAGTGATTCAATGTCTCTTTTGGTAAGTTTTTATTAATGTGGGTCTAATTTTGTGCCATCAGAGTAGTTACTGCAGAATGACTTCTGATCTTAAGAAATGAGTTAAATTCTGATTGAGTTTTTGTCTCTTTAAAAGAGAGAAAAGAAGATGCTTTTCTGATATAGTCATTATTCTAGTCCTTTCTCCGATACCCACTTTTTCTGTTACATTTACTGCACTTAGACATGCCTCTCCCATCCAGTTGGCTATTCCTTATCCTTTAAATCTTTTAAAAATCTCTTTTACAAATTTCTACATGACCAAAGGCAAGCAAAATAGTATTAAAAATAAGCCCTTGACTTAACAATGAGGTAGAAAACATTTGGGCAATGTATAATATGATATATAGGTACTAATTTGTTTATATTAGATCCATGGTATCCACTTTAGAATAAATAGTTTTAGGACTTTTTTCACATTTTATATAGAATATAAAAATACTTGAATGATTATATTAAAGCATTGATCTTTTAAAAAGTGCTGGGTGCATTTATATGATAAATTGTAGTTTACAGATAAATTCATGTATCTCTTTCAGTCTTCACTGTGAGTGATTGGCAGGGCAGGTGGTATAATCCTCATTTTGAGTTTGGCCCAAGATTGCAGAGATTTAGAGCCAGGGCCCAAACTCATATCTGCCAATCCACTCCAACATTCATCAAGTTTGAGAGGGAGAACTATGAAGTTAGAGCCTGTGTTGTTAGTTACATGAAAATACAGAATGCATTTACTTTACGTCTAAAGTAAAGCTTTTCTCCTTAAAAGTGTAGCTTTATTTATCTGGAAAATAAATTGAGGTGAGATACTTCATTTTCTACAGCAGGGTTAGGCAAACTTTTTCCGTGAAGGGCCAGATAGTATTTGTGTGCTCTATGGTTTCTGTAAAATTACTCTTCAGTTGTTGCAGTGTGAAAACAGTCATAGGAAATATGTAAATGGATAAAAATGAATGTGTCTGTGTTCAGTAAAACTATATTCACTGAAGCAGGTAGTAGATCAGATTTGTGGACCATAGTGTGCCAACACCTGCTCCAAAGGATTACTTAAGATTAACAATTTAATATCAATTTGTAAATTGGATGAGACATAAAAGGACATTTGATAGAAGGTGCTGAGGTTCAGAGGGCTGTGTGGACACCCATGGCTTCCAAGCTTTGGAAAAAAAAAGATCTTACTTGATGTATGATTCCTTAATTACAGATTTTGTGATGATAATGGGTGATTTATACTTGTTCAATTTGTTAATAATTTTACTTTATATTCTTCCTGCAATGATGGAATACTTAGTATCTTCTGACTCCAAATATCCATGTTTTTTCTAAATATTTATGCAACTGAGATAAAGTTGATGTTTTTACTTATGAAGGATTCCTCCCCATTCATGTTTTAGCCTCTACTTAACAGCTAAGAAATGGTGTTTTTCAAAGGAGCAGCATAAGTAAAATATTTTCCTTTAGATTTTCCACAGGTGTAGCTGCTTTTCACTTGTCCGTTATGGTAATGGATAAAAAATTACATTAAAAAATGTTTGGGAGGAGCTTCTGGGTGAAATTAAATCATTTGTGCTGCCTAAAATATATTATTTTGCAGATGTATCTACCATCCTCCAATTGATTTATTGTCAGTATTAAAATGTTTTTAAGGATAAGCTATGACTATTTTGTGATCATTGTAACCTGGGCAGCTAATGAACATGCTAACATTTTTTAGGAGGTGTGGACAAAAATAGTCTGCCTTATAATACTGGCTGGTTATGAAGACATATTTAATAGCAATCACATCCTTGCACTGTGAAAATTATATGTAAAGGTAATGAAATGGAAGTCTACCATATTATTTTATGAAATGTTTTTTATATTTCTATAAAGTGAATACATGGGTCACAACTCTTATTTTGAAAATAAACTAGGGTCAATTTAAGTCTTTTAAAATGTGCTAGACTTATTAGTTTCTCAGTAGATGTATCTATATGTTGTAGGGTTTTTTTTTTCCCTTAAGCTATTTATGTTTTCATAGTTTCTTTAACCACCTGGTTCTTATAATACTTTAGTTAGGACCAAGCTTCTGATTTAAAGAAGTCATTTTTCTTTGATATCATCATGATAATTCTTTCAGGTAGCACAAAAGTACTAGTTATCCCAACAGAATGAAACAGAATCTGAGATCTAAGAGACTAGTTGAGATGAAGCCACTATGAGTGAAGACCTTTGCTTCTTTTCCTACATTAGCCAATTCCGATTTCCCTTCTGGTCATGACTGCTGTATACAATTTGACACTTGATGCTATTTTTTTTATACACTAAATTACAACAGATTATAATATACATTTGTATATTGAATATAAAAACACCATAGTTGCCCTAAGTAATGAGACAATCAAAGACATAAATGAGGTATCCAGAACTAAAAATTTCACTTATGGAGAGAGAGAGAGAGAGAGAGAGAGAAAGAGAGAGTTGTTAATGTGACCATTGAGATGCCCGAGATTCAAGTTTCGTTTATTTCTAACTCTAAGGTCATAATGAGCTAAGGCAGGGAAATGGAACAAGGGTCATGCCATTGCAAAACCTACTTAGCCTGTGAAAAAGGCCCAGCTTATTCTTTAACTTAATTTTTATGCTGTTCTTCCTCCTCTTCCAGCCCCTTAACCAATTAACTTTGTAATCAGGACAGGAGATAGACCTCCAAAGTATAAATGAACCTATATGGATAAAGAATGCTGAGATCTGGATCACCACAGTCACCTAAATAACCCCATTCTTAAGACAAAACTTCAAAGAAATTATGAATCACCTGTATATATTCATTCCTTATGCTGACCCCTACACAAAAGGTCCTATAAAACCCCAAACCCAAAACCCTTGAGCACGCCTCCTCTCTGAGGTCACGCACACTTCTGAGTGTGTACTGTCTTATATCAAATAAACTCTCTGATTGCATAAAAAAATAAAAAATAAATAAAATGTGCTAAATTTGTCTTACATTAATTTCTCTCCCATCAGAAAAAGTGATGGGAATTGTTTAAAGAGAAAGATTCTTTATATGCTTGAATGTATTTTGATAGCTGTGTCGGAGGTCCCCCAAGACCACTTCGTTGTTTGATGATTTGCTAGGAAGACTCTCAAAACTTAGCCTGAAGTCATACTCACAACTAAGATTTACTATAGCCAAAAGATACAAAGCAAAATCAGCAAAGAGAAAAGATAACATGGAGTGAAGTTAACAGGAAACCAGGCACAAACTGCCAAGAATTCAGTGGAGTCACATAGGATGTGCTTATCAATTCTTCCATAGTTATGAAAACATATGTGAAATGTTGCATATTAGGGAATCTCACTGGACTCTCATTCTCAGAAGTTTTATTGGGGATTGGTCATGTAGGTGCCATTTGCTAGGAGGTAACAAAATTCCAGACTCCCAGAAAAAAAAGCAAGTATTCAGCATAAACCATATTGTTTGGACAAACAATCTTGACACAACAATCCATTCTTGTCATGGAATGAGGAACCCTCCCAAAATCCAAGTTCCCAGATAACAGCCAAGGGGCAACCTTGCAAGAAGGCGTTTTCCAAGGATCAGTTTTAGGCCTGCTATATTAACTCTTTTCTGTTCAATGATATTAATGGTTATTGCGAAAGATTCGGCAAATGTTGCAAACTATATGTAATTACCAAATATATAAATGACCTCACTGGTGGTTATTTTTAATATGACCAACAGTAGTAACTATCTTCAAAAAACTTTTATTGTAAGTTTTATTCACTCTAAAGAAAACCAACAGAAACTTTGCAAAGAAAATGATTCTATAGTGATCTTGACATTGTAAGCTGTTCTTTAGGGACAAGTTTTACATAAAACAGTGGGGATATACATCAAATTATTGTGATAACGTTTATAAGGTATACAGACTGTAGGAATTCAACTTAATCAATAATTTAAGCTAAGAAAATGACTAGTTTGATTAAAGAGAAATTCTCACATATTTTAAAGGAAGTTTGATTACTGACTACAAATTGGTAAATAGACATGGAGGGCCTCATCCTAAAGAATTCTTTGATATTAGTGATCACTTTAATGATCATATAAAAAATAACATGCATGAGATGCTTGAAAGTAATTTATTATAAAAGTCTCTTTCATACAGTTTAAGACTTTTATTTTGACATCTTTTCTTCCTAAATAGTATAAAGTCAGCTTCACCCAAATAATTGAAAATGAGGTGAGTCATACAATATATTACATTTCTTTATTGGTAATGTGTGATACTAGGACCATGTGTTAAAATGTAAGAAAATGTGAAGTGTGATAATGGAACTAAGTCTCTTTGGATTTGCTTTTAGTTGAAGTTGGAGATGTTTAACACCTTAAGAAATAACATTGGTTCCAAATACATTCAGTGTGTGATTTAATGTGGATAAACATGGTTCCTAAGGGGAAAAAAAATCAGGATCAAAGTAAAAATGATTATTAATGAGAATAGCAAAATACTCTTTACCTAAATACTCAAGAAGAAAACTAGAAAGACCTTGAAAGGGTTAAAAATTAATGCCAGCAGTAAAAATGAATGGATATTATGACCACCAGAGGAGAGGACGAAGATCAGAGATTGTGCCAATTAAAATTACAGCAGAGACTAGATTTGTCTTCTGCATACCTCCCTGCTTCTCCCTTCTCTCCCATACTGAGTACCTCCACTGTACGGATCCTGGCTTCAGTTCCAGATTCCTGCATGCTGCCTTTTCTTGCTGCTCCTCATCCCAGGAACCAGACCACTTTTTATCCACACGCCACCCCTACTTATCTTGTGAACTTGTTTTTCACGTATTTAATGCATTTCTGAATTTCCAGGATTGTTTCTGCACTTCACGAACACAAGTTGAATCTCTCAGACCTGAAAAACAGTCTGAGACCAGTATCCATCAACACTTGGTAAGAAAATTGCATACAGTCAATACTATTCTTTGCCTTCTGTATTACCATATTACAGAATATAGTTCCTGGTTCTTCTACATCTCTTTTTCTTTAAAGTATCTTTTATTGTGTCTTATTACTACTTCTGCTATTCTCCAGAATTCTATAATTGGTCTTTTCTCTTCTGCCTAAACCAGCTTTCCCTAAGCAGTTTCACCTCTTCCTAGGCTTCAGTTGCTCAGATTTCAGACCGTACTGTAGTTATCTCAGGTTTTCCTTCCTGTCATGAAGGGACCCTGGCATCAAGCAGGACTGATTTCTTAAATTTTTACCTGTAATCCCAGACTCTTTCCTGGGCACCAGATGTGTCTATACAATGTTTCAGGTTAGAGTTTTCAAAGGCATCTTTATGCAGTTTGAGTATAACCTTAATTCTCTCTCAAACTTCACCGATGCATTGTATTTCCTGCTTTGGCTAATGAAAACCCATTTGCTAAGTCACTAGAAACTTTGGAGTCACCCTCACACTGCCTCTACCTCTTCCCCCACCTCTTTTATACACCAAGTCTTACAGATCTGTCTCTGAAATGCCCTTGAGTCCATCCCCTCCTTTACCTGTTCACTGCTACTACTCAAATCTCATCATTTCTCACCTGGGCTGTTGCACGTGGACTCATTGCCTCTAGTTTCCCAGACATCCATGTAACTTCCTTTCACAGTCAGATCAGTATTCAATGCTTTTTAATTAAGTTATCAGTACAGGCCTGCTTGTATCACTGTCCATCTTTAAGACTCTTATTGGTTTCCTGAAGTCTATGGGATAAAGTCTAAACGTCTTAGCATGGTATAAGGACTCTTAGTGGTCTCAAATATGTCTGACTTTTGAGTTTCGCTTCTTGCTACTGAGTCTTAGCACATACTCTTCTTTCTGCTTGAAGTACTCTTCCATTTCTGCCTCTAAAATTCTTCTTCATCCATAAAAAGTTAGCTCAAATATGTCACCTGCTAGTGTCTGTAAAGACTCCTAAGTGTCATTTAGTGTCCTTTAGGAGATCTCATGTCTATCATATGATGCCAGCGGTGTCAGCTTTTGCTTTCTCCTACATGCATGTTATTTCACTGCCCCTGGGAGCTGGTGCAGTTCCAGGACTCTGACTTGAAAGCACCTTTGAGACCCCCATATTGATACATGGTCGTTTACACAGGAGGTCTGTACCCTATTCTCCCCTCTCTTTGAGGCTTTTTTTCTCTCTCTCTCTTTGACCTCCCTGCAATTGTAATGGGCTGCAGTGTGAAAATTGTTCCTTGATTATTAACACCTCCACTAGTTGAGCAGGTATCTCTCTGTGTAATGGATACAACTGCTGACCACTTGAGGTCAGAGCACAAGCATAGACTATCCCTCACATGTCTCTGCATCTCTTCCCTTGATATATTTATTAGATACTCTGAAAGAATTAACCACTCCTAGCAGCTCCTAAAAATGTTTACTGGAAATTGTGCTGGAAAGTATTCTTGGCTACCTGTATATCTGTTTTTCCTGCCCTCTTCCCCTTTACAAGATGATAGCTTTCTAACTAACATCACTTAACAGCAATTGTGAACTCCTTTTAGATCTTAAAACAGTCTCTTGGCAGTCTCTTCAGTGCCTTCCTAATAAGCACTTGTGAGCTTGAAAATACAGTATCAGTGTTTTTTACTGGAGGAGGGGGGGTCAAATTAGGAGCCCAAAAAAGTTTATACCTGTTTGGTTTTCATCTTTTTAAATCAATGCAGGTTGATGAGCCAACCCCTTCCCAGTTGCCTCCATCTATTACAGCCAGTGAAGTGATCTGTTCCACCAACGTTTCCCACTATGAATTCCAAGTGGAAATAGGTAATAATCCTGGATTTTACATAATTGACCTTTCATTGTTAGGAACAAAACTGATCACAAAAAGATTATTTTGTAAGCAGGTCTTTTTTCTGTTGTCACCTACAGCATAAAACTAGATAGTAATTATATCAGCCAAATGTATCTATTAATTTGATTTCTGTCCTAAATAGTGGCCCAGGTTTGTTTCAAGATGATGTTCTTGAATTTTTACTTTTTCACTGAAGGTCTTTTAAAGGAGGAAGACGCTAAGTAATCTAATGTTTATTTTTTTTGCATCTTTATTGTATGCAAACTTATATGTCTATAATTTATACTGGGTATGAATTAAAATTAAATCATGTAAATCTTCAGTCACCATCCTTTAACCAAATTACTTTTTTTTTACTTAAGAACTTGCCCAAATCCCATTTGTAGTAGAAACCTTTCTCAGTTAAGTTTGGAACAGGATGGATTATTGTTTATAGCCTTGTAACTATAAAACATTTGCTCTGAATATTCAGAAACATCTGTTAAATGCAACAAACAGATACTGTGTCAGGCACTAGGGATATAAAACCATGCAAAACACTTGAAGAGTCGACATTCTGTCTGGTAAGATAGCTTTGTGTTACACGCTAAAGGGTACTATAGGAGAGGTGTGCTAAGTCTTACGGGAAAAGAGAAGATTGAGCATCCAACTATCTTTCTTGAAAGACAGAAAAATCCTGGAGAATGAGGAACAATCTGTGTTCAGTGTTCTAGTCAGGGTTTTTGTTACAAACAGCAGAAAAACAATCCTGATTGACTGAAGCAAAAGAGGAATTTTTTGAACAATATTGCTACTCAAAGAATTATAGGCTGGAACAGTAGGTTTGGAAGAGACCAAGAGAAGCAGTGTGACTAGAACCATAGCCAGGGCCATGGCATAGGAGCAGCCCACTTACTGTACTACCTCGTAGGGTACTTAACCCACCAGATACTGGGTCCCACTGCAGTGAGTTCTGACTGTCCCTGCTTCTTTTTGTCTCTCACTCCATCCTATCTTGGCCAGACTTACTTAGTTCATTGACCTTCCCATGCTAGCGTTAGGGAGACCAAGACAGAATAAGGATCTGACCTTTTCTAAAACAGCACTGGTGGAATGCCTCAAAATTAGAAAGGTTCAGATGATGTCAATCCAAGAAAGGTGAAAATATCAGTGGCATGCCTTTTCATTTTCTTAGCAATGTTTCCTTGAAGAGCAGAAGTTTTTAATTTTGATAAAGTCCAAATTATCCACTTTTTTTCTTTGTTGTTAAAACGAGTTTTACATCTGGTTATAGGAAGAGGATTTGACAACTTGACTTCTGTCCATCTTGCACGCCATACTCCCACAGGAACGCTGGTGACTATAAAAATTACAAATCTGGAAAACTGCACTAAAGAACGCCTAAAAGCTTTACAGGTAACAGTACAAAAAAATAGTGTATTTAATGTAACATCTCTTTGAGATCTAAGAATATTTTGAAAGAACAAATGTATTCAAACTTTGGTAACTACTATCTTCTAGTAAGTATCACATTTGAAGTGCTGGTCTGGAGATTTACAATACCCTTAGTCCAATCACAAATAGTCATATAGGGAAATAGAAAAAATGAGCAAACAGTTTCTTTTTCATCAGCTAACTAACATTAACTTCTGAATTGATGAATTTTAATAGAATTGCATTTCAGGGATATTATAATACCATTTTCAGTGGTACTGATCATTTTTGGAGAGGGGAAGGATTTTGTTTTGGTATTATCCTAATTTAAAAAATATATGTGCACATGTCTTGCACTGAAAATAAGATTGGAGGAAATTATACTGAAATGTTAACAGTGGTTCTCTCTGTTATGTAGTGTTAGAAGGGACTTTTATATGCATATTTTTATGTATTTTTAAATGTTTTCTATAATAAGAATATAGTACAGTTGACTATCACAGTTCACATCCCACTTCCACTTCTGTTATTAATTACGTGCTCTTGAGACAAGTTTTCTAACTTATTTCTAAGTGAACTCTTGTGTAAAATGGTAATTAAAACATCACACTGTGTATAGTGGTTGTGAGACTTAAAGAGACGATAGCACTAAAATGAGGTTTAGTACTACTGATAAGCTCCGTTGAGTGTTAAGCTGCCACTACTGCTATTATCTTCATCATAAGGAAAAAAAGGTTGTTTTCAGATATCTTGCCTCTTGTGTCTCTTCTAGAAAGCAGTGATTCTATCCCACTTTTTCCGACATCCCAATATTACAACTTACTGGACTGTTTTCACTGTTGGCAGCTGGCTTTGGGTTATTTCTCCATTTATGGCCTATGGTAAGAAAGCTTGTTTTAAATAAAGTAACTCGTTTAGCCTGGATGCTATAAATAATAAGAGGATGAGTGAGATCTCAGATTTACGATTCATTATTTTTAACTTATAAATCTGATGGTCAATTCTAGATTTCACATTATATTTTTATATCTGGTTCTTGTTGAATTTTAGTCCACAGAAAAAAAGTAGGATGGGTCTGATCAATGAAACCATTACTGTTTCTCCAAGAAGTCCATGCCTTAGAGCAAGCAGTCTCTTCCCTTCAGTTTGTTTCCTCTCTCTGAATGGAAAGCTACTATTATTCTTCAAGCAGCAGTTTTTCCACCTGTGCCCACTATCTCTGTCCCTATTTCTCTACACTGTAAACTTATTTCTTGGTATTGTAAACATCTGTGTGTGAACTTGTCTCCTTCACTGGACTTGAACTTCTTGAGGACAGGATCATGTGTGTATTTTTTATTTTGTTGTCTCCAGGTGCTCATATAGTACCTAGCACAGACAGCAGTGTTCAGCAAGTGTGTTAAATACATTTTTTTAATGGATGGATTTTTTATGAATGGATTCCAGAGCTTTGATTTTTAGGACAGCTTTTGTGAATTGTCACATCGTATGTATTTTTTTCAGTAATACTGAAAATTGTTAATCCTCTTTCCTAATATCTAGGGTGTCATTAGAAAAGTCTTTTTAAAGATTCTTGAAGGAAAGTTAACCTTTGCATAAGAAATTGGTTAAACACCAAAAAGTAATATGTGTATGTTTATAGTTGAAAAGAACATTTAAAACATAGCTAGAAGCAAAATCACTTTTGATGTTCATTTAAAGATTTCAGGGGTTTCTTTCAGGGTCAGCAAGTGAACTCCTGAAGTCTTACTTTACTGAAGGAATGAGTGAAAATTTAATAAGAAACATTCTCTTTGGAGCAGTGAGAGGGTTGAGCTATCTACACCAAAATGGCTATATTCACAGGTATTTATTTACTTCTATTTTACAAAATGAAAGAGCTTTAGTGGAAGAAATTCTTTAGGGAGATTTTAGGAAGGAGAAGTTGAGTGTTAGAAAGGAGTGATGAGAAACTCATTAGTGAAAACTGAGGGAAGAAGGGGCTGATAGATTCAGTAGATGCTTGCATTTTATGTTCACTCACCAAAGACGTCAGACCACCTTCTCTGTGCCAAGGGCTGTGCTCAGTGCCGGGTGGAATACGTGTCCTCACGGAGCCTCCGGCTGCAGGGAGGGGTAGAAGAACCTGTCTGTCTGGTGAATGAGCTATAAGCTATAGGCGGAATGGGATTCTTGGTAGCCCTTTTTCTTCTTAAGCAAATAAAGAGCTTCTTTATCTGCTTTTCAGCTTTATGTCATAATTATAATAGGTGCAAATTGTAACTAAACCTTTCTTTGATTTCTTAAATATTTTGCACCACCTTTGGACAATCATACCAAATATCAATCCTCTTGTTACTAAACTGTAGAGACAAGTAATTGGATGAATGTTAAAAACAGTGCTGTTCTAAGATACATTGGGACTGTGTTTTCCTTTTTAATTAAGTTACTTCTAAATAAGCTTGTTTTCTTCTTGTTTGTTTCAGTCTTCTTAAAGCTTTTTTCTTATTACTGTGCATTATTTTTAAGTAGCGTTCTGGTTAACTGAGGATTTTGAACAGATTGCATTCTTATTAGTCAAGGTTTTATTATACTTTCCCGGATTATTGGCCATCCTACTATGTTGGTGTACAAATTCAGTGTTGTGGATGAAAAGCAAGGCTCTTCTATAATTTATTTGACAAAGGAAATTTTTATATAATACATATCTTTATAAATGATATTAATACCATGAGAGGCTTTTATTGGATAATATTGCATTTAACTTTAAATTCTAACTTTATGCTTCAAATATTATTTGATTGATTTTTTTAGACTTCTTAGATGTGTTTTGCACATCCTAAAATAGTGAAATTAATCAGTTGATACCATTCTTAGTTTGAAGAAAATATTACCACTTCCAAAGTTGTAGCTGTCAGTTATATCTTCCCTTGTTTAATGCTCTATTAAATAGCTGACAGGATTCCCTGAAGATTTCATAGTGTGTGTGTGTGTGTGTGTGTGTGTATAGCAGTGTGCTGCTGTTTTATAAAGAGTATCTAATTTCCAAGAGAATACGTGGATTTGTTCTGACCATACTTCTTTTCATTGGCCAATTTCTTAGTATTGAGGATTGTTTCTTTTTGTTCTAGGAGTATTAAAGCCAGCCATATCCTCATTTCTGGTGATGGCCTAGTGACCCTCTCTGGCCTGTCCCACCTGCATAGTTTGGTTAAGCATGGACAGAGGCATAGGGCTGTGTATGATTTCCCACAGTTCAGCACATCAGTGCAGCCATGGCTGAGTCCAGAACTACTGAGACAGGTCAGGTGTGGCTGTTGCATTGGGTTGTCTGTGCGTCTCAAGTGTCTTCTAAGCTTGACTAAAGGACAGTGCGTCCTAATATTTGGATTGGTGAATGGTCTACTGCAAGATTTTTCTCTTTCTTGTTAAAATTATTTTGTTAGGAATTTTAAAATGCATACCACTTATTAGGTCTATCTTGATTTTTCACTTAAGAGTTTTTTCCATTGTTCTCCATTGCTTATCAAAAAAGTACATATGTGTAGGTTTTTATTGTTATTTATACTAAAGGACTTCAAATTAATTGTTCTACAGGATTTACATGGATATAATGTAAAGTCAGATATTTATAGTGTTGGAATTACAGCATGTGAATTGGCCAGTGGGCGGGTACCCTTCCAGGACATGCATAGGACTCAGGTAAATGGTGCTAAAATCCCTGAACTACTTTCCTTTCATGAGATCCCTTACATTCTAGATAATTTGTGTTAAACACCTTTGCTGTAGACTCAGGATCTTTATTGTGGTGGTTGCTCTTTTACCTGAATGAAGGTTTTCTTTTCTTTTTTTTTTTTTGCCTGAAATGAGGGTTGAAGGAAATTTTTTTCTTTTAGATGCTGTTACAGAAACTGAAAGGTCCTCCTTATAGTCCCTTGGATATCAGTATTTTCCCTCAATCAGAATCCAGAATGAAAAATTCCCAATCAGGTGTAGACTCTGGGATTGGAGAGAGTGTACTTGTCTCCAGTGGGACTCGCACAGTAAATAGTGACAGACTGCAAACGCCATCCTCAAAAACGTTCTCTCCTGCCTTCTTCAGCTTGGTACAGCTCTGTTTGCAACAAGATCCTGAGAAAAGGTAATACTGGTCATTTCTAAATAAACATTATGTATTTTATATTTTATAGAAGCTTTGTGATATTCCCTTCCTGCCAAATTCAAATCATTTATCTTTTGATTGAAACTTATAGTTTAATCCATAAAATATCAATGCTAAAAACAAGTGGAGGCAGTGAGTTAAATGGGAAGGATACTGGATTCAAAGTCAGAAGACTTGGGCTCCATTCTCAGCCATATCCTTTCCTAACCAAGTCACCTTGTAAAAAAATCAGTTAATCTTTCTGTACATTAATTACTGCATTTATGTTGGCATTTTGGAAACTTCCAAGCAATACAAAAATATTAGTTGCTGTTATTATAATGTAAATTATCAAAGATAACTGTATATTAGCAGTAGTATTTTGGAAATCAGGTGTGTGTCTTATTTATGTTTTTTTAGTCCCTTAATGCATAGCATAGTCCCTTATAATTATCTAGTGCCCAATACATTTTGAGATATGGACCAATTGAAGAATATCTCTACAATTCTTCCCATTAGTCAAGTTTGAAGATAAGAATTGAGCTTCCTGACATATTCTTTTTCCTTTTAATTTCTTAGTATTGAGTTTTATAACTCTAAACCTAATTTCAATATATTTTTATACCTAAAATATATATTTTAATATGAGATTCTATTTTTTAATAACTTTTAAAAAAATTTCAGGCCATCAGCAAGCAGTTTATTATCCCATGTTTTCTTCAAACAGGTAAGCTGATCTATCTTCTGTTGTCTAGATGTTTTAAATCCTATTAAAAAGTCACTTCATTTTGTTGGCTTAATCACACAGTTTGGTTACCAGAATCTAAATAATAACTTTCTTACAAAATAAAGTTAAAACCAAGAAACCTTTTTGGTAGGTCAGTTAGAGACTTCCTAAAATATTTCCATTCTGCAAAACAAAATAAGTAAAAAAGCAAACAATATCAGTATATGTTACTATATCCTCAGTTTGTATTTTGATTAATTTACATTTTGTTTTTCTATATTGGCTAGAATTGATGAAAGGGCAAAATAATGCTGATAAAAATCAGTTTGTTTGGCTGTTATTTCTACCTGTTTTCAGGTGACCAGAATCAAAGGCATTTTTTAGTGAAAAATACCTAAACAATTTTAAACACTTTTAACATGATTTCTTTAAAAGTTATTTATTGCTAACACAGCTAGTGTATTGACTTTATATACCAACAGCCTTGAGTTTTTTTAACAGATGAAAGAAGAAAGCCAGGATTCAATACTTGCCCTGTTGCCTCCTGCTTATCACAAGCCATCAACAGCACTGCCTCCAGCGTCACCTTGGACTGTGCCAGAATGTGACTTTTCTGATGAAACAGACTCAAACTGGGAATTCTAGGGCTGCCAAATCCTTTTATGTCCTATATACTTGATACTTTTTCCCTGCTGGTTTTTCTTCTGTTTTGCTAGGTACAAATACTAGAATCATACTTGAAAATACAGTTGGTGCACTGGAGAATCTAGTCATTTAAAACCACTCTGTTCAAAGGAGTATGAAATTATAGCCCCTTTGGTTAGCTTAGAGTTACATTATAACTCCAGGGGAGCTTCAGAATTATTAATCTGTCTTAGTAGCATCTGTTCTCAAATTTTTTCCCAAGCTGTGACTAACTCCTCTTCTGGATCTCTCAATATGATTTTTGAGCCAGTTAATTTTTTCAGCATTTTGCTGCCCTCAAGCAAATGAGCCGGCAGAGGACAGTGCTTCCGAGTCCATTCATTACTTCTGGATTCTCTAGCCTTTTTGATCATCCCTATTCTTAGACTAATAGGCTAGTTTATCTCATCAAGCCCTTTTTTGGCAGAAGAGAAGATGTTTATATTTTCCCACTTTCTTGTGTTAATACTAATGGTAATGTCAAACTGAGCCTCACTCTCATTAAATGATTCACTTGAAATACATAAATTGTAATTTGCTTTTTATTTTTATTTTTGAGGGGCTAACGTAACACTTTTCTACTTACATAAATTATAGAAGCTAAATCCATGCACCCTGTGGGAGGTCAATAAAGATTCATTGAACTGAGTCTATGGTTTTATTTATTTTCTTTGTGTGTTTTGACAAAGCTAAAACACAGATTCTAATTTGTTTTACCAAGGAAAGCTCTTTCTCAAACAGATTTATTTACATAAACTATTGAATTGGGGACAGCCTGATGCAATGAAGGCAAAAAATGTTTGTGCCCTTTGTATGATTATTCTTGCTCCTCTAGGGGATCTGGCAGGTAAGGACATAGGGATCTTAATGAATGGTTTTACCTTATTAGCAAAAAAGACATGCTGCGTCTCAAAAACAGTATGTAGTTTGGTAAATTGGGACCTACTCAGTTAAGTGGGTTACCTTAATCTCTATACTCTTATTTAACTTTACCTTAAAAATTGTTTTTAAATGACTGCCTTAAGACCAAAAAATTAAAATCAATGAGACAAAATAAGAAACAAATTAATAGACAATTTTAAACAAACCTTTCCATGTTTATTTGCCAGCACCCCTCAAGAATATTTAGGTTACTCCATCAAGTAAGCCATGAAAACCTGCCAAGATGGGGCAGGGAGAAGAGATGAGTACCACCTGAGGCCCTGAGATCACCTGTGCAGGTGGAGGCTATAGTTCATTTCACTAACTTCCTCATTCTAAGTTGCCCTTTAGCAAGAGATGCTCAAGGAACCATAGAGGAGGGTCTCCCAAATCTGTGTGGAGAGTTGTATGTGTGAAAGGTGGACTGTGGAGGTGATGAAGCAGTGCCTCTTCAGATCTATTGAGTGTATTGAGGTTCTCCAGAGAAACAGAACCAAATGGAGATTTATTTTAAAGAATTGGCTCTCAAGTCCCAAGATCAGCGAGGTGAAGGGGCAAGCTGGAGACCATGAAAACCAATGATGGTGGTTCCAGTCTGAAGACTGGCAGGCTGAAGGCCCGGGAAGAGCTGAAGTTCTAGTTTGAGGCCAAACCAAGGGAAAAGCTGACATCCCAGTTTGAAGGCAGTCAAGCAGGAGAAATTCTCTATTACTCCTGGAAATGCTATTCAGGCCTTCAGGTGGTGAGGTCCACCCACATCAGAGACAGTAGTCTACAGGGTTAGATGTTAATTTCATCTAAAGATGCCCTCAGAAACACCCAGAATAATGCTTGACCAGATAACTGGGTACCCTGTGGCCCAGTCAAATCAAAACAAAATTAACAGAAGATATCACTGATAGTCTCTCCTGAGAGCACATGTCTTAAAATTTTGCATCACAGGCTCTTGCTTCCTGTATTAGTTTTCTTTCACTGTTATAACCAATTACAACAAACTTAGTAGCTTAAAACAACACAAATTATTTTTTAGTTCTGGGGTCAGAGGTCTGAAATGGGTTGGCAGGGCCAGGGGCCTTCTGGAGGCTTTAGGGGAGAAACTATGGCCTTTTCCTGCTTTGAGGCCACCTGCCTGCCTTTGCTTTATGAGCTAACATCATTCCAACTTCTGTTTCAGTGATCACATCTTGGACTGATCTTTCTGCCTCTCTCTTAAAAGGAAAGGACTCTTGTATATTTTCACCTATCCAGACAACCCAGGATAATCTCCCCATCTCAGGATCCTTAATTAAAGCACAGTTGCAATGGCCCCTTTGTCATGTAAGGTAATATAGACACAGGTTTCTTGTATTAGGACATGGATATGTTTGGGTGGGGTGGGGGGGGTCACTGCTCCTCCTAGCTCATGTCTCTAATCCCAATTTGCTGTCTGCTTTCTGAAGGACCCAATGTAGCACAGTTACCTTAGCTAAAACGCCATTCTATGACCTTCTATGGTACTTTCCCCAAACTGCACTTAGACAACTTGTAACTACTGTGCTTACATCTCCAATAGACTGTGGGCTCCTTGAGAATACTGTCTTATTCACTATTATATTCCTACTATTTAGCAAAGTGACATTGTAAATGAGACAGGGTTTAGGCAGAGTAGGGTGAGGACCTCCGGAAAAAAAAAAATAATAATTATGGAACAATGGAACAATGTGCAAAGAAGTCCCTATCGAAACTCTTGTGTTAAGCATTATGCAGAGTCAAGGTCACACTAATTCTCTAGGGTAAAGATATCAGACTAGGAATATAGACATCTTCAGTGAGATCAGTTAAAGCTCAAAAGGCCAGGAGCAACTTGGCCTGGAATGTTTGAGTGTTCCGCAAATAAAGAAGGATATCTCAGCATAACCCATGACTTCTCTGTATCTTAACAGCCCTGGCAAACAGGCAACAACCCAGGGCACCTTGGAGGCAGGGCAGGTGGTACAAGTCTGGACCCCTAGTCCTTTACCCACATTCCTGAAAATCCTCAACCAACTATAAATCCCTTAGACAACGCACCATCACGGACTCTCTTGTGCCCTCCTGGCGTGAGCTACGAGCTCTGTCCTCTCACTGTATCTTTCAATAAAAGCCTCTCCCTGGCTCTCCTACCTTGGGTGTTTGCTAAGTTCATTCTTTGACTCCGCAAACAGGAACCCTGGCATCATAAACATCTAATAAATATTTAGAGAATTCTTCCTTGAATAAAGGGGTATGAGGTTTTTTTCTTTTGTTTTTGAAAAAAACTTGAAAATTTGAAAGATTTCTATGGTAGGAAATTTTTGACTCTGTGTGTCACAATATTGCCATTAAAAATTGATTAAGTGAAGAGATCTGAGATTTCCATCCAGTGAACAGTATCTCCTTTACTGCAAGCTAGATCAAGTCTTCCTAAGCACTGTTGGCCCATTGTCTGTTGGCTCTCAAGTCCATTCCTCTACTCTTCCTCTGCTCTGCAACACTGGGGACCACATTTCCCATGTATCCTCACTCACTGATTTCCAGGGAGGCAACAGTGTAAAGTCAGAGCAGGAGAGAGAAGATAGTATTTATCACGCTGTCCCACCCCTGTTCCTTGTGTCCCTGCCAGTGATTGTATCTTCTTGGTCTCTGGCTTTAGGACACTAGAAACACCAGTTCCTCCTGCTGTCCGTTCCATAGTAGGAGGGGTATCACCTCCAGCTCTGGCTGATCTCTGGACTGCCTCACCATTATTTTTGGTTTCTTAGCTTTGGTACCATCACCCATGAGACCATTGCCCTGTATTCCTTCTACTTGAAAGATCCAAAGTTATTTGTCCTTTCCCAAATTGATAACACTGATTGATACACCTAACTGACAACTTCAAGAATTACTTAAATTCTTGGTCCCTAAAAAACAACCTAATTGATAATACCATTACATGAATGATCAAGAATTATTTTCCATCAGCTAATTCTATTTAAACCCCATAGTCCTTATGATTTATGGTCAAAATTAAAACTGACAAAAATTGTATAAATTGAAATTCTTGAGTGAACTTCTCAAGGTTCAAGAACACCCGAATACTGTTCTTAATAAGAACAGAACCAATTCTCAGAAGTCTCTGATTTAAATCCTATGTTGATTTGGCTGGATAATTTCATTGTAGTTTCCATAGTTCTATGCAGTTACCTGAGTTTCATGTTGTTAAAGAGGCCCTTTCATAGTTTTTCAAAATAAGTTAGAAAGTCACTCCAAGTGTAGGAGATGCCTCAGGAACTAGTATTAAATCTCTTATTTTTATTTATAGTGTAGAAAATTATAATACCAGATGATATTAAAATTAATAGATGTTCTACTGGCATACTGTGGAACCTAGAAACATGTTCTAGTTACATAGTATTGAATCTAAAAATATAACTACAGCTGAAGAGGAAAAGTACATTCATAACAAAAGGCTAAACATAATTGCAAATAGAGACCCTGATAGTTTAGAACATGACAAAGATTCGGGAAATCAGCAAACTATAAATTGGAGTGATATTATATAGTGAAAAAGGGGAAAACCTGGTAAATAAAACTTAACTAACAAATGTGAACAGAATGTGTTTCTGTGTTAATTCCCTAAGGTTCATAAACAAAACACGTTTACATCAAAGTGCTTTTTTTATTTTAATTAAAACACAATGGTTCTAACAAGATGAAATTTTGTTGCTGACTTCTATCACACAAAAGGATATATCCCCAAGCCATTTTGTTAATTGAAGAAATGATTGTCTGACTGTAGTCCTCACATATCATTCTGAAATGTTTAACATTTGGATATCACAAATGAATGAACATTTTTCAATATTCTCTTTTAAATTATTTTTTGCTGCCTTTTGTGGATTTCATAATC
Organism: Smutsia gigantea; assembly: GCA_032199065.1. NCBI lineage: Eukaryota > Metazoa > Chordata > Mammalia > Pholidota > Manidae > Smutsia > Smutsia gigantea. The sequence continues at coordinate 21,492 of JAVSCE010006188.1, forward strand.
TGTAATTGGATCATTTATATGAACTAAGCTAGCTGAAACCATTTGAGGACTTGTAAATTTTCCAGTGTAGCTTTCTCATTGTTTTAACCTCTGGAGCAGTATATGGTCTTGTAGAGTGTTTTAACTGATCATCTGGGCCCTTTCCTAAAAGCTTTCCGCTTGGTTTTGCTTTTTCAAGATGCTTAAATGAGGTCCCATGTAAATCCTCAAAGCCATCCAAACAATCCTAAATATTAAAATAAAAGATCAAATTAATGGGTTAGGTTTCTTAAAAGTACATTTTACATATACAAGGACTAAATTAGTAATTTCAATAAAGAATGAGAGCATCAAATCTTTTATATAGGTATCCCCCAAACTAAGATCCTCCACCTAATACCTTTCATTAGGTAACAGAAACCATGCTTTAAAAAGCTCGTTTCAAAGGATTTGTTATTTCAAAATGCATGGCAGATATGAAGCTGGAAACCAGAAAAATTTAAGTGAGCTGTCCACAGGGTCTGACTCCTGAGCAAAGCTGTAAATCATTGGAGTGATATTATATTCTATAATTCTATAGTTCTCCAAAATATCTCTTCCCCAACCCAATATAAATTATGAACTCTTACATTTTACTTTTTATATCATCCAACCTTTCATTCTTTGTAAGTTAACATCTTCAATACACATACCCACATAGAGCCCAGCATCTAAGCATATGATTATAATGCTTACATTAAACTTTAAAAATGTGTATACATTCTGAGAGTAAACAAGTAAAACATTCAGGAAAATAACTGGAAGGATATACCTCCTTTCCCCGCCTCAAAAAAAGGTGTTGTGTTTGGGTGATGGGATTATGTGCTTTGTTTTCCTATTTTTTTTTCAAACTTTTATAATATGGCTATATTTTAAAATAAAAATATAATAATCTGTAAGTACCTAAGAGGGTATGGAGCTATTGCTCATTCTCAAATTAGTGTAAACCAGTTTCCTCTGCAGTTTCTAAGTTTAACTCTTAATGTTTTGCATAGATGGCCATACCAAACAAATGGCCTGCTTTGATTTGGAAAGAAGGCGGGAGTGGATTAACAGAACTGGGGAGTCAGGAGAGGCTGGGCAGGACTGAGAATAAGTACCGCAGCAAGAAAGCGAAGATTTACAAAAAAATGAGGTATGAAGAGTCGAAAGACAAATTCTACTACTTTACATTTTTGCCTGGGTTTGCTGAGGACAAGGAAACATTCTTCACCTTGCCTCTCATGCACATACAACAAGTAGGTATAGGTGAGCCACATTAGTAAGGGAATTTCTGCTACATTGGTGAGGAATATGTAATTGTCCCTTCACAACTGATAAAACTGACTCCTAGAGCACCAGTGGAAGGGTCTGGAGATGCACACCACTGGTTGTTTTTCTGCATGCTCCCACAACTCAATTTCTATGTCACCTATTTTGATTCCTTTGGGAGATTCATCTATTTTAGAGAATCAGATGAGGAAGTCCTCCTGGTGATCTGAAAAATGCCCTCTTACCACTCAATTCTGTTGTCAACTTCACTAGAGAGAAAAGTTTGAGGGGGGGTGGGCATTGGTTTAATAGAGGGAAATAAAGGTAACTCTATCTCCCTTGACCACTCTTACGATAAGGATTCTACGATCCTGTTATGACCTCATACCATCAAACATAAACACATTTTTTGTTTGGTTTGGAAAAATGATCTTAAAGATTCCATTTGTCTACAGGAACTTCAGAGTCCTTTCCAAAACCTATGAACCTAGGTTCTACTTCCTTTTCCTAATATGTACACACATGTGTGCATGCAACACTCACTCAATTACTGAATTTAGAAAGTAAATTCAAAGCAACTATTCTGAAATTTGATCTATTTTCTCACCCAAAAGTGAAATTATGTGCATCAGATTATCAATATAATGCATTTTAGAATTTATGACTTTTCCCACTGTCATACCTATTTATATACACCAACAGAGAAGAGCAGTGGTCCAAAAAACTAAAGTAAGTCCCTTCCACTCCTAGATGTTTAACTTTAAAATGCTTTGTATAAAGTCTAGCAGTAGATTCATCTGCCTGTTTTATGCTGATATTAAAAATAGACTTGGATTCCCAAGCCTCTCGGCGCATGATATAGCTGAAGAGCGGCGCTCAAAGAAGACTAGAAGTTAACTTACAATTTGTAGCTCACAATCCAATAGATCATAAATTTTGCATTTCCCTGATGTTTTTTAGATTAGCACATAATCATATTTTTGTTTACTGAAACAAAGATAATTCAATGATCTGAAAGAGGCTATGTATTTATATTTATATCTTCATGAAAAGATAATCCCAGCTAGGACTCCATAGTACACAGCCACTGCCAAAGGCTGTACATCTGGTGCCTGCACAGCAGCCCTGGCTGAGGGGGGAGAGAGGCTAAAATCCAGGCAGTTTTCCACAGGCAGGACTGCGTGCCCTGGTTCCAAGGCGGCATCAGACCATGGTTTTCCCAGAGGAAAGGGTTACTTTTTCTAATTCATGTTCCAGAGGGTGGAACCCTTTATGTATTTTATATAAGGCAGTAACTGTGTTAACAGTCCACTGATTTAGTGATAGCATTCTTTAATAGTTTATTTTGGTATCATTAATCTAAAATTACATATGCAATATTATGCAGATTAAACTACCCCCTTCATCACGTCCACCCCAACAACCCCATTACAGTCACTGTCCATCAGCGTAGTGAGATGCTATAGAGTCACTACTTATTTTCTCTGAGTTGTACAGCCCTCCCCAGGCCCCCCCAACATTACATCTGCTAATCGTAATGCCCCTTTTTCCCCCTTGCCCATCCCTTCCCACCCATCCTCCCCAGTCCCTTTCCCTTTGGTATCTATTAGTCTGTTCTTGCGTTCTGTGAGTCTGCTGCTGTTTCGTTCCTTCAGTTTTTTTCTTTGTTCTTATACTCCACATATGAGTGAAATCATTTGGTACTTGTCTTTTTTGGCTTGGCTTATTTCACTGAGCATAATACCCTCTAGCTCCATCCATGTTGCTGCAAATGGTAGGGTTTGTTTTCTTCTTATGGCTGTATAATATTCCATTGTGTATATATACCACTTCTTCTTTATCCATTCATCTACTGATGGACACTTAGGTTGCTTCCATTTCTGACTATTGTAAATAGTGCTGTGATAAACATAGGGGTGCATCTGTCTTTTTCAAATTAGGCTGCTGCAGTCTTAAGGTAAATTCCTAGGAGTGGGATTCCTGGGTCAAATGGTATTTCTATTTTGAGTTTTTTGAGGAACCTCCATACTTCTTTCCACAATGGTTGAACTAATTTGCACTCCCACCAGCAGTGTAGGAGGGTACCCTTTTCTCCACATCCTCGCCAACATTTGTTGTTGTTTGTGTTTTGGATGTTGGCCATCCTCACTGGTGTGAGTGATATCCCATTGTGGTTTTAATCTGCAATTCTCTGATGATTAGCGATGTGGAGCATCTTTTCATGTGCCTGTTGGCCATCTGAATTTCTTCTTTGGAGAAGTGTCTATTCATGTCCTCTGCCCATTTCTTAATTGGATTATTTGCTTTTTGTTTGTTGAGGTGCGTGAGTTCTTTATATATTTTGGATGTCAACCCCTTATCGGATACGTCATTTATGAATATATTCTCCCATACTGTAGGATGTCTTTTGTTCTACTGATGGTGTCCTTTGCTGTACAGAAGCTTTTCAGCTTGATATAGTCCCACTTGTTCATTTTTGCTTTTGTTTCCCTTGCTCGGGGAGATATGTTCATGAAGAAGTTGCTCATGTTTATGTCCAAGAAATTTTTGCCTATGATTTTTTCTAAGAGTTTTATGGTTTCATGACTTACATTCAGGTCTTTGATCCATTTTGAGTTGACTTTTGTGTATGGGGTTAGACAGTAGTCCAGTTTCATTCTCTTAAATGTAGCTGTCCAGTTTTGCCAACACCAGCTACTGAAGAGGCTGTCATCTCCCCATTGTATATTCAAGGCTCCTTTATCAAATATTAATTGACTGTATATGTTTGAGTTAATGTTTGGATTTTCTATTCTGTTCCACTGGTCTGTGGGTCTGTTTTTGTGCCAATACCAAATTGTCTTGATTACTGTGGCTTTGTAGTAGAGCTTGAAGACAGGGAGCGTAATTCCCCCTGTTTTATTCCTCCTTCTCAGGATTTCTTTGGCTATTCGGGGTCTTTTGTGGTTCCATATGAATTTTACAATTATTTGTTCCAGTTCACTGAAGAAAGCTGTTGATAGTTTGATAGGGATTGCGTTGAATCTGTAGATTGCTTTAGGTAGTATAGCCATTTTGACAATATTTATTCTTCCTAGCCTAGAGCATGGCATGCATTTCTATTTGTTAGTGTCCTTTTTAATTTCTCTTAGGAGTGTGTGGTAGTTTTCAGAGTACAGGTCTTTCACTTCCTTCGTTAGGTTTATTCCTAGGTATTTTATTCTCTTTGATGCAATTGTGAATGGAATTGTTTTTCTGATTTCTCTTTCTGTTAGTTCATCATTAGTGTATAGGAAAGCAACAAATTTCTGTGTGTTAATTCAGTATCCTGCAACTTTGCTGAATTCAGATATTAGTTCTAGTAGTTTTGGAGTGGAGTCTGTAGGGTTTTTTATGTACAATATCATGTCATCCGCAAATAGTGACAATTTGACTTCTTCTTTACCAATCTGGATGCCTTGTATGTCTTTGTTTTCTCTGATTGCCGTGGCTAGGACCTCCAGTACTACGTTGAATAACAGTGGAGAGAGTGGGCATCCCTGTCTTGTTCCCGATCTTAGATGAAATGCTTTCAGCGTCTCGCTGTTAAGTATGATGTTAGCTGTGGGTTTGTCATATATGGCCTTTATGATGTTGAGGTACTTGCCCTCTATACCCATTTCGTTGAGAGTTTTAATCAGGAATGGATGCTGAATTTTGTCAAATGCTTTTTCAGCATCTATGCAGATGATCATGTGGTTTTTGGTCTTCTTTTTGTTGATGTGGTGGATGATGTTGATGGATTTTCGAGTGTTGTACCATCCTTGCATCCCTGGGATGAATCCCACTTGATCATGGTGTATGATCTTCTTGATGTATTTTTGAATTCGGTTTGCTAATATTTTGATGAGTATTTTTGCATCTACATTCATCAGGGATATTGGTCTGTAATTTTCTTTTTTGGTGAGGTCTTTGGCTGGTTTTGGTATTAGAGTGATGCTGTCTTCATAGAATGAGTTTGGAAGTATTCCCTCCTCTTCTATTTTTTGAAAACTTTAAGGAGAATGGGTGTTATTTCTTCTCTATATGTCTGGTAGAATTCAGAGGTGAATCCATCTGGTCCGGGGGTTTTGTTCTTGGGTAGTTTTTTGATTACTGATTCAATTTCGTTGCTGGTGATTGGTCTGTTTAGTTTTTCTGTTTCTTGCTTGGTCAGTCTTGGAAGGTTGTATTTTTCTAAGAAGTTGTCCATTTCTTCTAGGTTTTCCAGCTTGTTAGCATATAGATTCTCATAATATTCTCTTATAATTCTTTGTATTTCTGTGGGGTCCGTCATTATTTTTCCTTTCTCATTTCTGATTGTGTTTATGTGTGTAGATTCTCTTTTTCTCTTAATGAGTCTGGCTAGGGGTTTATCTATTTTGTTTATTTTTTCAAAGAACCAGCTCTTGGTTTCATTGATTTTTTCTATTGTTTTATTCTTCTCAATTTTATTTATTTCTTCTCTGATCTTTATTATGTCCCTGCTCTGGTGACTTTGGCCTCAGTTGTTCTTCTTTTTCCAATTTTATTAATTGTGTCTTTAGACTATTCATTTGGAAACGTTCTTCCTTCTTTAAATAGGCCTGGATTGCAATATACTTTCCTTTTAGAAGTGCCTTTGCTGCGTCCCACAGAAGTTGTGGCTTTGTGTTGTAGTTATCATTAGTCTCCATATATTCTTTCATTTCTATTTTGATTTGGTCGTTAACCCATAGATTAGTTAGGAGAATGTTGTTAAGCCTCCATGTATTTGTGAGCTTTTTTGATTTCTTTCTATAATTTATTTCTAGTTTTATACCTTTGTGATCTGAGAAGTTGGTTGGTAGAATTTCAATATTTTTTACTTTACTGAGGTTCTTTTTGTGGCCTAGTATGTGTTCTATTCTGGAAAATGTTCCATGTGCACCTGAGAAAAATGTGTATCCTGCTGCTTTTGGGTACAGAGTTCTGTAGATATCTGTTAGGTCCATCTGTTCTAGTGTGTTGGTCAATGCCTCTGTGTCTTTACTTATTCTTTGCCTGGTTGATCTGTCCTTTGGAGTGAGTGGTGTGTTGAAGTCTCCTAAGATGAATGCATTGCTGTCTATTTCCTTCTTTAATTCTGTTAGTATTTGTTTCACATATGCTGGCGCTCCTGTGTTGGGTGCATATATATTTATAATGGTTATATCTTCTTGTTGGACTGACCCCTTTATCATTATGTAATGTCCTTCTTTATCTCTTGCTACTTTCTTCGTTTTGAAGTCTATTTTGTCTGATACAAGTACTGCAACACCTGCTTTTTTCTCCTTGTTGTTTGCATGCAATATCTTTTTCCATCCCTTCACTTTTAGTCTGTGTATGTCTTTGGGTTTAAAGTGAGTCTCTTGAAGGCAGCATATTGATGGGTCTTGTTTTTTTATCCATTCAGTGACTCTATGTCTTTTGACTGGTGCATTCAGTCCATTTACATTTAGCGTGATTATGGATAGGTATGTACTTATTGGCCTTGCAGGCTTCAGATTCGTGGTTACCAAAGGTTCAAGGTTAACTTCCCTACTATCTGAAAGTCTAACAACTAACTTAATATGCTATTACAAACACAATCTAAAGGTTCTTTGTTTGTTTGTTTGTTTCCTCCTTTTTCTTTCTATTCCATTCTTTATATATTAGGTATGCACTGTTTGTCTATCCCTTGATTGACTTTGGGAATAGTTAATTTAATTCGCATTTTCTTAGTTATTAGCTGTTCTATTTTCTTTACTGTGGTTTTATTACCCCTGGTGACAGCTATTAATCTGTAGGAACACTTCCATCTATAGCAGTCCCTCCAAAATACACTGTAGAGATGGTTTGTGGGAGGCAAATTCTCTCACCTTTTGCTTATCTGAGAATTGTTTAATCCGTCCTTCAAATTTAAATGATAATCTTGCTAGATAAAGTAATCTTGGTTCAAGGCCCTTCTGCTTCATTGCATTAAATACATCATGCCACTCCCTTCTGGCCTGTAAGGTTTCTGCTGAGAAGTCTGATGATAGCCTGATGGATTTTCCTTTGTATGTGATCCTATTTCTCTCTCTGGCTGCTTTTAATAGTCTGTACTTATCCTTGATCTTTGCCATTTTAATTACTATATGTCTTGCTGTTGTCTTTCTTGGGTCCCTTGTGTTGGGAGATCTTCGCACCTCCATGGCCTGAGAGACTATCTCCTTCCCCAGATTGGGGAAGTTTTCAGCAATCACCTCCTCAAAGACGCTTTCTATCCCCTTTTCTCTTTCTTCTTCCTCTGGTACCCCTATAATACGAATATTCTTCTGTTTGGATTGGTCACACAGTTCTCTCAATATTCTTTCATTCTTAGAGATCCTTTTTTCTCTCTGTGCCTCAGCTTCTTTATATTCCTCTTCTCTAGTTCCTGTTTCATTTATTGTCTCTTCCACCATATCCAATCTGCTTTTAATACCGTCCATTGTGTTCTTCAGTGATTGGATCTCTGACCGGAATTCATTCCTGAGTTCTTGAATATCTTTCCGTACCTCCATGAGCATGTTAATGATTTTTATTTTGAGCTCCCTTTCAGGGAGAGTCATAAGGTCCATATCATTTAACTCTTTCTCAGGAGTTGTGTTCATAATTTTACTCTGGACCAGGTTCCTTTGTCGTTTCATATTTGTGTATGGCGCCCTCTAGTGCCCAGAAGCTCTACTCTCTGGAGCTGCTCAGCCCCTGAAGCAATGTTGTGGATTGTAGGGGAGTGGTTTTGGTGCCTTGGGGGAGGAAAGAGCTATTTCCTGGTTCCTGGTTGCTATGCCTGTCTCCATTGCCTGAACCAGTGGGCTGAGCACACAGGTATAAGCCTCTTTGCTTTGCGTTTTTAGTTGCTATAGACAGATCTTCCCTCTGGCTGACCTAACACCAGGGAAGGATTTCCCGGTCTGCAAGCCCACTGGGGCTGGCCAGAAGAAAGGCGCAGAAGTCTGCCTGTCACAGAAGGGGTTCTTGGAGCTGTGTAGGCATCCAGGGAGCTGGAGCACCTGAAGATCATGAAAGCTCCCAACCTGTTGGGCAGAGTGCACCCGGACAATTTTGTCCACCTGTTCTCTCTCCTGAGCAGTAAGCTCTGTGCAATCCTTGCCCCTTTAGCAGCCCTCTTGCTAAGGGCTTCTTTGTTAGGAAGTCTCTCAGACTGCCCCACCCTTCTTTTGTCCCCGAGCAGCTGGGTATGGATCCCTGCTTTCACAAGCAGCTGGATTCTTAGTCTCTCCAGGAATTCTGCCTGTCTTAGCTTTCCAACCCCCTAATTATAAGAGTATCATGCAAGCACCATGTAATGTAGGTTTGAGCTCCCAGAGCAGATCTCCAGAGTTAGGTATTCAGCAGTCCCACATATCCACTCCCTCCCTGCTCCGTTCCTGTTCCTCCTGCTGGTGAGCTGGGGTGGGGGAAGGGCTTGAATCCCGCAGGACCACAGCTTTAGTACGTTACCCTTTTCTGTGAGGGCTGCTCTTGTCTCCAGGTGTATGCAGTTTGTTGCCGTCCTCTTTCCCGTTGCTTTCTAGAGTAGTTGATGTAGCTTTATTTTCATATTATATGAGGTTTTAGGAGGAAGCCTCTGTCTCACCTCTCATGTCGCTATCTTTAATCCAATCAATCCTTTCACTGAAATTTTTTGTTTGGTATAAGTGCAAGATGGGATCTGTGTTCTTATATCTTAAAGATATCATAAAATAGATTAGTCTTTATTAATGTTCCAACTTCTCTCTAATAATAACGATAAAACATTTTCATAGTTCCAAAAGTTTGTAAGCACTTCTACATATATTGTCTCATTTATCCTTTCTTTTTATTCCTCCTTCCCCTGATTTTGTTTGTTTGGTTTTTGTTTGTTTTAAAAGAAATAGAACCATGAACCTGCCTATGTGTCTTACCACTGTTGCACTGGAGGCTAAGGTTTCCAGGCTTGCTATCCAGTGCTCCTTCTTATAGAATATACTAGTACTTATATGTGGAAGCAGTTCATAAGGTATTTCCATCTCATCATGAACATTATTTTATGAGACATTTCTTGCTAGAATTATGATTTGGGTTCTATCAATAAAACTAACAACTAAATAAAAGAGCTTTAAAAATACTCCTACAACTTGGGACTTGCACAGTGTGCCATCTGTTTCTTTTTTCCTCGAAAAAAGTCTTCCCACAAATTTGTCATTTTATCTAACACATGTTAAAAATTTTAAGAAAGACGTTCAGAAAAAATTTAGCAGGGAAAATTAAGATAAACACACTTGTATCTTGAATCATTTTCTTTGCTATTTTCTATTGTTTTAATTTCTAAGAGCTGTTTATATTATGAACTATAGGCCCAAATTGGGCTTACACTACTTATATTTGGGATGAATTAACTTAAGCATATAAACCCTTATTCTTTATATATCAGCAAGTCAAGGATGATACAGGGTGATTCTAAATATAAACTTTCTCTTTTCATGTACCTGATGATAGTCTTTGCCATCTCCCCATACCTGTATTTTTTATGTACCCTAGTATTGTATTTCTACCTCCCTTAAGAGTCAGCTACTTTTACTTTAAGTGCTTTTGAACTTGAATGGTAAGAAGAAACCCTTGATGCATCCCCTTGCTTTGGTCATTTTTTTTGCCTCCTGTGTCATTCAGCTCTATTCCTCACATGCTCCTTGTCATGTTCAGTCACTCTAAATAGTTTCCCTGAAATCAGAGTTCATCCCATAGTTATTAGACTCTAGGTTTCATTGTATTAAATCTTACTTTCTATACCTCCTAACTTCCTTTTCTTATGCAGTACAAGGCTTCTGTGTTCTTCCCATTCCTGTCATTCCCTCGTAACTTCATCAGTGTTTTTTCATAGTCCTTCTCCTTTAGTTCTGTTGCTGCTTTTCTTCTAAAATATTTGGATCTAGTGATGTTCCCAATGTTTATACTTTGATTATTTTAGTTAAAGCTAATCCTGGCATTTATTTTAAGTTGCATATCACACTGTGATCCTCAAGAACCATCACTCTCAAAATGTGACAATGACTGTGAAGAACACTTAATAACTAGAGAGCAGATTTGAATCATTGGTCTCTTATCTGAGTGACACATTCGGCTCTACACTGTTGTCTCTAGGACTTTCATGGATATGGTTCAGTCTACCCAGGAAGATACATTCCATTGCTAGACCATGCCTCTTAACAGAAGTACATTGGAACAATCTACAAGATTATATTCTTTGAACATATGGCCATTGAAACTTACTTTGTAACATATTTGTTGAGTAGCCACTATGTATCTAGAATGGGAGTTCAAAATAAATGTAGGCCATGGTTCCTCCTCTTATGAAACTTTATATCTGGTTGTGCAAGTATGCAACTCACAGAGATATATTTGGTAATGTTACAAAACTTATAGGGGAGATTTTTAGATTAAATCTTTTAAACCAAAATAGTGAACATCTATAGAAATTATATCTATATGGACATGTTTTTCAGTAGGCTTACATCATATAGAACTAATATTTAGCAAAGTTATGAATTGACAATTATTTGAATAGAATTTTTTTTCTATCGTTAATCTACAATTACATGTGCAACATTATGGTTACTAGACAACCCATATCATCAAGAGCCCCCATATGCCCCATTACAGTTACTGTCCATCAGCGTAGTTAGATGCTATAGAATCACTACTTGTCTTCTCTGAGTTCCACAACCCTCCCTGTGCCCCCTCACCTACTTTATGTCTGCTAACTGTAATACCCCTTTATCCCCCTTGTCCCTCCCATTCTACCCATCCTCCCCAGTCCCTTTCCCTTTGGTATCTGTTAGTCCATTCTTGGGTTCTGTGAGTCTGCTGCTGTTTTGTTCCTTCCGTTTTTTTTTTTTTGTTGTTCTTATACTCCACATATGAGTGAAATCATTTGATACTTGTCCTTCTCTGCTTGGCTTATTTCACTGAGCATAATACCCTCTAGCTCCATCCATTTTGTTGCAAATGGTAGGATTTGATTTCTTCTTATGGCTGAATAATATTCCATTGTGTATATGTACCACATCTTCTTTATCCATTCATCCACTGATGGACACTTAGGTTGCTTCCATTTCTTGACTATTGTAAATAGTGCTACGGTAAACATAGGAGTTCATATGTTTTTTTGAAACTGGGCTGCTGCATTCTTAGGGTAAATTCCAAGGAGTGGGATTCCTGGGTCAAATGGTATTTCTATTTTGAGTTTTTTGAGGAACCTCCATACTGCTTTCCACAATGGTTGAACTAATTTGCATTCCCACCAGCAGTGTAGGAGGGTTCCCTTTTCTCCACATCCTCGCCAACATTTGTTGTTGTTTGTGTTTTGGATGTTGGCCATCCTCACTGGTGTGAGGTGATATCTCATTGTGGTTTTAATCTGCATTTCTCTGATGATTAGTGATGTGAAGCATCTTTTCATGTGCCTGTTGGCCATATGAATTTCTTCTTTGGAGAAGTGTCTATTCAGATCCTCTGCCCATTTTTTTAATTGGATTATTTGCTTTTTGTTTGTTGAGGTGCATGAGTTCTTTATATATTTTGGATGTCAACCCCTTATTGGATATGCATTTATGAATATATTCTCCCATACTGTAGGATGTCTTTTTGTTCTACTGATGGTGTCCTTTGCTGTACAGAAGCTTTTCAGCTTGATATAGTCCCACTTGTTCATTTTTGCTTTTGTTTCCCTTACCCGTGGAGATATGTTCATGAAGAAGTTGCTCATGTTTATGTCCAAGAGATTTTTGCCTATATTTTTTTCTAAGAGTTTTATGGTTTCATGACTTACATTCAGTTCTTTGATCCATTTTGAGTTTACTTTTAGTATGGGGTTAGACACTAACCCAGTTTCATTCTCTTACATGTAGCTGTCCAGTTTTGCCAACACCAGCTGCTGAAGAGGCTGTCATTTCCGCATTGTATATCCATGACTCCTTTATCGTATATTAATTGACCATATATGTTTGAGTTAATGTCTGGACTCTCTGTTCTGTTCCACTGGTGTGTGGGTCTGTTCTTGTGCCAGTACCAAACTGTCTTGATTACTGTGGCTTTGTAGTACAGCTTGAAGTCTGGGAGCATAATTCCCCGTTTTATTCTTCCTTCTCAGGATTGCTTTGGCTATTTGGGGTCTTTTGTGTTTCCATATGAATTTTAGAATTATTTGTTCCAGTTCATTGAAGAATGCTGTTGGTACTTTGATAAGGATTGCATTGAATCTGTAGATTGCTTTAGATAGTATAGCCATTTTGACAATATTTATTCTTTCTAGCCAAGAGCATGGGATGAATTTCTATTTGTTAGTGTCCTCTTTAATTTCTCTTAGGAGTGTCTTGTAGTTTTCAGGGTATAGGTCTTTCACTACCTTCGTTAGTTTTATTCTTTGGTATTTTATTCTTTTTGATGCAATTGTGAATGGAATTGTTTTCCTGATTTCTCTTTCTGTTAGCTCATTGTTAGTGTATAGGAAAGCAACAGATTTCTGTGTACTGATTTTGTATCCTGCTACTTTGCTGAATTCAGATATTAGATCTAGTAGTTTTGGAGTGGATTCTTTAGGGTTTTTTATGAACAATATCATGTCATCTGCAAATAGTGACAGTTTGACTTCTTCTTTACCAATAGGGATGCCTTGTATTTCTTTGTTTTGTCTGATTGCCGTGGCTAGGACCTCCAGAACTATGTTGAATAACAGTGGAGAGAGTGGGCATCCCTGTCTTGTTCCCGATCTTAGATGAAAAGCTTTCAGCATCTCGCTGTTAAGTATGATGTGAGCTGTGGGTTTGTCATATATGGCCTTTATTATGTTGAGGTACTTGCCCTCTATGCACATTTTATAAGAGTTTTTATCATGAATTGATGTTGAATTTTGTCAAATGTTTTTTCAGCATCTGTGGAGATGATCATGTGGTTTTTGTTCTTCTTTTTGTTGATGTGGTGGATGATGCTGATGGGTTTTCAAATGTTCTATCATCCTTGCATCCCTGAGATGAATCCTACTTGATCGTGGTGTATGATCATCTTGATGTATTTTTGAACTTAGTTTGCTAATATTTTGTTGAGTATTTTTGCGTCTATGTTCATCAGGGATATTGGTTGGTAATTTTCTTTTTCGGTGGGGTCTTTGCCTGGTTTTGGTATTAGTGATGCTGGTTCCTTTGAATGAATTTGGAAGTATTCCCTCCTCTTCTATTTTTTGGAAAACTTTAAGGAGAATGGGTATTATTTCTCTTCTGTATGTCTGATAAAATTCAGAGGTGAATACATCTGGCCCAGGGGTTTTGTTCTTGGGTAGTTTTCTGATTACCGATTCAATTTCGTTGCTTGTAATTGGTCTGTTTAGATTTTCTGTTTCTTCCCTGGTCAGTCTTGGAAGGTTGTATTTTTCTAAGTAGTTGTCCATTTCTTGTAGGTTTTCCAGCTTGTTAGCATATAGATTTTCATAGTATTCTCTAATTATTCTTTGTATTTCTGTGGGAACCACCGTGATTTTTCCTTTCTCATTTCTGATTCTGTTTATGTGTGTAGGTTCTCTTAACAAGTCTGGCTAGGAGTTTATCTATTTTGTTTATTTTTTCAAAGAACCAGCTCTTGTTTTCATTGATTTCCCTGTTTTATTCTTCTCAATTTTATTTATTTCTTCTCTAATCTTTATTATGTCCCTCCTTCTGGTGCCTTTGGGCCTTATTTGTTCTTCTTTTTCCAATTTCAATAATTGTGACTTTAGACTATTCATTTGGGATTGTTCTTCCTTCTTTAAATAGTCCTGGATTGTAATATACTTTCTTCTTAGAACTGCCTTTGCTGTGTCCCACAGAATTTGGGGGTTTGTGCTGTTGTTGTCATTTGTCTCCATATATTGTTTGATGTCTGTTTTAATTTGGTCATTGATCCATGAATTATTTAGGAGCATGTTGTTAAGCCTGCATATGTTTGTGAGCCTTTTTGTTTTCTTTGTACAATTATTTCTAGTTTTATACCTTTGTGATCTGAGAAGTTGGTTGGTAGAATTTCAATATTTTTGAAATTATTGAGGTCCTTTTTGGGGCCTAGTATGTGGTCTATTCTGGAAAATGTTCCATGGGCACTTGAGAAAAATGTGTATCCTGCCCTTTTTGGTGTAGAGTTCTGTAGATGTCTGTTAGGTCCATCTGTTCTAGCATTTTGTTCAGTGCCTCTGTGTCTTTACTTATTTTCTGTCTGGTTGATCTGGCCTTTGGAGTGAGTGGTGTGTTGAAGTCTCTTAAAATGAATGCATTGCTTTCCATTTTTCCCTTTAATTCTGTTAGTATTTTTTTCACAAATGTTGGCGCACCTGTGTTGGGTGCATATATATTTATAATGGTTATATCCTCTTGTTGGACTGCCCCCTATATCATTATGAAATGTCTTTCTTTATCTTTGGCTACTTTCTTTGTTTTGAAATCTATTTTGTCTGATACAAGTACTGCAACTCCTGCTTTCTTCTCCCTGTTGTTTGCATGAAATATCTTTTTCCATCCCTTCACTTTTAGTCTGTGTATATCTTTGGATTTGAGGTGTGTCTCTTGTAAGCAGCATATAGCTGGGTCTTGCTTTTTTATCCATTCTGTTACTCTGTGTCTTTTGATTGGTGCCTTCAGTCCATTTACATTTAGGGTGATTATCTATAGATATGTACTTATTGCCATTGCCGGCTTTTAGATTCGTCGTTACCAAAGGTTCAAGGGTAGCTTCTTTACTATCTAACAGTCTAACTTAACTCTCTTGTTAAGTTATTATAAACACAGTCTGATGATTCTTTATTTCTCTCCCTTCTTATTCTTCCTCCTCCATTCTTTATATACTAGGTGTTTTATTCTGTATTCTTTTAAGTTTCCTTTGACTGTTTTTGTGGAAAGTTGAGTTTATTTTTTGCCTTTTGTTAGTATTTTGATGGTCTGCTTTCTTTGCTATGAATTTATTTTCTCTGGTGACACCTTTTTAGCCTTAGGAGTGCTTCCATCTAGAGCAGTCCCTTTAACATATTCTGTAGAGGTGGTTTGTAGGAGACAAATTCCCTCAACTTTTGCTTGTCTGGAAATTTTTTAATCCCTCCCTCAAATTTAAATGATAATCGTGCTGGATACAGTATTCTTTGTTCAAAACCCTTCTGTTTCATTACGTTAAATATATCATGCCATTCTCTTCTGGCTTGTAAGGTTTCTGTTGAGAAGTCTGATGATAGCCTGGTGGGTTTTCCTTTGTAGGTGATGTTTTTTCTCTCTCTGGGTGCCTTTAATACTCTGTTCTTGTCTTTGATCTTTGCCATTTTATTTATTATATGTCTTGGTGTTGTCCTCCTTTGGTCCCTTGTGTTGGGAGATCTGTGGGCTTCCATGGTCTGAGAAACTATTTCCTTTCCCAGCTTGGAGAAGTTCTCCTCAAATATGTCTTCAAAGACACTTTCTGTCCCTTTTTCTCTCTCTTCTTCTGGTACTCTTATAATGCGAATATTGTTCCGTTTGGATTGGTCACACAGTTCTCTTAATATTCTTTCATTCCTAGAGATCCTTTTATCTCTCTCTGCCTCAGCTTCTCTGTACTCCTGTTCTCTGATTTCTGTTCCATTAACAGTCTCTTGCACCTCGTCCAGTCTGCTCTTCAGCCTGTCAATCGATTGTTTCATTTCTGTAATATCTCTCCTCACTTCCCCCTTAGCTCTTGCATATTTCTCTGTAGATCCATCAGCATGGTTATGACTTTTATTCTGAATTCCTTTTCAGGAAGATTGTTTAAATCTATCCCGTCAGGCCCTCTCTCTGGGATTGTCTGTGTGATCCTTGTCTGGACCATATTCCTCTGTCTTTTCATGGTGATAGAAGTCATCACAGGCACGTGCCATGTGTGTCAGCTGGGAGAACTAAGTTCCTTCCTGCTTGTTGTTCTCCTTGCCGTTCTCCACAGCCTGTGCCAGTCACCCACACACTGTGAGGCAGTGTCTGGGATCATCCCCTAAACTGTTGTGGATGGGGCCACCCTCAGGCTAGCCTACAGGACTGTGGGGGTTTGCAGCCATGCCAGGTGCATTCTGCAGCCCTTGGTGCCTTTCGGCTCTTGCTCTGGCTTCTGACACCCTTCCCGCTTAGCTGTGCGCCCGCCGTGAGGAGGTTCTCTGCAGCCCTTCCTGGTTAGCTGTGCGCCCGCCGGGAGGGGATTCTGTGTAGTTGCTGTGGGCTGGGCCGCTCTCCTGCTGTTCTGCAGCTGTGGCTGATCTGCCACAGCACCGGCTGGGGGGAATGAATGGCAGGCTGCTTATCTCTGTGAGGGGCTTTGGGGCTGCTTTATCAGGTAGCTGGTTAGAGGGCCCAAAGTTCCTCAAGATTCCCAGCCTGCTGGGTTGAGTGCGCTGGGACGATTTTGTTCCACTGTTGGGCCCTTGTCTCTTTAAGACTTTTAAGAAAGTGCCTGCTTTTCTTTTGTCCTAGGGGAGCTGCGTGTGGGGACCCGCTCACAGTCTCCATCTTGGATCCTGCCCTTCCGTTTCTCTAATCTCCAGTACACCATGCGATGTGTGTCTGTGCTCCCAGGGCAGATTACCAGGGATGGTTATTTAGCAGTCCTGTGCTTCCACTCCCTCCGCACTCCGATGTTTTTCTTCCTGCTGGTGCACTGGGGTGGGGGGAGTGCTCGGGTCCCGCCGGGTCACCGCTTTGTGTCTTACCTGCTTCATGAGGCGCTGAGTTCTTGCAGATGTAGCTGTAGCCTGGTTGTTTACTGTATCTTCTGGTCTCTCTTTTAGGAATAGTTGTATTTGTTGTATTTTCACAAATATATATGGTTTTGGGAGGAGATTTCCACTGCCCTACTCACGCCACCATCTTCCTGGAACCTCTCTAATTAGGATTTTTAAGTAACCACTAGAATAATGTGGATTAGGAATAAAATAAAAAGTAGTTCATACTTTAAAATCAGAGCTTTAAACTTCGAGGTCCAGTTTGCCATAAATGCACATTCTTATTTTTTCTTTCTTTAAGCAACCTGTCACATAATAGGCGTGTGCCAAAGATTGGACCTTATCCAGATTATTCTTCTTCTTCATACATTGAAGACTCTATCCATCACACTGACAGCATTGTGAAGAATATTTCCTCTGAGCATTCAATGTCTAGCACACCTCTGACTATAGGGGAAAAGAACCGAAACTCAATTAACTATGAACGGCAGCAAGCACAAGCTAGAATCCCCAGCCCTGAAACAAGTGTCACCAGCCTGTCCACCAATACAACCACCACAAACACCACTGGCCTCACTCCAAGCACTGGCATGACCACTATATCTGAGATGCCATACTCAGATGAAACAAATCTGCATGCCACAAATGCTTCACAGCCAATTGGGCCAACCCCTGTCTGCTTACAACTGACAGAAGAAGACTTGGAGACCAATAAGCTGGATCCAAAAGAAGTTGATAAGAACCTCAAGGAAAGTTCTGATGAGAATCTCATGGAACATTCTCTAAAACAGTTCAGTGGGCCAGACCCGCTGAGTAGTACCAGTTCTAGCTTGCTTTACCCACTGATAAAGCTTGCAGTTGAAGTAACTGGACAGCAGGACTTCACACAGGCAGCAAATGGCCAAGCGTGTTTAATTCCTGATGTTCCACCTGCTCAGATCTATCCTCTCCCCAAGCAACAGAACCTTCCTAAGAGACCTACTAGTTTGCCTTTAAACACCAAAAATTCAACAAAGGAGCCCCGGCTGAAATTTGGCAGCAAGCACAAATCAAACTTGAAACAAGTAGAAACTGGAGTTGCCAAGATGAATACAATCAATGCTGCCGAACCTCACGTAGTGACAGTCACCATGAATGGTGTGGCAGGTAGAAACCACAATGTTAACTCCCATGCTGCCACTACACAGTATGCCAATGGGGCAGTACCATCTGGCCAGACAGCCAACACAGTGGCACATAGGGCACAGGAAATGCTGCAGAATCAGTTCA
This sequence comes from Smutsia gigantea, assembly GCA_032199065.1. Lineage (NCBI taxonomy): Eukaryota > Metazoa > Chordata > Mammalia > Pholidota > Manidae > Smutsia > Smutsia gigantea. The sequence continues at coordinate 39,745 of JAVSCE010006188.1, forward strand.
TTGGCGAGGACACCCGGCTGAATATTAATTCCAGTCCTGATGAGCATGAGCCTTTGCTGAGACGAGAGCAACAGGCTGGCCACGATGAAGGTGTTCTAGATCGTCTTGTGGACAGGAGGGAGCGGCCACTGGAAGGTGGCCGAACTAATTCCAATAACAACAACAGTAATCCATATTCAGAGCAAGACGTTCTTACACAGGGTGTTCCAAGCACAGTCGCAGATCCTGGACCCTCAAAGCCTAAAAGAGCACAGAGGCCTAATTCTTTGGATCTTTCGGCCACAAATGTCCTTGATGGCAGCAGTTTGCAATGTAAGTGGAGGGATCCTATAACCTCCCCTGCTTGTCTTTTGAGACTATTTAAGTAACTACTTAGATAGAACCAGGTTTCAAATAGCAGTTATTTACTTCTACCACTTTTGGAAATAAAATAAGCCACATTGTTGGACCTCAGAGGTGATTGGGGTATTGTAAAAAAAAAAGATCATTCTGTTGTTGTTGATAATTAAGAAGTCAATGTCACAATAGTTAGCATAATTATCAATTTAATACATGCCTTATGTAGCTGCTGGTTTATATACAACTTGCATACTTGCTGTGAATGGTTGAGATTAATACTCACCAGTTTAATAGTCCCAAGTAAAATGATGCCAGTGTGACTTTAAAATGATGCCAGTATGAGCATATTAATATTTATTATACACACATTTAGATTTTACTAGACTAACCCTAAGAAATCTTAAAAGTCCAGAGAAAATGCAGAAATGTCACTATAAAGAAATTATAAAGTTTTTCTAGTTTTTTTAGTGTCATCTTTTACAAGACTTATGTGTTGAGTCTCCTGCATAATTGTGTCTAGCAACTTAAATAACCTGATACTTGGTTTCTGGTCCTAAAGGTATATTAATACAAGACAGGAGAGCTCCCCAAAATCTTTAACAGCCATCATTATACAAAATGATTTCTTTTTTAGACCAACAGCATTTATTTAAAAAAAAACAAAGTTACATTTTTTGGTTGTTTTCAAGGACTACAAAATGGTCTGAAAATGCAGCTCTCAAAAATTAATCAGTAGAAGATAATTCTTTTTGTGGGGAGGGGTATGTCTACAGTTGTGACAGCCAACAATGTCTCTGGACATTGCCAAGCATCCCCTGAGGAGCAAAATCTCTCTCCAGTTGAGAACCACTGATACAAATTAAATTTAAAAGTGTGTGTCTGTAGCCATTGCATAGTAAAGAGGACAAAGATTTGAGGAGGTAGCTTCCAGGATTCAAAAACTATGATCTGATTCAAAAAAAAATCTCTCACATGTTTAAAAACCAAGTGACATCTGACACCTTCTTTGTTGTTTCACTTTTGTCTTATTCATTAATTTAAGCAAAAATATGAAGCAGCATTCATGTCAGAGTCAGAGTGGTTCAACAGTTATAGCTACAGGTTGGCTAGGGATACAAGCTTTGCAAAAGTCAATTAAGGCATTCTGTGAAAATTGTGTGGAACTTATAATAAAAGCATTGTATAGTTCATTATTTAAAAAAACAAAAACTAATAATCAGTAGAATCTAGGCCCTGGTTTGAGCAGCTTATATTATAGACCAGTTGGCACACCCTATGGCGATGCTCTATAAAAGTGTCTCAACAGGTATGGAAGGGGGGAATTACTAGAAGATTTGTACTCTAGTATTTCTGTCATTATTCTGAAAAATATTATACACCAAGTGCCATTAAAATTTGATCCACTTTGATCATTAAGTAGAATGAACAAATGCATTTTGCTAAGTTAGGATAGCTGAGAATACAGCTGAGAATTTTGAATTTTCTCCTTTGTTTTTGGAAATGTCTGTTAGCACCTCCTGCAGACATTAGTTTGATCTGTTCTTGAGTTATAACCCTTTTTATTTTTTAATAGTTTCTTTATATATAATACATTTTCCTGTACTTTTATTTTCAGTAGGTGAGTCAACACAAGATGGCAAATCAGGATCTGGTGAAAAGATCAAGAAACGTGTGAAAACTCCCTATTCTCTTAAGCGGTGGCGCCCCTCCACCTGGGTCATCTCCACTGAACCACTGGACTGTGAGGTCAACAACAATGGCAGTGATAGGGCAGTTCATTCTAAATCCAGCATTGCTGTTTACCTTGCAGAAGGAGGCACTGCCACAACCATGGTGTCTAAAGATATAGGAATGAATTGTCTGTGAAATGTTTTCAAGCCTATGGAGTAAAATTATTTTTTGCATCATTTAAACATGCAGAAGACATTTAAAACAAAACTGCTTTACCCGTCAGTCCCCTCCCATCCCTGCAACAAGAACTTGCTTTAAATAGATTTCAGCTATGCAGAAAAATTTAGCTTATGCTTCCACATTAAAAAATTTTTTTTAAGTTTTGTATTTTTGTTTAGTCTTGTTAAAGTTTTATTTGTCTGTTATGACCACAGAATTATATGTGTGTGTATCAAAAATGGTCTCAAAATATTTTTTTAAGGAAAAAAAAAACAATGGATTGCTGATAATCAGTTTGGACCAGTTTCTAATGGTCATTAAAACAGAAGCAAATTAAGATAGGTTTGACTGCAGTGGTGTCTGGTATCCATGTTTTATTTCTGGGCACAAGCTAGTTTATATGTTGATACTTTCCTGAGCATGTTATCTGTCGGTCATTCTTTTCTCTTGTGTTTTGTTTAAATGTGCAATAGTCTATAGGCCACAAATAAGCTTTCTTGTAAGCTCTCTAAAAGAGCACACATTCTTCCATAATACGAACATTTTTCTTCCCTATCTGTATTTTTGGTAGGTCAGCTCTATGATAGTATATTTTGCCCAGTAGAAAGCAGCTACTTGATTTCTTGCTTTCTCTCTCCTTACGGAGTATGCAGAAACAATGTCTCAAAGGGCTCTAAAGAAGGAACCTACCAAAACCTATTTTGAAATGCCATTTCTTTTAACCTTCCAAATCCTAAACATTTTCTTCCAGGCATTTTAATAAACATGTTTGGTTCTGGTTTTGGAAGTTCATAAGAGAGCACAGAACAAAGTTGAGGAAGTCAAATATTAGACTTTTTCCATTTTATTTTATTTTTATATGTTCATGTTCCATATTCATTTATTTAAGAAACACATTTTTATCAGAAAACATATATAGCTATACTTAAATGGAATTTTTAAGTAGGTAGATAGTTAAGATAATATAGTGTTATAGCTTTCATCCTCTAAATAGGCCATCTTTAACTCAAATAAAATTACATTTCCTGTTTAAAATAATTCCAAAGTAATTCATAGTTTTGAACCTGTAACGTCTTTTTATTCTCTTCCAAGCAAAGCCTGATGACTTTATCTGAAAATGATAACTTTTCCCATGACCTAAAACACTGTGTGGAGAAAAATCATTCAGCTGGCACGCCAAATTCCTGTTGAAGGAAGGTTAGCTGCCAAACCTATCATTTTTCAGCAGACACAGACTTACCTCTCTTTTCAAAACTGTGTTTCTTCATAAATCCTATTTTCATAGTTTCTCCTTTTGCCGTTTTTTCACATGATCTTTGATATGTGAGCAGCATTTGTCACTTACATTATATTAGAATATACCTCTTAGTGATGACATTTTATTCATCCTTCAAATCATACTAGGCTTTTTTTAGAGCTTCCTTTGCTTTTTTCATTACTGATAATCATCTGTAAAATGACAACCTCTGTATGTTTTCTTAAGTAAAGCACTTTATGTCAAACAAGGGACTTTTTTTATAAGCACAGGTCATTTTCTATCAATTTGCAAACAGTAATGATCTCACTTAGTTTTTTCAGATTCTCAGAGTACCTAATAGACATTATGTAATTAAACTCTAAGATTTCTCTGAAAGATAAAAGGATAAGAAAATACAAATCCCCAAATTCCTGATTTAGATTTTTATCTTCTAAACAATATAATATTTTATCACTCCTCTATCTTCATCGTTTAGTTAAAGGGAGCCTAAATTTCCCATTTTGCTGTGCAGAGTACTTATGGCTTACTTGTATGTAAGCCTTCTCTTGTTTGCCATCTGCTATGGTCTTAGGAGTTGATATTGCAACATTTACCATTTATTCAGCTGGATTGCTGAACAGGGTTTTGAATTCTTAGAATTAAGATTATTTTACTAGTGCCCAGGATTTCCACATTTTACGTTTTATTGGCCCTTCTCATGATTCAGACCCTTAACTTATTTTTCAGACTTCAGGCATAATTTTTTTTTCTTTCATTTAATTATTATTTTTTTAATCTATGTAATGAATTATTTATGTCTTGCCCTGTAAATTTTCACTTAGTTCTCTTGCCTTTAAGTATCTTTCAGCTGCTTTCAGGATATTATTTTCAAACATTATTGGTCATCTTTGAGTCAAAATAAATTGTATTTCTTCTCCAATTGGAAGCATTGAGCATAAATAGCTATTTGAAGTCTAACTGATCTTTTCCTAACAGAAGAATAGTTATCTTACATTCTCCTATACTTTGTGTTCGAGCCACTTGATTGTAAGTTTTCTAGTGTTTTCTGATGTT
>JAVSCE010006189.1:0-187511 GCA_032199065.1 Smutsia gigantea
TTGGAAGAACTGAAGAAGACAAAATCAATGAAAATCTATCCTGTTCTCATGGACAGGAAGATTTAATATTATCAAAATGGCCAACGTGCCCAGAGAAATTTACAGATTCAATGCAATGCCTATTGCAATAATAATGGCATTTTTCAATGTAATGGAGCAAATAATCCTAAATTTATATGGAACCACAAAACACCCTTAGCAGCCACAACGTATCTGAAAAAGAAATACAAAGTTGGGGGTGTTATGCTCCCTGACTTTAAGCTACAGTACTCTAAACAGTATAGTAGTGGCATAAGAAAAAATGCATAGTTCAGTGAAACAGAACATAGAGCCCAGAAACACACCCAAACATACATATTCAATTAATATGACAAAGGATCCATTAATACACAATGGGAAAAAGACATTCACTTCAACAAATGATGTTGGGAAAACTGTATAACAGCATGCAAGTGAATGAAACTGCATTATTCCCAAACACCGTATGTAAAAGTAAACTTGAAATGGATTAAGTACCTAAATATAAGACATGAAACCATAAACTCCTAGAAATAAACATAGAGAAAATCTCATGAACATGGGCATTATTAGTTTTTTTATCTATGCATCTCCCTAGGTAAGTGAAACAATGGCCAAATAAGCAAATGGGTCCACATCAAACTGAAAAGCTACTGTACTGCAGAGGATACCATGAATGAAACAAAAAGGCAACCTACCGTGTGGGAGAATATTCCTAAACGATGTACCCAGTAAGGGGTTAACTTACAAAATATATAAAGAACCTATATTTCTCAACACCAAAAACACAAATAAACTAATTATAAGAGGACACGAATAGACATTATTTTAAAGAAGACACAGATTGCCAATGGGCACATGAAAAGATGCTCCACATCACTAATCATCAGGGAAATGCAAATCAAAACCAGAATGAGATATCACGTCACATGAATCAGAATGGCCACCATCCAAAAGATAAGAAATAACAAGTGTTGGTGAGGATGTGGAGAAGAGGGAACCCTAGTAGTCTTGATGGAAATGTAAAGGGGTGCAGGAAAACCAGTATGTGTATGTGATTCTTAAAAAAAATAAAAATAGAAATACTGTCTGACTCAGTAATTCCACTTCTAAGAATTTAACTGGAGAAAACAAAATCTCTGATTTAAAAGGACATATGCACCCTGTGTTTATGACTGCATTATTTACAAGAGCCAAGATCTGGAAACACCAAAGTTTCCATCAAGAGGTAAAATGATGAAGAAGGGGTGGTACTACACACTGAAATATTATGGAGAAATAAAGAAGAAAGAAATCCTGCCATTTGTGAAAACACGGTTAGACGCAGAGGGTATTTTGCTGAATGGCATAAGCCAGGTAGGGAAAGACAAATACCATATGATTTCACTAGGAACCTTACACTAGGAAAGCAAAACAAAATGAACAAACCAGCAGAGGACTCATAGACACTAAGTAGTGACTGGTGGTAACCATGTGGAGGTTTGGGGTGGGTGAGTGAAATAGCAAAAGGGGATAAGAGACACAAAATCTCAATCATATTATAAATTAGTCATGGAGATGAAATTAAAACATAGAGCAGATAGTATTTCTGTAACATCTTTCTATATTGACAGAGAGCAACTACAATAAGTGGGGTGAGGATTTTATAATTTATACAAACGTTTGAACCTCTATTTTATATACTTGAAACCAATGTAATATTTTACATCAAAAATACTTCAATAAAATTATCAATAAAATAAAAATATGTGAAATAAACAACCAGAGTTGAAGAATATATAAAAGTAAGTGAAAAATACAATGGATGGATCCAAAAAGATTAGAAGATTCAAAAAAATGGATGAGTGATTGGGAATACAGAATATTGGAAGTCACCTGAAAATAATAGCATAAGGAAAAATAATTTTTAAAATATGGATAGTGTAACTGACTTCTAGTACTACATAAATTATACTAATATCCTCAATATGTGTCACAGAAGGGTACAAAAGAGACAAATGACAGAAAACTTCTTTGATGAAATAATGTGCAAAAACCCCTCTAACCTTGCATAGTAAAGAGGAAGTACACAGATACCCAGAATGATGAATCTAAACAAATCCACAGCAAGATAAATTATACTTAACAAGTCAAAATTAAAGATGCAGTAACAGAAAAGCAAAAGGTTGCAAACAAGGGAAGGCACAGATCAGTTTTCTGCAGAAACACTGGATGCCAGGAGGGAGTGGCAGGTTGTATTTAATGTGCTGAAAGGAAAACTTCAAAAGCAGGGTATAGGGCAATGTGATCATTCAGAATTGACGGAGAAATATTCGAGTAAAACAAGTATCATGTTCCTTTGTGTCCCCTAAACCAGCCTTAAAGAAATGATAAAGTGTCTCCATTAAGGAGAAAAACAATGCTCCTAATTACAAATAAGTTCATATACGAAAGAAAAAAAATCACTGGTAAAGGCAAATATATAGCAAACACAGTGAACCAACGACTTATAAAAGCTAGAAGAAAGTTAAAAGACAAAAAATAGTAAAATCAAATAGCACAACATTAAGTAGTTAAGAGACATAAAATAAAAAGATGTAAGATAGGAAACTAAAAAATAAACAAGGTGAGGGAATTAAAAACGATGCAGCTCTAGAATGTTCAAACTTAAGTGACTCAGGTTCAAATAGACTGTAGTATATAGAGGTCAGTATATGTATATGTGAACCTCATGATATCCATGAACTAAGACTCTCCAATAGATACTGAAAAAATAAAGTGAAAGGCAAACAAACATAATACTGCAGAAAGAAACCAAACCACAGGTGAACATAGAGAAAATAAACAGGAAGAACTGTAAGAACAACCATAAAACAATTAACAAGACAGAAAGAAGTCTATACCTATCAATAATTACTTTAAGTATAAATGGAATAAAATCTGAAATCAAAAGACATTGGGTGGCCAAATAGATAAAAATAAATCATCTCTGTGTTGTCTAGAGGAAACTCACTTCAGATAAAAAGACACACAAACATTATGAGTGATGTGAGAGAAAAGATACTCTAATGCTGGACAAGCAATATTCATATATAACAAAACACTTTAAAATACTGTTATGGAATACAAAGATAAAAATTCAGTAATGACTAAGGAATCCATCCAACTAGGATATGACATTTGCGAATCTTTACAAACATATAAAGATTAACAATAACACAATTAAAGTAGATGATTTTAATACTAGAGTGGAAAGATCATCAAAATAGAAAGTCAGTAAGGAAATATTTTGCCTAAAAGACACAGATCAGATGGACTTAAACATGTATGCAAAGCATTTCATGAAAACACTACAAAAAACACATTATTATTAAGTGCACATGCAGCATTCTCCAGAATGTCACATATTAAGGTACAAAAAATACCTCAATATATTCAAGAGGATTGCAACCTTATCAAGCCTCTTTTCCTACTAACACAGTAGAAACTAGACGTCAATTACAAGAACAAAACAAAAACCTCACAAACACATGAAGATTAAACAGCATGCTACTAAACCATCAGAGTCAATGAAGAAATCAAAACAGAAAAATTAAGAAAAAATACCTTGAGGCAAATGCAAATAGAAAAGCAATGTTTAAAAATCTTTGGGATATGACAAAAGCCGTACTACAAAGAAAGTTCATAGCAATTCAGGCCTACCTCTAAAAACAAGGAATATCCCAAATAATCAATATACTTTAAACATAAAGGAATTGGAATAAAAACAACAAATGCCCAAAGTTAGTAAAATGAAGGCTATAATAAAAATCAGAGTGGAAATGATCAGAAAAGAACAGAATGAATGAGAAGAAGTTACAACTGACCACAGAAAGGCAAAGGATCATAAGAGATTAATATGAAAAATTACATTCCAACAAATTGGAAAACCTACAAGAAAGGGAAAATATATTAAATACTTAAGATCTTCCAAGATGAATCATGAAGAAACAGAAAATCTGAATAGGCTGATTAAAATAATGAAATTGAATCTCTAATTTAAAAACTCCTAAAGAATGAAGACCAGCCCTGGAAACTTTAAAATGAATTCTACCAAACATGTATACTTCCATAATTACTCCTAAAACATTTAAAATGAAGGAATACTTCAAAACTCATTTTTCATGGTCTGCATTACCTTTGTAATAACATCAAAGGCACCACAAAGAAATAAAATTACAAGGCATTATCCCTGATGAACATAGATAAGACAAGCCACAACAAAATATTAGTAAACTAAAATCAACAATAAATTAAAAATATCATATACCACTATCTACTAGGTATTCCAGGTACGCATGGATGATTCCAATCTGGAAATCAATCAGCAAGGTACACCAGATTAACAAGATAAAAGGATGAAAATCATATGAACATCTAAAGATGCAGAAAACTCATTTGACAAAATTCAACATTAATTTCTGATAAAAACTCTCAATAAAGTGCATATTGAAGGAATATAATGAACAAATTAAAGCCCACATATGAAAAACCCACTGCTAACTTCAAAGTCAATGGTGAAAAAAAGCTGAAAGATTTCCCTCTAAGGTCAGGAACAAAACAGTGTGTCCACACTTGCTACACTGGAAGTCATATCCCCAAAAATCAGACAAGAAAAAGTAATAGACATCTAAACTGGAAAGTAAGAAATAAAACATTCATTACCAACAGATGACATTTTACTTTATACGGAAAACCTTAAAGACTTCACCAAAACTCTATTAGAGCTAGGGGGAGAGAGGATTAAAGATGGCGGCATGAGAGGTGAGACAGAGGGTTCCTCCTAAAACCTCATATAATATGAAAATAAAGCTATTACAACTACTCTTGAAAGAGCAACGGGAAAGAGGATGGCAACAAACTGCATACACCTGGAGAAAAGAGCAGCCCTCACAGAAAAGGGTAACGTACTAAAGCTGTGGTCCTGCGGGATCCAAGCCCTTCCCCTACCCCAGCTCACTGGCAGGAGGAACAGGAAGGGAGCAGGAAGGGTGTGGAGATGTGGGACTGCTGAATACCTAACTCTGGAGATCTGCTCTGGGAGCACAAACCCACATTTCATGGTGCTTGCATGATACTCTTGTAATTAGGGGGTTGGAAAGTTAAGATGGGCAGAATTCCTGTAGAGACTAAGATTCCAGCTGCTTGTGGAAAGCAGGAATCCATACCCAGCTGCTCAGGGACAAAAGGAAGGCTGACAGTCTGAGAGACTTCCTAACAAAGAAGCCCTTAGCAAGAGGGCTGTAAACGGGCAAGAACTGCACAGAGCTTACTGCACAGGAGAAAGGACAGGTAGACAAAATTGTCTGGGTGCACTCTGCCCAGCAGGTTGGGAGCTTTCAGGATGTTCAGGTTTTCCGGCTCGCTGGCTGCCTACACAGCTCCAAGAGCCCCTTCTGTGACAGGCAGACTAGTGTGCCTTTCTTCTGGCCAGCACCACCGGGCTTGCAAACTGGGAAATCCTTCCCTGGTGTTAGGCCAGCCAGAGGGAAGATCTGTCTACAGCATCTAAAAACGCAAAGCACAGAGGCTTATACCTGTGTGCTCAGCCCACTGGTTCAGGCAGTGGAGACAGGCATAGCAGCCAGGAACCAGCAAACACCCCTTTCCTCCCCAGAGGCACCAATACCACTCCCCTACAATCTCTGCATTGCTTCAGGGGCTGAGCAGCTCCAGAGAGTAGAGTTTCTGGGCACTAGAGGGCGCGATACACAAATATAAAACGCCAAAGGAACCTGGTCCAGAGTAAAATTATGAATACAACTTCTGAGAAAGATTTAAATGATTTGGACCTTATGACTTTCCCTGAAAGGGAGTTCAAAATAAAAATCATTAACATGCTCATGGAGGTACGGAAAGATATTCAAGAACTCAGGAATGAATTCCGGTCAGAGATCCAAGCATTGAAGAGCTCAATGGACGGTATTAAAAGCAGATTGGATATGGTTTAGGAGACAATAAATGAAATAGAAACTAGAGAAGAGGAATACAAAGAAGCTGAGGCACTGAGAGAAAAAAGGATCTCTAAGAAGGAAAGAATATTGGGAGAACTGTGTAACCAATCTAAATGGAACAATATTCGCATTATAGGGGTACCAGAAGAAGAAGAGAGAGAAAATGGCATAGAAAGTGTCTTTGAGGAGGTGATTGCTGAAAACTTCTCCAATCTGGGGAAGGAGATAGTCTCTCAGGACATGGAGGCACGCAGATCTCCTAACACAAGGGACCCAAGGAAGACAACAGCAAGACATATAGTAATTAAAATGGCAAAGATCAAGGATAAGGACAGACTATTAAAAGCAGCCAGAGAGAGAAATAGGATCACATACAAAGGAAAACCCATCAGGCTATCATCAGACTTCTCAGCAGAAACCTTACAGACCAGAAGGGAGTGGCATGATGTATTTCATGCAATGAAGCAGAAGGGCCTTGAACCAAGACTACTTTATCTGGCAAGATTATCATTTAAATTTGAAGGAGGGATTAAACAATTCCCAAATACACAAAAGCTGAGAGAATTTGCCTCCCACAAACCATCTCTACAGTGTATTTTGGAGGGACTGCTATAGATGGAAGTGTTCCTACGGTTTAATAGCTGTCACCAGAAGTAATAAAACCATAGTAAAGGAAATAGAACAGCTAATTACTAAGCAAAGGCAAAATTAAATTAACTATCCCCAAAGTCAATCAAGGGATACACAAACAGTACAGAATATGATACTTAATATATAAAGATTGGAGTAGAAAGGAAAAGGAGGAAACAAACAAAAAAAAAGAACCTTTAGATTGTGATTGTAATAGGATATTAAGTTAGTTGTTCGACTTTTAGATAGTAGGGAAGTTAACCTTGAACCTTTGTTAACCACAAATCTGAAGCCTGCAATGCCAATAAGTACGTACCTATCCATAATCACCCTAAATGTAAATGGACTGAATGCACCATTCAAAAGACATAGAGTCACTGAATGGATAAAAAAACAAGACCCATCTATATGCTGCCTTCAAGAGAATCACTTTAAACCCAAAGACATACACAGACTAAAAGGGAAGGGATGGAAAAAGATTTCATGCAAACAACAAGGAGAAAAAAGCAGGTATTGCAGTACTTGTATCAGACAAAATAGACTTCAAAACAAAGAAAGAAGGAAGATATAAAGACGGACATTACATAATGATAACGGGGTCAGTCCAACAAGAAGATATAACCATTATAAATATATATGCTCCCAACACAGGAGCACGGGCATATGTGAAACAACGACTAACAGAATTAAAGGAGGAAATAGAAAGCAATGCATTCATTTTAGGAGACTTCAACACACCACTCACTCCAAAGGAAAGATCAACCAGGAAGAAAATAAGTAAAGACACAGAGGCAGTGAAGAACACACTAGAACAGATGGACCAAACAGACATCTACAGAACTACTGCACCCAAAAGCAGCAGGATACACATTCTTCTCAAGTGCACATGGAACATTTTCCAGAATAGACCACATACTAGGCCACAAAAAGAACCTCAGTAAATTCAACAATATTGAAATCCTACCAACCAAATTCTCTGATCACAAAGGCATAAAACAAGAAATAAATTTTAGAAAGAAAACAAAAAGGTGCACAAATACATGGAGACTTAACAATATTCTCCTAATTAATCAAAGGGTTAACGACCAAATCAAAACAGAAATCAAAGAAGAAATGGAGACTAATGACAACAACAACACAAAGCCAAAACTACTGTGGGACGCAGCAAAGGCAGTTCTAAAAGGAATGTATATTGGAGTCCAGGCCTATTTAAAGAAGGAAGAACATTCCCAAATGAATAGTCTAAAGACACAATTACTGAAATTGGAAAAAAAGAAGAACAAATGAGACCCAAAGACACCAGAAAGAGGGATATAATTAAGATTGGACAATAAATAAATAAAATTGAGAAGAATAAAACAATAGAAAATATCAATGAAAACAAGAGCTGGTTCTTTGAAAAAATAAAAAAAATAGATAAACCCCTAGCCAGACACATTAAGAGAAAAAGAGAATCTACACACTAAACAGAATCAGAAATGAGAAAAAAAAAATCACGACGGACCCCACAGAAATACAAAGAATTATAAGAGAATATTATGAGAATCTATATGCTAACAAGTGGGAAAACAGAGAAGAAATGGACGACTTCTTAGAAAAATACAACCTTCGAAGACTGACCAAGCAAGAAACAGAAAAACTAAACAGACCAATCACCAGCAACGAAATTGAATCAGTAATCAAAAAACTACCCAAGAACCAAACCCCCGGACCAGATGGATTCAACTCTGCATTCTACCAGACATATAGAGAAGAAATAACACCGATTCTCCTTAAACTTTTTCAAAAAATAGAAGAGGAGGGAATACTTCCAAACTCATTGTATGAAGCTAGCATCACTCTAATACCAAAACCGGGCAAAGACCTCACCAAAAAAGAAAATTACAGACCAATATCCCTGATGAACGTAGATGCAAAAATATTCAACCAAATATTAGCAAACCGAATTCAAAAATACATCAAGAGGATCATACACCATGATCAAGTGGGATTCATCCCAGGGATGCAAGGATGGTACAACATTCGAAAATCCATCAACATCATCCACCACATCAACAAAAAGAAGAACAAAAACCACATGATCATCTCCATAGATGCTGAAAAAGCATTTGACAAAATTCAGCATCCATTCCTGATTAAAACCCTCAACAAAATGGGTATACATGGCAAGTACCTCAACATCATAAAGGACATATATGACAAACCCACAGCTAACATCATACGTAACAGCGAGAAGCTGAAAGCTTTTCATCTAAGATCAGGAAAAACGCAGGGATGCGCACTATCTTCACTGTTATTTAACATAGTACTGGAGGTCCTAGCTATGGCAATCAGACAAAACAAAGACATACAAGGCATCCAGACTGGTAAAGAAGAAGACAAATTGTCACTATTTGCAGAGGACATGATACTGTACATAAAAAACCCTAAAGTCTCCGCTCCAAAACTACTAAACTAATATCTGAATTCAGCAAAGCTGCAGGATACAAAATTAACATGCAGAAATCTGTTGCTTCCCTATACACTAACGATGAACTAAATGAAAGAGAAATCAGAAAAACAATTCCATTCACAATTGTATCAAAAAGAATAAAATACCTAGGAATAAACCTAATGAATGAAGTGAAAGACCTATACTCTGAAAACTACAAGACAGTCCTGAGAGAAATTAAAGAGGACACTAACAGATGGAAATGCATCCCATGCTCTTGGCTAGGAAGAATAAACATTGTCAAAATGGCTACACTACCTAAAGCAATCTGCAGATTCAACGCAATCCCTATCAAACTACCAACAGCTTTCTTTAATGAACTGGGACAAATAATTCTAAAATACATATGGAACAACAACAGACCCCGAATAGCCAAAGCAATCCTGAGAAGGAGGAATAAAACAGGGGGAATTACGCTCCCTGACTTCAAGCTCTACTACAAAGCCACAGTAGTCAAGACAATTTGGTATTGGCACAAAAACAGACCCACAGACCAGTGGAACAGAACAGAAAATCCAAACATTAACCCAAACATATACAGTCAATTAATATTTGAAAAAGGAGCCTTGGACATACAATGGGGAGATGACAGCCTCTTCAGCAGCTGGTGTTGGAAAAACTGGACAGCTACACGTAAGAGAATGAAACTGGACTACTGTCTAGCCCTATACACAAAGGTAAACTCAAGGTGGATCAAAGACCTGAATGTAAGTCATGAAACCATAAAACTCTTAGAAAAAAACATAGGCAAAAATCTATTGGACATACACATGAGCGACTTCTTCATGAACATATCTCCCCAGGCAAGTGAAACAAAAGTAAAAATAAAGAAGTGGAACTATATCAAGCTGAAAAGCTTCTGTACAGCAAAGGACACCATCAGGAGAACAAAAAGACATCCTACAGTATGGGAGAATATATTCATAAATGACATTTCCGATAAGGGGTTGACATCGAAAATATATAAAGAACTCATGCACCTCAACAAACCAAAAGCAAATAATCCAATTAAGAAATGAACAGAGGACATGAATAGACACTTCTCCAAAGAAGAAATTCAGATGGCCAACAGGCACATGAAAAGATGCTCCACATCGTTAATCATCAGAGAAATGCAGATTGAAACCACAATGAGACATCACCTCACACCAGTGAGGATGGCCAACATCCAAAACACAAACAACAACAAATGTTGGCGAGGATGTGGAGAAAAGGGAACCCTCCTACACTGCTGGTGGAAATGCAAATTAGTTCAACCATTGTGGAAAGAAGTATGGAGGTTCCTCAAAATACTCAAAATAGAAATACCATTTGACCCAGGAATTCCACTCCTAGGAATTTACCCTAAGGATGCAGCAGCCCAGTTTGAAAGACATATGCACCCCTATGTTTATTGCAGCACTATTTACAATAGCCAAGAAATGGAAGCAACCTAAGTGTCCATCAGTAGATGAATGGATAAAGAAGATGTGGTACATATACACAGTGGAATATTATAGAGCCATAAGAAGAAAACAAATCCTACCATTTGCAGCAACATGGATGGAGCTAGAGGGTATATTGCTCAATGAAATAAGCCAAGCCGAAAAAGACAAGTATCAAATGATTTCACTCATATGTGGAGTATAAGAACAAAGAAAAAAACTGAAGGAACAAAACAGCCGCAGACTCACAGAACCCAAGAATGGACTAATAGTTACCAAAGGGAAAGGGACTGGGGAAGATGGGTGGGAAGGGAGGGATAAGAGGGAAAGGGGGGTGTTATGATTAGCAGATGTAATGTTGGGGGGGCATGGGGAGGGCTGTACAACTCAGAGAAGACAAGTGGTGATTCTACAGCATCTCACTACGCTGATGGACAGTGACTGTACTGGGGTTGGTGGGGGGGACCTGATGAAGGGGGTAGTTTAATAATCATAATATTGCACATGTAATCGTAGATTAATGATACCAAAATTAATTATTGAAAAAAACTGTAATAGAGCTAATATGATTTAAGTGAAGTCACAGGATTCAAAATTGACATACAGAATTCAGTTGTGTTACTAGACAGCAATTGTTAGAAACAATAATAAAACATACTCATTTATATTTGAAGAAAAATAATAAAATTTTTGAAACACATTAACCATGAAGAGAATGATCTGTGTAATAAAACTAAAAGATATCAAGGAAAGAAACTGGAAAAGAGAAATAATTGTAAAGATATTCTGTGCCAATTGTTTGGAAAAACTAAACTTTTAAATACTGTTAATATATCCATACTACTCAAAACATTTACAAATGAAATGTAAACCCTATTAAAATTCCACTGGCTTATTTCACAGAAATTGACAAACAATCCTAATACTTTTATGGAACAAATGATCCCAGAGAGCCTGACCGCAGAGAGCCATAGAAATCTTGGGAAAGAAGCACAAAACTGGATGTATCATGTGCCCTGACTTCAAACTATACGATAAGGCTATAGTAATCAAAACAGTGTGGTATTGTCATAAAGGAGAAACATTAATCAATGAAGAAAGTAGAAAGCACAGATATATACCCATATACTTATACATGTAGTTGGTTATTTATGGCAAAAAGCCAAGAATATACACATGGTATGTTCCATAAATTATGGTTGCACTAGTGAAGAGCTACAAGCAAAATAATGAAAAGGCATCATTTACACGCTATGCAAAAATGAACTCAAAATGATGTAAACGCTTCAATGTAAGACCTAAAATCATTAAACTTCTAGAAAATACCTTATGCAGTGAGTTCCTTGACTTAGGTAGGTCTTGAAGACAATTTTTTGTATATAACACCAAAAGAAAGAATGAAAAATACTTAGTACACTAGCTTTTTTCTTGTTTTTTAACAGCTAACGTATGACTTGTATACAATAAACTGTACATATTTTGCAGTATATCATTCAATAAGTTTAGGCAAATGTATATGCCTTTGAAATCATTACTAGAAGCAAAATAATAAACATAAACATCACCGCCAATAGTTTCCTAGGGCCCTCCCAAATTCCCAACCTCTGATCTGCTTTTGCTGACTGGAGATTTGTTTGAATTCTCTAGTTACACACACATTAAGCAGGTAATTGTTTTGTGGGGCTTCATCACAGATCATAATTATTTTGAGTCTCATCCATCAGGTTGTTGGGTATCAGTAGTTTATTCATTTATTGTGAAGTAGTTTTCCAATGTAGGATATGCCACAATTCATTCATCCCTTATGTGTTGATGAATATATATATTGTTCCTAATTTTAGCCTATTACAGATGAACCGCTAAAAACCACTTGTCTTCAAGCCTTTCTGTTTTCTTGGATAAGGACTTAGGTGTGGAATGGATGTGTCATATTATTTTTCAGTTTTTTAAGTTTTTTCTTATTGAGCGATGAGAATTATGTGCATGTTCTGCTGCATAGTTCAGATAACAGTCACTTATTGGATAGATTACCTGCAAATATTTTCTCAAAGTCTGTGGTTTGTGTTGTGATAAGTTGATATTTATAATATTTCCATCAAGGCAAAGGTTGTTTTGACTGCACAAATTTGAGGTATGTTTAAACAAGAAATAATAGCTTACACAAAATAATTTTTTTAATTACACATGAAAAAATGTTTCAAATTTTTCATGCCCTTAAATTATTTGAAGGACTTATGATTCACCTAATGAAAATGTTATGAAGTATGAAGAGAGAAGAGGCTCATAGAAGTTCTCTTGTAATTATGGATGTCCAGGTCTCAAATTCTGTGAAACCAAATCATATTGTCAGGTGACTTCAAATCCCTCAACCCTGAGAATATGACCCTACTCTTTACAGGAGGCCTGACAGCCCTGGGGGTTGCATGATAATTCTGGGCCTCTGTGAGCTGGGCATGGAACAGCGGGAACAAAAGGACCCCTTGGGAAAGGCTGGAACTTGAACTTGAGGTTAGCAAGTATTTCTCTGATGGGATCATTGTCTTTCCTCAGCTCCTTGAGCTCCCTCTCAGGGGACAGAGGTGCCATCCAACTTCTTGAACTCTTTTCTCATAGAAGAGAATCTCCTTTTGATAGAAAAAAGGGCTTATTTTCAATTCTTTGTCCATAAATTCAACCTTCTACTTGTAGATATTACATATCCAAAATGTGCATCTCTTATTCTACACCCTTTGGGAAGTCACTTTTGGATTTCTAAGCAGTATGTTCTCTCCTCAAAACATTTTCTCTGCAGTTGCATTTTATGTTCCTTCTGTGATTCATGCAAGATTTTAAGTATATCCTACATATATGTATTTGTAATTATTATTTTTATTTTTCATCAAAGAAAATATATGACAAGGGATAACAAGTAAAAGAAGAATAAGTATATCTATTTCAGCAGGTGGAAAAAACAGGTACATGAAACTCATCATCCCTGAAGAACACATATGCTAATTTTTCTAGATTTTTAGCCAGTTTTTATAACTAGTACTAAATCCCAATTTAAAAATATTAGTATCTGTAACTTAAACATAATTAAAATAATATTTAAAGAACCCCTTAAGTAATATAAACGTTAATATGAAACCAAAGAAACATGAACAAAGAAGGCAGAAATTAGCTTAAACATACTCTTTAGTATATTCCATATGTTATGAATATTCAATTCAGGTTATATGTCTTTGTAGGTAAATATGGGGAGACATTGTAAAGACCTAATATTTAAGTTTTACTTATAAAAATTCTTGTTCTAGACAACACCTTTTTTATAATGGCTCATTGAAAAGGTTTTGCACTTTTAGATGCTGGAAAAACTAATTTGGTAGAGCAGCTTCAGGGATTTTAACTCTCTTGGGAATTTCCTAGCTAATGTTGAATTGTTGTTAAGCTGGTCTTTTTCCACACAGCCAGTGTCACAAAAGAAATGTTTTCCCTTCAAGTTGCCCTGTGAGTTTATTCTGTGGTTTAATTCCCGACGTCCCCAAACTGCAACCACCTCTCCTGTCTCTCCTGTCCCCCCTCCTCCACTCCTGGGTGTTCTTGAAAGGACTCGGGACATGTCACCACCTCACAGATCTAACAGTTTGCCTTTTTCTTAGAGCACCTTGAAGAGGTTCTTCTCTCAGGGAGAGGGTAACTGAGCTCCCCCAGTTCCTGCTGGGATACAGCCTGCTCCTTCCTTCTATTGCATTAGGTGAGAACAAATCCTCCTGGATGAAGAGAATCTGCAGAGATTGGATAGTTCAAGTCAGAGATGGAACTGCTGTAATAAGGAAGTAGTCCCTTTATATCAAAGCTTTCCAGAGATTAATACATGATCAATATGTAAGTAACATTTATTTAACACTTTTGGGTTGGATAAAATACTCCTTGTCTCTACAGGAGAAAATATTATTTTTATAACATATTATCCAATTAAATGGCTGAGAATGATGCTTTCACCTGTAAATATATAACCATGATTCAAAATATACTTATTCTAAAATGAGCATGAATTTTATAGAAAATTTGTTATTTTGTCTCAGATACAGTTAAAAGGGAGAAAAATCCCAGAGTTATAAAAAAGAGAGTCATGAGACTAAGTGAAAACAGACACACATATGCGTGCATGTCAGCGCACAATCAAACATACCCATGAGACAGTATAATTAGGAATGTGGTATTGATGAAGTCATTTTGTCAAAATATAATCAACTCATGGAAATACAGTAAATGGAATTTTTTCTGCTCAAATGGGTTCCCAAATATAAATAATCACACAGTAAAGTTAAAAATCAAAACACCTCTCCTCTGTACTACAATGAATTGTAGTTCTAATTACATTTGCCTGTGTTATTACAAAAATATTTTCCAACTTCATTGTTAAGAATAAATTCTGACAATCTTTTAAACTAATTTATGAAACTTAGTGAACATTTTCAATTAATCTTACACGTTCAAAATATATTCTGATATGTATATCTTTATGTACATATAAATTAACCCTACAGATCAGTCTGTAAGCCAGAAAGACAGCGATTCACAAGTTCTCACCAATCATGCTTAAACAGTGATAAGAAAAAACTTATCAAGATTATAATACAGAAAAAAAATGATTTCTCTCTGATTATCTCTTTGTCCAAGGCTCTCTCTAAAATAGATGTGGAGAGAAATATCCTGCTATTCTAGTCTTCTGTTATGAAAGAATTTATCTCCCAAATATATCCAAATTTAGGGCTTTCATATGTGTGTTTTACAGCACCATCTTCATTATCAGAATATTCATTATCCTTGTCAGGGAATGAGCAATTGTATTTTAGCACTTAAATAAACTGGATGTGCAGAATTGCAATGTGGCAGCTTAACACAGTGCATTCATGTAGAGCTGCTTCAGCATTTCAGTCCAGCACCAAGACAAATAGTGTCCAGCATCCACAGAAATGCAAATAGCATTTTCATGCCCCACTACTGCGGTGCTCTGGATGAAGGAACATCACCCCAGCGGTCCAGACAAAAGGAGTGGCTGACCTGAGTGGGAGCCTGCCCACGGTCTTTGACAAATTCTCCATCACTAGGCAGTCTTGGTCTGGACCCACCCCAGGCACAGTAGTTTTCTAAGCCACAACAATAGTTGATGCCAACACATCAGACTAGGGGACTGAGTTATATTTCCTGAATCATATATACATGTGATCCAGGTTCAGGTGGAATTTGGAATCTATAAATACAGTCATGCATTATAAGAGATGTTTCCATCCCTAACTGCATGGACTCTGTTTCATGAATCCTTTGGTCTTTGAACTTTATTAAACCATTTAGATATCAGGAGAATTTGCTGTATTATATCTTGGATACTTAAGGCACAGATACTTAAGAAAAGTCAGGAACTGTGCCTTTTGATAATAGGTAGTGGTATTTAAAACCATGGACAGATGCGGAGGAAAGGTATTTTTTGTTGAGTCCTGAAATTTTGAGTTAGAAAATTTTCTATAAGTTAAGAAAGAGCTGAAATTATAAGTGGTGGAACATGTCATATATACCAGGCTGAAGTAAGCAAATAGTCTGTCAGGATTATATTCTGAAAAAGAAAAACATAAATAGTATATAATCTAGAATTAAGTGTTACTAAAAACACAACTGGAAGAATTCTAACATGCCTCTAACTGAGACAATGTTCTCATGTTCCTCCCCTTCGCTCACCAGTACTCAGGTGCACAAGCCACACACATATAAACACCCTTTCCTTCAGTGAGAATGGCAGGAACTACTGAGATGAAGCTGTTAGCAACAATCTAATGGCCTGCTTCTAATTTTATATAATGTAACATAAATGTTTGGTTAAAGTTAAACTAACCTTTTATCATTTTCTGAACTATATTCAATGCCTCTGGCCTGTTAAGATGTCCATATGCTGAGTGTGTCTCTTCAGAGGACTGGCAGGTAGAAAACTCAAAGGAGCCACTTACCTGACCATCTCTCCACTGACTGCCTATTCTCCTTGACCCTGGGGTGAGAGGCGGGTGGGCTGTCAACTTCTCTGAGTCTTACCACCCTCAGTTGTGAAATTACAGTAGTATTGGCACCTTACTCTCTTGTTCACTGTACAGATTAAAATTTTTAATAAATAACAACTTCATCATCTTCAACAATTAATAATGATGACCATCACATTGCCAAAATCATTTCATTAGTAAAGTGCTTCAGGGATTTCTAAACATGTATTAACTAATTTAGTGACTAGAATGGTCTTGGATCAAATTGATGACAAAGGCACAGAGGGTTAAAATAACTTGACAGATGTCTGTAACTCGTGAGGAACAACAATAAGGAACACACACAGAAATGTGGGGAGCCCTGCATTTAATCATTACATTTAACTTAGCCTAATGCCCAGCAGATACTAAATAAATGTCTATCATCAATGTCTAATAATAAAGAAAATAAATAAGAAATGTCTAGAAATAAATTCTTATTTTAACTATCTTATTTACTAGCTGCTTGCAGACATTGATGATGAGTACATTCCAGATGCTATATAAATACATGCCTATTCCTCTTAATAAACTTCCATGGGACTCCGCACATAATCTCTTGCTAACTGCCATAAAACTTAGTCACCTATAACGTTAAGCAAATACCACAAGGTAACTCACCCACTACATGGCAGACTCAGACTGAAAACAAGAATTTTTCTAATCTCTGATATGTCCCTTCTCCTATACTATACAAATCTGAGTCCTCATTATAAACCTGTAAAAATACTACTTTTCCCAAATAAGCTGGCTAAAGTTCAGAAATGGATTAAATTATTATAATACTTCTGCAAAAAACAGGAATGGTCCAAAACTTATCTGAGAAATGTTGAAAAGTGGGCATTTTTTTTTGGCTATGATTTTAAAATATGTACTACCATTTACTATTTTTCAAATATTCAAATCACAAGGATCCTTTCTGAGTGTTAATTCTGACTCCTCAATATTAAATTATTTTTAACTGTGGTAAAATACAGATAACATAAACTTTTCATCTTACCCACTGTTAAGTGTAAAGTCAAGTGGTGGTAACAAGTCACATAGCTGGGCTACCATCTTTACACCCATCTCCAGAACTGTCTCTTTTTGCAAAACTGAAACTCTATATCCATTAAACATGAACTGCAAGTTCCTTCATCCCCTCAGGCCTTCCCATCACAGTTTAGTCTCTGTCAATATGAATTTATTTCAGGGACCCCATATAAATGGAATCATACAGTAAAATCTCATATTGTGACTGGGTTATTTTAATGACCAAATTGTACTCAAGTCTGATTCATGTTTAAAGATAACAAATAACACCAAGAAGCAACATTAAGTATCTATGCACATAATGAAAATGTTTCAATCAGTTTCCAGGAAGACTTTGTTGTTGCCTTTGCTTGAAATTTTCTTGGAATTGTTTTTACCCTATGCGGTAAAATTTCCTGTATTAGCTTGGAGGGAACTTTGGAGTATTTCTTCCCAACTCGGTGTTGGTGGGTTGGTGCACCCAGAATGGTGAAAATAACCCCACCGGAACCCACAAACATTAAATGGTCACCTCACCATCCGTCCCAGCCCTTTTTAACATATGTGTGCCCATCACTATAATAGAAAACCAATGCGTCACTGCACCTTGGAATCACGAAAGTTAATTACACCACTAGAATTACAACTGAACATCTTATTTTTTGAAACTACTCTCCTTGCTTCATTTTCCACATTTTTTAGGTTAACTGGCAAATATCTATATATTTATATATTTGTTTTTAGTATTGAATATTTTACTTAATATAAAGATACACATATACATTTTATAAATATACTTATATCCATTTTGTGAAATAATCAACACAGTTAAGATAATATATTGGCACTAGTGGATTCCATTTACCTTTATTTCTGTGATTTCAATTACAGAAAATAGTTCACTCATGGGGAGCATGATACTGGATGAAGTGACGAACCACACAGGAGTCACTGAGTTTCTCCTTCTGGGACTCTCTGAGGACCGGAGGATGCAAACCCTGCAGGGCGTCCTGTCCCTCGTGGCTTACCTGGCAGCCCTGTCAGGAAATGGACGCATCATCACGCTCATTACGTGGGACCCTCAGCTTCACACACCCATGTACTTCTTCCTGAAGAACCTGTCGTTCATAGACCTCTGCTACATCTCTGTCACTGTTCCTAAGTTTGCTCTCAACTCCCTAATGAACAGGAACACAATATCCTTCCTGGGATGTGTTTTCCAGGTGCTGTTCTTTGTGAGTTTTGCTGCTGCTGAATTGGTGATCCTCACAGTAATGTCCTATGATCGCTATGTGGCCGTCTGCCGTCCGCTGCACTATGAGACCATCATGACAAAAGGGGCCTGTGGGCAGATGGTGGTGGTGACATACATCAGTGCGGGAATATGTGGAAACATGCACACGGCAGCAACATTTTCCACGACTTTTAGTTCCAATAAAATCCATCATTTCTTCTGTGATATCCCTCAGATTATTTTGATCTCAGGCTCCAAAATAAACAAAAATGAAGCATTAGTGATTGCATTTGGTGCAAGTATGTCACTTGCTTGTTTCTCCTTTATTGTATATTCTTATGTGCATATCTTCTCTGCTGTCTCAAAGATCTCCTCCCTGGAGGGCAGGTCCAAAGTCCTTTCCACCTGCATCCCTCATGTGGTCGTTGTGACTTTGTTTCTTTCAACAGCTTCCTTGGCCTATCTGAGGCCAGCCTCTGAATTGAGGTCATACCTAGAGATCACTCTGTCTGTGTTTTACACAGTGGTGCCTCCATCATTGAATCCCATCATTTACAGCCTTAGAAACAAAGACATAAAATTGACTCTGGGGAAATTCCTTGAAATTGTAGGATTTAAGTCAAATTAAATATATTCAGGTAGTTTCGAAAGAAGTTTCTCTTTAGTTCCAAGGTATATTGTTTTAAAATTTTTTAATTTATGTGATGGGGATGTATCTTAAAATTAACATATTATTTCAGCCACTTGGGAGAAGGGATAGAACTGATGTTGCCAAACGTTCTTCATAAAAATGGAGAAAACACAGGGATATCAGTGGAATGTGATTATAGTGGTATGTTGTTGTCAGTGGCTTCAAAGTCTATGTATCAATATTAATAAAAAGATTACAAAGAAATCTGGATTTCCAAATTGAAATGCCAACATATGAGGATAGTAATAATATTTTTATTTGGTATGTTTTCGAAATTTTTTGCATCAGCTGTGTTCTTTATAAACACAATCCAATGAAATGGAAAAACCTGTGCCTCCACAAACCAGGATGATTCTACAATTTAGAAGATAAATTTTCTGTCCGTATTTCCTAGATTTGGGGTGAGCTTACTGCTGTATCATTTCCTGCCCAATGAAGCATGTCCATTGATTCCCAGAATCTCCGTGTGCCTAGAGGGGCCCATGTATGAACCCCTGGCTCTTGGTATTTAGACTTTAAGACTGAGAGATGCCATTTTATCTTTACCGTATAAAAATGAAGTTTTTCTCCCCTTTCCAATCTCATGTGTAGTTAGAAATGGCAGGGGTGGGAGGGTGAGGGGAGGCTCCTTTCCCCTGTAATTCTGCTTCCTTCCTCCTGACACCAGCCTGGGGCCCAAGGAGGCTCCTGCACATGGTGAGGAGGATGCAGGCCACCGTGTGCTGCGCTCACTCACTGCTCTGCGTGCTGCTGACACCGTACGTTCTGATCTGCCTCACATGACGCTGCTTCTGTGATTCCCTCTGCTCTTCATGATGCTTTGTTTGTACAAAAAGCCTCCATTGCAATTAGCTGTGAACGTGTAGTTCTGTTCTGTGCAATGTCTGAGGTGAAGTGACATGAAGCTTATGGGACATGTTGTCACAGTCAGGAGTCCACTCCTCCTTCACACCGTGGTGCTAACTGGAATGCGGTTGTCGTGTGGGACACTGGGGTCATGCCCATGAGGCCAGCATTTGGATATTCACTTAACCAGTGACACAGCCATTCCAGCAATTCCCAACAGGACCCTGACGCTATATCCAATTTGGGCTCAGATTTTCCTCATCAGTGCATAAAATACATAAAATGATTTTATGATGACAAACACTGGGTAGAAATAAACAAATGTTCCCTTATTGTTTGTGTATATAATGTTATGTAAAATATTTTTCTACATATAAATGAAGGAAAACCTGCCAGTTGCCATCATACAGATATACCTGGAAGTCATTTTGTTAAGTGAAATTAGCCAGACACAAAAGAGAAATGTGTGATCTGGCTTTTGTGTCAAATCTACAACAGTCAAACTCAGAGAAGCAGATATTAAAATGGGGGTAGCCAGAGGCTGAGAAAGAAGGAAAATGGGCAGGTTATGGTCAAAGTGGGTAAACATTCAGTCATGAAAATCAATAATTCTGGAGATAAATTTTAAAGAAAACTATATGTAGCTAAAAATACTGTACAGTTAAATTGTACTAAGAGGGTAGACATTCTTACCAAAACATAAGAATACTGAAAGGAGCATGAGGAAACTTTGAGAAATGATGCTGTGTCTATGGCCTCAATGATGGTGATGGTGTTATGGGTATACAACTATCCCCAAACTCATTGAGTTGTACACATAGACTATGTGCATAATTTATATGTCAATCACACATCAGTAAACTGATATTTTAAAATATATGTATGCTTAGAACAAATAAAAGTCCATATATTAAAGCATGATTCCATTATAAACAAACACATTATTAGAAAATATTTAAAAATATTATTTACAGCAGGACCAAAGAATAAACACTTAGAAATAATGTAATGAAAATGCACAAGTCATTATTCCAAAATTATAAAACTAAAGAACACCTACTTAAGTGAAGGATACTGTTTTTTCATATAAACAAAATTTGAACTCATGTTTGTATCAACTACACTCCATCAAGAAATTTTAATGTTCATCATAAAATTTACACTGAAATTGAAAATGCTAAGAATAAAGACGTCTTAAAAATTCTAATGGGTCAACAATATGTGAAGAATTATTGAAAAAAAAGTAAAAGGTGGAGAATTTATACTGCCATACATCAATAAGTATTGTGCACAAAAGTAATTATTTTACTCAATCAGGGAAAGACAGATCAGTTGAACAAAACACAATTAAAAAACTGACCCACTGAAATACAAACAGTCAATACATGAAAAATGTGTCAGTACAGAGACATGAGGAAAACTCTGTCTTCTTAGTAAATGATGCTGTAACTAGCTGATATTAATGTGGAGGCAATTATTCTTGACCTATATCTCCTAACATGCTCAAAAAGAACACCATAGTGAAGGAATATTAAAATGTAGAGAGAAAAAATAAACCATTTTGAAGACAAAAAAGGAATATATCTCCATGACCTTGTGGTTCAGAAAGATTTCTTAAACTAAACAAAGAAGCAGCAATTATAACTTATGCAATAATGAGTGGAAGTACTTTAAATTTTATTAACTTTGTACGATACTACAAAAAATATAGAGAAGCAAGTAGCCAATCCCTGTCAATGTAAAAAGTGCTGCATAAATAACACAGGCTTATATATGACTACATAGACCTCAAAACTGAGAGAGTAAGAAGAAAGAAGGACATTACAGAATTATAAAGGGATCATTCTAACAAGAGAATATAACAATTCTAAATATCTATGCACCCAAATAAGAGGACCTAAATGTATAAAAGGACAAACAAAGAAAGATCAGAGCGGAAATAAATGAAAAGGAAACTAAGAAAAAAATAGAAAAATCAATGAAAGTGAAAACTGGTTCTTTGAAAATATCTACAAAATTGATAAAACTTTTGCCACACTTATCAAGAAATAACAAAGAGGACGCAAATAAATAAAATCAGAAATGAAAGAGAAAATCACAGAAATTCAAATGGTTATAAGACTATTCTCTGAAATAACATATAACAATAAATTGGGCAACTACAACAAGTGGTTAAATTGCCAGAAACATACAGTCTTCCAGGAATGACTCAGGAAGAAATAGAATATCTGGACAGACTGAATGCTAGTAACACAAATGAACAGGTATTCCAAAAACTGCCCACATAATGTTCAAGAGCAGATGGCTTCACAGGTGAATTCTACCAACCATTTAACATAGATATAATACCTATCCTCCTGAATCAATTTCCAAAATTAGTAGAGGAACACTTCCAAACTCATTCACAAGGCCAGCATTACCAAAACCAGAAAAAAAATGCTGCAAAAAAGAAAATTACACAGCAATATCTCTGATGAACAAATATATAGAAATCGTCAAGAAAATAACAGCTAAATGAATTTAAAATACATCAAAATTATCGTTCATCATGACAAAATGATGTTTATTTTATACAAAGATCCATGAGAGATCAATATCCACATGTCAACCAATGAGATAGTCCACATTAATCAAAGGTAGGACAAAAACACATGATCATGTCAATAGAAACTGAAAAGGCATTTGAAAATACAGAAAATCTATCATGATAAAAATTCTCAAAAACAAAGACGCAGAAGGAACATAAAGCAACATAATGAAGACCATACATGACAAATCCACAGTTAATATCATATGCAATGTAAAAAACTGTAAACTCTTCTCTTATATAAGGAACAAGACAAGGATATCCACTCTCACAACTTATATTTACCATAGCACTGAATGTCCTAGCCACAGCAACCAGACAAGGAAAAAAAGTAAAATGAAGAAATAAAACTGTTACTGTTGGTAGATGACATGATACTATGGATAGCCCTAAACACTCTACAAAAAATAATAGAACAAATAAATGAATTCAGTAATGTCACAGAATACAAAATCAATATAGAAATCTCCTGCGCTTCCAAAAAGATGACAGTGTGAGAAGTGTGGTGGAAATCTCCTCCCAAAACCACATATATTTTGAAAATACAATATATGAAACTATTCCTAAAAGAGTGACCAGTAACATTACACCAGCCAGTCTACATGTGGTACATGTCAACATCTCACAGAAAAGGGTAAAGTAAAAAGCCATGACCCAGCAGTACCCGAGCACTCCCCCACCGCAGTTCACCTGCAGAAGGAAGTGAATCAGAGCAGGGAGGGAGTGGAAGCACAGGACTGCTAAATACTCAGCCTTAGAAACCAACCCCGGGAGCACAGACCCACATTGCATGGTGCTCTGGAGATTAGAGGGGCGGACAACCAAAGTCAGAGACTGAGACAATGAACAGGTTCTCACAACCAGCTGCTCTGGGACAAAAGAAAAGCAGGCACTTTGAAAGACTTCTCAGCAGTCAGAGGGATGCTAAAGGGTCAAGGATTTAGAAGGAACAGGTGGACAAAATCGTCCCACCACACTCAGCCCAGCAGGTTGGGAACTTTCAGGAGCTTCAGGCACCCTATTCCCCTGGTTGGCAATGCAGCCCAGAAGTCCCACACCATGATAATCAGCCTGCCACTCCTTCCTGCCTGCCAACACCTGTGTGCAAAACCACTGTCCTGCCATTGCTTCAAACCAGCCAGAGGGCAACACCACCTACAGCAACTACACAGCTTAACACTGGCTTCTTCCTGTACTTGGCTAACTGGCCCAGACCCAGAGGTTACTCCCTGTGCACATTTGACCAACACAGACAGCACAGATGGACACCGAGACCAGGAGAAATGAAGGGGTTTTGTTCTCATAGCAGAACCCGTACTGCTTTTCTGTGAGCCCTGCCAGCACCCAAGGCTATCCCAAAGGCCACCCCATTCAAGGCAGTTTAGGGGATTAACCCAGAGGCTGCCCTTGTGCATGGTTGACTGGCACAGAGAGCAGAGACAGGCACAGTGATCAGCAAACAGGAATGGACTTTATCCTCCCAGCTGACATGTGCGCCAATCACTGGGGATCACTCCCATTGCTCCAGGACTATGAAAAGGCAGAAGAACCTTGTTCAATATAAAATCAATCAAACACCAGGAAGAAGGCTCAGTGAGAATGAAATCACCAATCTTCCTGAAAAAGAATTCAAAATAAAAGTCATAAGCATGCTACAGAAAAATATTCAAGAGCTAAGGGATAAATACAGGGGGGATAAATCATTGAAATGAAACAAACAGTGGATTGATTTAAAAGCAGATTAGGGTCAAGAAGAAATTCAATTGGCCAACAGGCACATGAAAAGATGTGCCACATTGCTAATCATCAGAGAAATGCAAATTAAAACCACAATGAGTTATCACCTCATACCAGTTAGGATGGCAACCATCCAAAAGACAAACAACCACAAATGTTGGTAAGGATGTGGAGAAAGGGGAACCCTCCTACACTGATGGTGGGAATGTAAATTAGTTCAACCATTGTGGAAAGCAGTATTGATGTTCCTCAAAATACAAAAATAGAAATACCATTTGACCCAGGAATTCCACTCCTAGGAATTTACCCTAAGAATGTAGTAGCCCTGTTTGAAAAACACATATGCTCCCCTATGTTTATCACAGCACTATTTGCAATAGCCAAGAAATGGAAGCAACCTAAGTGTCCATCATTAGATGAATGGCTAAAGAAGAGGTGGTACATATACACAAGGGAATATTATTCAGCCATAACAAGAAAACAAATTCTACCATTTGCAACAACATGGATGGAGCTAGAGGGTATTATGCTCAGTGAAATAAGCCAGGTAGAGAAAAACAAGTATCAAATGATGTCTCGTATCTGTGGAGTATAACAACAAAGCAAAAACTGGAGGAACAAAACAGGAGGAGACACACAGAACCCAAGAATGGACCAACAGTTATAAAAGGGAAAGGGACTGGGGAGAATGGGTGGGAAGAGAGAGACAAGGGAGAAAAATGGGCATTATGATTAGCACACATAATGTAGGGAGGGGGCACGGGGAAGGCACTATAACATAGACAAGGCAAGTAGTGATTTTATACATCTTACTACACTGATGAACAGTGACTGTAATAGGGTACGTGGTGGGGACTTGTTAAAGGGGAGAGTCTAGTAACCATAATTTTGCTCATGTAATTGTCCATGATACCAAAATAAAAATAAATAAAAATAAAAAAATAAAAGGACTATGAAAAAAACATTAGGTGAAATAGAGGATACAGTGAATGAAATAGAAATCAAAGAACAGGAATAGAGAGAAGCTGAGGCAGAGAGAGAATAAAGGATCTCTAGGAATGAAAGAATATTAAGAGAACAGTGTGACAAAGTCAAATGGAACAAAATTCACATTACAGGGGTAACAAAAGAAGGAGAGAAAAAGAGAGATAGAAAGAGTCTTTGAAGAAATAATTGCTGAAAACATCCCCAGCCTGGGGAAGGAAATAGTCTCTCAGGCCATGGAAGTCCACAGAGCTCCCAACTCAAGAGACCGAAGGAGGACAACACCAAGACATATAATAATTAAAATGGCAAAGATCAAGGCCAAGTACAGAGTATTAAAACCAACCAGGGAGAGAAAAAAGATCACCTACAAAGGAAAATCCATCGGGCTATTATCAGACTTCTCAGCAGAAACCTTACAGGCCAGAATGGAATGGCATGATATATTCAATGCACAGAAACAGAAAGGCGTCCAACCAAGAATACTCTACCCAGCAAGATTATCATTTAAATATGAGGAGGAGATGAAACAATTCCAAGATAAGCAAAATCTGAGGGTATTTATCTCCCACAAACTGCCTCTCCAGTGTATTTTAAAGGGACTGCTCTAGATGGAAGTGTGCCTAAGACGAAATAGCGGTCACCAGAGAAAAAAACTACAGCAAAGAAAGTAGACCAACTAAATACTAAAAAAAATGGAAAATTAAAGCAGCTACCCAGAAAGTCAGTCAAGGGATACACAAAGAGTACAGACTATGACACCTAATATATAAAGAGTGGAAGAGGAAGAAAAAGAAGGAGAGAAAAAGAATCATCAGACTCTTTTTATAGTAGCATAATAAGTGAATTAAGGTACACTGCTAGATAGTAAAGAAAATGCCCTTAAACCTTTGGAAATCACATATCCAAAGCCTGCAATGGCAATAAGTACATATCTATTGATAATCACCCTAAATGTAAATGGACTAAATGCACCAATCAAAAGACACAAAGTTACAGAATGGATAAAAAAGTAAGACCCATCTATACGCGGCCAACAAGAGACTCACTTCAAACCCAAAGACATACACAGACTGAGAGGGAAGGGATTGAAAAAGGTATTTCATGCAAACAATAGGGAGAAAAAGACAGAGTTGCAATACTTGTATCATATAAAATAGACTTCAAAACAAAGAAAATAACAGGAGACAAAGAAGAACATTGCACAATGATAAAGGGGTCAGTCCAACAAGAGGATATAACCATTATAAATGTCTATTCACCCAACACAGGAGCACCTATAAATGTGAAACAAATACTGACAGAATTAAAGGAGGAAACAGAATGCAATGCATTCATTTTTTGAGACTTCAACACACCACTCACTCCAAAGGACAGATCAACCAGACAGAAAATAAGTAAGGATGTGCACTGAACAACACATTAGAACAGATGGAGCTAACAGACATCTACAGAACTCTACACCCAAAAGCAGCAGTATACTCATTCATCTCAAGTGTACATGCCACATTTTCCAGAACAGACGACATACTAGGCCACAAAGAGATCCTGGGCACGTTCAAAAAGATTGAAATTTTACCAACCAACTTCTCAGATCACAAAGCTATGAAACTAGAAATAAATTGTACAAAGAAAACAAAAAGGCTCACAAACCATGGAGGCTTAACAACATGCTCCTAAATCATCAATGGATTGATGACTAAATAAAAACAGAGATCAAGCAATATATGGAGACAGCTGAAATAGTAGCACAAATCCCCAACGTCTCTGGGATACAGCAAAGGCAGTTCTAAGAGGAAGTTTATAGCAATTCAGGATGATTAAAAGAAGATATAACAATCCCAAATAAATAGTATAAATTCACAGTCATTGAAACTGGAAAAAGAAGAACAAAAGAGGCCCAAACTTAGTAGAAGGAGGGACATAATAAAGATCAGAGAAGAAATAAACAAAATGGAGAAGAATAAAACAATAGAAAGAATTATGAAACCAAGAGCTGGTTCTTTGAGAAAATAAACAAAATAGATAAGACCCTACCAAACTTACCAAGTAAAAAAGAGAATCTATACACATAATCAGAATCAGAAATAAGAAAGAAAAAATCAGTATGGACACCACCAAAACACAAGGAATTATTAGAGAACACTATGAAAAATTATATGCTAACAAACTTGATAACCTAGAAGAAATGTACAACTTTCTAGAGAAATACAACCTTCCAATGTGACCCAGAAAAAACAGATATTCGGAGCAGATCAATTACTAGCAGTGAAATTGTATCAGTAATCATAAAACTACCCAAGAACAAGACACCCAGACCAGATGGCTTCACCACTGAATTTTATCAGACATTTCAAGAAGACATAACACCCATTCTCCTTAAAGTTTTCCAAAAAATAGAAGAGGAGGGCATACTTCCATACTCATTCTCTGAAGCCAACATCACTATAATACGAAACCGGGCAAAGACATTACAAAAAAAGAAAATTAGAGACCAATATTCCTGATGTACACAGATGCAAAAATACTCACCAAAATATAAGTAAACCGAATTCAAAAATACATCAAGAGGATCACATATCATGATCAGGTGGGATTCATCCCAGGGACACAAGGATGTTACAACATTCGAAAATCCATTAACATCATTCACATGATCACCCTAATAGATGCTAAAAGGCACTTGACAAATTCAACACCCCTTCATGATAAAAATTTTCAACAAAATGGGTATAGAGGGCAAGTACCTCAACATAATAAAGGCCACATATGACAAACACACAGCCAACATCATACTTAACAGTGAAAACCTGCAAGCCTTTCTACTAAGACGGGGAAAAAGATAAGGATGCCCACTGTCCATGCTTTTGTTCAACACAGTACTGGAGGTCCTACCCACGGCAATCAGATAACACAAAGAAATAAAAGGCTTTCAGATTGATAAGTAAGAAGTTAAACTGTCACTGTTTGTAGATGACATACTATTGTATATAAAATAGCCTAAGTAATCCACTCCAAAACTACTAGAACTAATATCTGAATTCAGCAAAGTTGCAGGATACAAAATTAATACACAGAAATCTGTTAGTGTTCCTATACACTAACGACGAACTAGCAGAGAGAGAAATCAGGAAAATTCCATTCACCATTGCATCAAACAGAATAAAATACCTGGGAATAAACCTAACAAAGAAGTGGAAGACCTATACCCTGAAAACTACAAGCACCTACGAAAGAAATTACAGAGGACACTAATAAATGGAAATTGATCCCATTCTCTTGGGTAGGAAGAATTCATATGGTCAAAATGGGCATCCTGCCTAAAGCAAAATAGAGATTCAATGATATCCTTATTAAAATACTGACAGCATTTTTCAAAAAACTGGAAAAAATAGTTCTAAAATTCATATGGAACCACAAAAGACCTAAAATAGCCAAGACAATCCTGAGAAGGAAGAACAAAACAGGGGGGATTATGCTTCCCATCTTCAAGCTCTAATACAAAGCCACAGTAATCAAGACAATTTGGTCCTGGCAGAAGAACAGATGCAGAGACTAATGGAACAGACTAGATTCCAGATATTAATCCAAGCATCTATGGTCAATTAATATTCAATAAAAGAGCCATGGACATATGATGGGAAATGACAGTCTCTTCAAAAGCTGGTGTTGGCAAAACTGCACAGCTACATGTAAAAGAATGAAACTGGATTACTGTCTAACTCCATAAATGAAAGTAAACTCAAAATAGATCAAAGACCTGAATGAAAGTCATGACACCATAAAACTCTTAGAAGAAAACATAGACAAAACTCTCTTGAATATAAACATCAACAGCTTTTTCATGAATATATCTCCTCGGGCAAGGGAAACAAAGGCAAAATTGAACAATCAGAACTATATCAAACTAAAAAGCTTCTGTACAGCAAAGAACACCATCAGTAGAACAAAACGTCATCCTACAGTCTGGGAGAATATATTCATAAAAGACACATCTGATAAGGGGTTGACATCCAAAATATATAAAGAGGTCACATGCCTCAACAACCAAAAAGCAAATAACCTGATTAAAAAATGGGCAGAGGATTTAAACAAACACTTTTCCAAAGAAGAAATCCAGATATCCAACAGGCACATGAAAAGTTATCCAACATCGCTAATCATCAGAGGAATGCAAATTAAAACCACAATGAGATATCACCTCACACCAGTTAGGATGGCCAACATCTAAAAGACAAACAACAACAAATCCTGGCAAGGAAGTTGAGAAAGGGGAACCCTCCTAAACTGCTGGTGGGAATGTAAATTAGTTCAACCATTGAGGAAAGCAGTATGGACGTTCCTCAGAAAACTAAAAATAGAAATACCATTTGACCCAAGAATTCCACTCCTAGGAATTTACCCTAAGAAAACAGGACCATAGATTCAAAAAGACATATGAATCCCTGTGTTTATCGCAGTACTATTTACAATCGCCAAGAAATGGAAGCAACCTAAGTGTCCATCAGTAGATGAATGTATAACGAAGGCATGATACATATACACAATGGAATATTATTCAGTCATAAGAAGAAAACAAGTCCTACCATTTGCAACAACATGGATGGAGGTAGAGGGTATTATGCTCAGTGAAATAAGCCAGGGAGAGGAAGAGAAGTACCAAATGACTTCACTCATCTGTAGAGTGTAACAACAAAGCAAAAACTGAAGGAACAAAACAGCAGCAGACTAACAGATCCCAAGAATGGACTAACAGTTACAAAAGGGAAAGGGCCTGGGGAGGGTGGGTGTGAAGGAAGGGGTAAGGGGATTAAGGGGCATTATGATTAGCACACATTATATAGGTGGGGCACGGGGAAGGAAGTAGAGCACAGAGAAAACAACTAGTGACTCTATAGCATCTTACTAAACTGATGGACAGTGACTGTAATGGGGTATGTGGTGGGGACATGATAATGGGGCGAATGTAGTAACCACAATGTTGCTCATGTGATTGTATATCAATTATACCTAAATAAAAAAAGACTATAATATGCAAAATATCCAAGGAAGCCAGGCTCTGTCTTTCTTTGAAATTTGATACATCTACTCTCGCATTCATCACTCATTTTAAAAAATGTTCAGTAACCATGGAAATATTACTGTTTAGCATATGCATTCCTGGAGGTCTTCCAAGATGCAGGATACAAAGAATCATAACTTATCCTCCTTCTACATAAACATACACTAAATCTACTCCTACACACAGAGAAAATAATCCTTTGGAAGAAATGACGCCTGAGCGGACTCGTGGGCAGACAGCATGGGATAAATGACCATTTAAATAATGGCAGGAGAGATGGAGACATTACATAGGGAGATCGACCTCCAATTCAGCCCTTCAGTCAGGACGGATATCACTGAGGGACTAGAACACAGATTGGTCTGCCCTGGGTCAGATAAAACTCACACTTTAGAGGAGAGTGCTTAAGAGATTAACACATTATTAGTGAAAGTAACAGATTTTTCACTACACCACCTGCCAAATGGGGGGGAACTGCTAGAACTCTTTTCAGTACCAGAGTCTCTGGTGAGTGCCAATGTTCATGTCATCCCACACACATCATTGTACTGTCTCCAGGCTTCACATCCTATTTTCTCTTAAACCCACTCTGACCAATCAGTATCCCCAATACTGCACCATCATCAAGGTGCATCAGTACGCCTCTCATCAAGACAGTTGATGACATTCAAATTGTTAATTCTAGTAGTTGATTTTCAGTGTACATCTTACCCGGTCCATCACCATGAGAATATCAACATGCCAGTTACTCCTATCACATTGAAATAGCTTCTGAAATTTTCTCCCAGAACCATGGAAACAGTAATATTTCCATTGTTATTGAATTCAGTTAGATATATCCTCGTTTGTTAGAACTTGAAACCTTCAAAGAATCTGCCCTTAAATGCTGGCAATTCAGGGATAGACAAATGACCAAATAAAGGTAGGAAAGCATTGGAAAACTCATCTCACAATATAATATCAGCAAACCTCAATAAGCACATTACAATAAAATCCAAAAATTAAGAATTACATAATTAAAAATAAGATTAAAAATGCTGAATTTGGCAAGGAAGTGCTGCAACAAGAACTCTCATTTCCCTTTGGTGACATTGTGAGAAGATGCCACAATGTCTCTTTAAATGAATGGCAGTTACTTATGAAATAAACACATGCTGCACAATTCTCTTCCTAAGTATTGACCAAGGGAAACGAGGCTATTTGATTAAAAGCCTTATAAATAAATGTTCATAAAATATTATTTATAATAGCCCCAAAATGTAAGTAACCCATGTGTCTGTCAATCGAAGAATCAACAAATTCTGGTACATTCCCACAGTGTCTTACTACCAGCCACATTAAAAAAGGGAAACCTAAAGCAAACTCTACTGACATCAGCAACAAATAGGTGAGTATCAAAATACTATTTGGACTAAAAAATCATATGGTGAAGTCCACATATATGAAGATCAGACCAAACTATTCTGTAATGCTTAACAGTTCTTGTTCATGAAGGGAAGATATAGAGGGGAGTGAGTTAGGGCCTCAGGAATATTTTGTGAAACAATTTCCTGTTATGGATTTGCACAGAGCATGTGTATGTATTTTTGAAAACACATCAATTGAACGGTTTGTGTTCCCCATCAGACACCCTGACACTGGGTTTTGCACGAGTAGGACAAGCCCCTGGTAGGTCTGGATTTAAAAATAAATAGGCATTGAGTCCAGGAAATTCATAGAACTATACGGAACAAAGATTCTACTCCTGAAGGACTCATAACCAGACCCTGTCACCCTCAGGTACAGTGCCAAACCAACACAGTGAAAGTTGTCAAGAAAATAAGCAAGGGAGATGCACTTACTCATTTTAAAGGCACTTCCAGAGAGGCAGGAAACTGCAAGGTCTTCACCCAGGGATGGACTCCCTGGTAAACAATATATTCTCAGTCTCATCCTACTATTCCATGGATGGAGCTGACAGACACCAAACCCCAAAATTAATAAAAGAAAGATTACAATAAATATCAGAATGGAAATAAATGAAATACAGATCAAAAATGGACAAAAGAAAAAGATCAATGAAACTGATAACTGGTTCCTTTAGAAGTTAAATTCTGTAAATATCTGGCAAGACCAATGAAAAACAGAGAGAGACCAAATAAACAAAAAGAGAAATATGAAAATGTCAAAGTTACAACTGATGCCACAGAAAGGCAAAGGATCATCGGAGATTACTATGAACAATATATGCCAAAAAATTAGAACACCTAGAAGAAATGGGTGAAACGTTAGAGACAGAAAATCTTCCAAGAATGAATAGTGAAAAAATAAAATGTCTGAATAGGCTAATTAAAATAATGAAATTGAATTACTAATTTAAAATAAGTAACTTTATTTTTCAATAACAGATTTTATTTTATTATAAAATAGCAGATTACTTGTAAAACTGTCCAGTTCTGTGCCTCCTAAAAATAAGGCCCATCACTGGACAGTTTTACAAGTAAATTCTACCAAACATGTAAAGGACAAACATGTAACCCTCACAAATTATTCCTAAAATATTTAAAATTAAGGAACATGTCCAAAATTATTTTATATGGCTAGCATAACACTGATTACAAAATGAATGACTCTGCAAAGAAAATTCTAAGACAATATACTAGGAACATAGACATGACGAACCTCAAAAAATGAGTAAACTGAAATCAGCAATACATTAAAAATATCAGACACCACTATCAAATAGGTATTCCAAGGATGCGTGGATGGTTCAAATCTGTAGATCAATCAGTGAGGTACACCCATGAACAAAACGAAGGATGAAAATTATATGATCATCTCAAGAGATGCAGAAAAACCATATTTTAACAAATACAACATCAATTTATGATAAAAACTCTCAGCAAAGTTGGTATTGAAGAAACATTCTCCACAATTACAGTCCTATATATGAAAAACCTACTGCTAACTTCATTGTCAATGGCAAAGAAAAGCTGAAAAATTTTCCTGTAAGATCAGGCATAAGACAAGGAGGTCCAAACTGTCTACCTTTATTCCATATAGCATGGAAAGTCCTATCCACAGCAATCAGACAAGAATAGAAATAAAATACATTCAAAGTGGAAAGGAAGGAATAGAACTGTCACTATTTGCAGATGACATTTTACTTTATATGGGAAATCTTAAAGACTCAACCAAAACTCTGAGTTAATATGAATTAAGTCACAGGAAGGACAATTGACATGCAGAAATCAGTTGTGTCACTATACAGTGGTAATTATCTGAAAGAACAATTAAGAAAGCAAACTCATTTACAACTGAAAAAAATAATATGATTTTTGAAAAACTTAACCATGAGGAGAATGGCCTGTGTATTAAAAACTAAAAGTCATTCAGGTAATAAATTGAAAAAGACACAAATAATTTTTAAGATATTCCATGCTCATAGATTAGAAAAATTAATATTGTTAAAATAAAAATACTACACCAATTATCTACAGATTGAATGAAGTGCCTATCAAAATCCCAATTTCATATTTTGCATAAATAGGATAAACAAAACATCCTTACATTTTTATGGAACAAAAGAACCCAGATTGTCATAGAAATCTTGAGAAAGAACAAACCTGGATATAACATCCTCCCTGGTTTTAAACTACACTGTAAGCCTATAGTAACCAAAATAGTGTGGTATTTTCCTAAAAGGAAACACATACATCAATGAAGGGAATAGAAAGCCTGGATATAAACCCACATGCATGTGTGATCAGTATATGACAAAAGAGACAAGATACAGACATGGGATATTGAATAAATGAGGTTGGGAATACTGGACCGCCACAAGAAAATAATGAAACTGCATTGCTGTCTTACACACATAACTTGAATTAATGCAAAATTAACTCAAAATGATGTCAACACTTCAAGGTAAGACCTGAAATCGTTGAACTCCTAGGAAAAATCTTATGCAGTGAGCTCCTTGGTATAGGTCTGGAAGATTATTTTTTTTGTATATGATACCAAAACAAAGGAACAAAAATACCTAGTCAACTAGCTTTTGTGTTGTTTTATTTTAGCAGGTTAATACAATAAGTTGCATATATTTTCAGTGAACAAATTTATAATGTACACAATCAAACGTACATACCTTACATATCCTTACCTCAAGTCAAAATACACATAAACATTACTCCCTATAGTTTCCTTGGGCCCTGTGGTCATCCCTCCATTTGGCTTTCCCTGTCTCCCAAATCCCCAACCTCTGATTTCCTTTCTCTGACTATATATGTCTTCAAATTCTCTAGTTATACATAAATGAGACAGGTAATTGTTTTTGTTATGCTTCCTCACAGATGATAATAATTTTGAGTGTCCCCCATGAGATTTTTCTGAATCAATAGTTTATTCATTTATTGCAAAGTCATTTTTGAATGTAGGACATACCACACTTCTTTTATCCATTCTCTGTTGATGGACATATGTATTGATTCTAGTTTCAACCGATTAAAAATAAACAACTGGAAAGCATTTCTGGTCAGGGGTTTCTGATTACGCTGCATAAATACTTATGTGTGGCAGGGCTATACCATATTATTTATCAATGTTCTACGTTTTAATGTGATTGCGTGATGAGAATTATATATCCACTCTTCTTTACATCTTAGATAAAGTCTCTTATTGGATATATTACTTGCAAATATTTTCTAAAAATCTGTGGTTTGTTTTGTGATGTGTTATTGGTTCTTTTTGCATCAAAGCAAACTTGCTCTGACGGCACAAAATCGAGGAGTATTTCAGTTAATGACAAATGATATCTTACACAAAATAAACAAAATTTTAAAAATGACAAAACATGAAACAAAACCAGAACTTCTTATTTACCTTAATTATTCAAGGAATTTACGATTAACCTAATGAAAATATTACAAAGTATGAAGAAACTTACAGATGTTATCTTGTAGCTGTGAGTCTTCAGGTATCAGTTTCTGGGAAAGCCATGTCAAATTTTGAGGGAACACCAGATCCCTGAACCCTGAAAATATGTCTGGGCTCTTTACCTGGGGACCTCAAGGACCTGAGGATTCTATGATAATTCTGGAATCAGTGAGCTGTGTGAGGAACAGTAGGAACAAATAGGCCCGTGGGAAAGGCTGGAACTTGAACCTGAGGTTAGCAAGTATTTCCATGATGACTTCTTTTCTCAGCTTCCTGAGCTTCCGCTCAATGAACAGAATGCCAAACAACTGGAGATTTTCTCACAGAAGAGAATTTCCTTTTGATAGAAAGAAGAGGCTCTTTCTAATTCTCTGTGATGATTACGGACTTCTTGGAAATGTTACACATGTGAAATGTGCATCTCATAGTTTCACACACTTTGGGGAGCTACTTCTAGATTTCCAAGCAGTGCATTCCCTCCTAAAACAATTTTCTCTGGAGTTGAATTTTATGTTCTTGATATGATTCAGGCATTTTTATAAGCATTTCCTATTCATTACATATTTTCAAATAATACTTCTCTTTTTCATCACGTTAAGCAAAAAAAATAACAAAACATGACATGTAAAATAATAATAAGCACGTCAATTTCAGCAGGAGGAAATAATGATTACATCAAATTATAAATCCTTGCAGAAAATATTTGTTAATTCTCTTAGATTTTAAAAATAAGTCCCCGTGACTAGCACTAGATCCTAATTTTAAAATATTAGTATCTGTTTGGAATATAAATAAGTAATCTTTAAATAAAACCTATGTAATATTAATTTTATTATAAAAGCAAAGAAACATGCACAATGAAGGCAGAAATTCGCTCTACGGGTATATATTGTGTAAAATATAGAAACATTTTAAACACCTAATATATAACTTTTAATTATGAAAATTGTTAATCTAGACAACAGCTTTTGCACAATGGCTCATAGAAAAGGTTTTGCATTTCCAGGTACTGACAAAAGTAACGTGCTAGGTCAGCACTAGGGATTTTAACTCTATGGGAGGCTTCCTAGCTTAATGTTGAACTGCATTGCTAAACTGGTCTTTTTCCACCCATCCAGCATCACAAAAGAAATCCTTTTCCCTGAAGCAGACATGTGGGTTTATTCTCTGGTTTGATTCCCCAGGTCCCTGACTTGCAACTGCCCCTTCTGGTCTGCTCCCTCCTCCTCCTCTCCTGGGTGTTCTCCAAAGGACTTAGGGGAGACACCACAGCTTCAGAGCTGCAACCATGTGCCTTTTCT
Organism: Smutsia gigantea; assembly: GCA_032199065.1. NCBI lineage: Eukaryota > Metazoa > Chordata > Mammalia > Pholidota > Manidae > Smutsia > Smutsia gigantea. The sequence continues at coordinate 36,953 of JAVSCE010006189.1, forward strand.
TAGGGATCCTGAAAGTGTTCTCTCAGTGAGAGGTAAGTCAGTTCCCCCCAGTTCCAGTTGAGATATGAGCCTAATATTACTTCCTATTACAATAGATTAGAACAAATCTTTCTGGATGAAGAGAATCTCTGAAGATTGGAGAATTCAAGTGACACATAAAATTGCTGTAATAAGGAAACAGTCTCTTTATAGCCAAGCTTTCCAGAGATCAAGGCATGATCAAAATGTAAGTAACTTTTATTTAGCACTTTTGGATAGGATAAAATACTGCTTGTCTATAGAAAGGATCATTTTTCTAACATATTATCCATTACCAAAATATTATCTTTGTCAGAAAAGGAAGAGTTGCAGTATTTTAGCTCTGGAATTAGTTTGACATACAGAATGGCAGTGTAGCAACTAAAACCAAGTGCTCTTATGTAGAGGTGCCTTAGTATTTCTTCTTCCACCAAGAAAAGTGGTGTCCAGGATCCACAAAAAGGACACCAGCATTTTCACATTTCAGCGCTCAGATGCTCCGGATCACGGAGCTTCCAACCCCAGGAGACTACATAGACTGTGAGTGGCTTGACCTGGGAATGAGGCTGCCCACGATCTTTGACAAATTATGCATCACTGGACAGTCATGATCTGGACCCCAGACACACTAGTTTTCTAAACCACAGAAATAGTTGGTGCTGACGCATCGGACTAGGGGACTGAGTTATATTTGCAGGTTCATATACACATGCAGTTGATGTCCAGATGAGATTTGGAAATCTATACATGTACTGAGGCATTATCAGAAATGTTTCCATCATTTTCTTCAAACACTCCATATCATGGAAGAATGCTTTGTTATTTGTTTGGACTTTATAAAGCCATTTAAAGATGAGGAAATAACTGCTGTATTATATCTTAGATAATTAAGACAGAGACACTGAGCAAAAGTCAGGAACAGTTTCTTAAAAGGCAACGGTATTGAAGGCCATGGCCAGAGGAGGAGCAAATGTAATTTTTGTTGAGTCCTAGAACTTTAAGTGAGAAGTTTTGACATTCTCCTTATTGAAATTGGAACATTTCTCATAAATTAGGATAAAACTTAAATTATAGGTGGAGGATCATGATATCTGAACCCAGGGTAAGGTAAGCACAACATGGGAACAATATATTCTGGAAATGTAAACACAAGTAGGATGTGATGCACAATTAATTCTTATTTAAAAATATGGAAGTAGAATAATTTAAAGATGCTCTAGCTGAGACAATGTTCTCATTTTCTTTCCCTTTTTCACCAGTATTTAAGACCACCAGCTGCACACCTATATACACGTTTTCCATCGGTGATAATGGCAGGACCTACTGAGTTGAAGTTGTTTGCACCATTCAAATGGCCTGGTTCTAGTTTTCTACACTTTAACATTCATGTTGGATTAAAATTAAACTTATCTTTTATAGTTTTCTAAACTACATCTACTGCCTCCACCCTGCCAACATCTCCCTATTTTGTGTGTGTCTTCAGAGGATAGGGACACTTAGAAGTCAGTGAACCCAGTGTCGTGTCCCATGTCTGCCATTTACCGAATGGTCCTTTTCTATTGGAGCTGGAGGTGGCAAAGGAGTCAACTGCTCTGCTTCTTATTATCCTCAGTTGTGAAATGACAGTAGTATTGGCACCTTACTCTCTTGTTCACTGTGCAGACTAAAATTTTTAATAAATAACAACTTCAACATCTTGACCAGTCCATGAGTGATGATGACCATCACCATTTCCAGAATCATTTTATTAGTAAAGTGCTTCAGAGACTTCTAAATATATGTCACTTAATTTAGTGCCTAAAGTGGCCCTGCATCAAATTGATGACCTAGGCACAGAGGGTTTAAGTAACTTGACAAGTGTCTATAACTAGGAAGGACAGCAATAAGGGATGCACACAAAAATGTGGGGAGCCGTGTTCTTAACCACTGCATTTAACTTTGCCTGATGCCCAATAAATACTAAATAAATGTCTATTACCAATGTCTAATAATAAGTAATAATATATGTATAATGATAAATATCTATTATTTTCACTCTTATTAAGTAGCTTTCACTCTTATCTAGTAGCTGCTTGTAGACATCAATGTTTACCTCAATCCAAAGACTGCATAAACAATATACCTATTCCTCAAAATAAACTTCCAGGAGACTCGACGTATAATGTCCTGCTAACTGTCATCAAACTTAGTCACCTACAATATTAAACAGATAACACAAGGTAACTCACCCACTACATGGCTGACTCAGACTGAAAACAGAATTTTTCTGATCCCTGATATGTTCTGTCCCCTATATTACAGGAATCTCATGGTCCTTATTATATATTCATAAATAATGCCCCTTTATTCCCACAATGACCTGGCTAAAATTGAGAAATTGTTAAATTGCTTTAATACATTCTGCACAAATGAGAAATATTCCAACAAAATATCTGACAAATGCTGAAAATTGGACATTATTTTTCTGCTGTGACTTTATAATAAGAACTAACATTTACCTTTCCTCAAACATTCACATCCCAGGAATCCTTTACAAGGGTTAGAAAACTTTGACTCATCAATGTTAAATCATTTTTAATTGTTGTAAAATAGAGGTGACATAAATTTTCCACTTTAACCATTGTTAAGTGTACAGTCAAGTGGTGGTAACTACATTCACATAGTTGGGCAACCATCTTCACACGCATCTCCAGAACTGTCCCTTTTGCAAAACTGAAATGGTATACATTAAATAACTCCAAGTTCCTTCATCGCCTCAGCCTTTCCCATCACTGTTAGTCTCTATCTATATAAATTTATTCCAGTGACCCTACATAAATGAGTCATTTTCTGACTGGATTATTTTATAGTCTTTACCATACTGTACTCAAGACTAACTCAGGTTTAAAGATAATAAATAAAACCAAGAAACAATGTTAAATATCTATGCACATAATGAGAATGTCTAAATAAGTTTCCAGCAACACTTTGATTTTTCCTGCTTCTTGGGTTTTCTTGGAACTGTTCTATAGTGACAAGCTGGAGTTTCCTGTAATAGTGTGGAGAGAAATTTGGAGCGTTTCCTTCTAAATCGCTGTTGGGCTGTAAGCTGATACAGCCATAATGGTGATAACCACACCGGACTTGACAGACCCTAAATGCTCACTTAATCCATCCATCCCAGCCTTTTTAAACATTTGTGTGCCCATCACCATAACAGAAAGCCAGGGCATCATTGCAACTTGGAATCACTAAAGTTAATTCTGCTGCTAGAATTATAACCACAACATCTTACTTTTTTTCTTTAAATTATCCCACTTTATTTTATTTTACAATTTTTTAGATTAATTGGCAAATAAAATATGTATGTTTAATGTGTACAACTTATAAAGAGATATACACATGCATACATATATACTTATACAAAGATAGTAAAATAATGACCACACAGTAAGGCAATTAAAATATCCTTTAGCACAGCTAGGTATCATTTTCCTTTATTCCTATGATTTTGATTACAGAAAACAGTTGAGTCTTGGGAACATGTCACTGCATGAAGTGACCAACCAAACAGGTGTCACTGAGTTCCTTCTCCTGGGATTCTCTGAGGACCCGAGGATGCAAACCCTCCATGGCTGCATGCTCCTCGTGGCTTACCTGGCAGCCCTGTTGGGAAATGGGCTCATCATCACGCTCATTACTTGGGACCCTCAGCTTCACACACCCATGTACTTCTTCCTGAAGAACCTGTCACTCATAGATGTCTGCTACATCTCTGTCACTGTTCCCAAATTTGTTCTCAACACTCTGATGAAAAGGAACAAAATATCATTCCTTGGATGCATTTTACAGGTGTTTTTCTTTGTTTGTTTTGTTTCTTCTGAATTATGCATCCTCACAGTGATGTCCTATGACCGCTACGTGGCCATCTGCCGTCCGCTGCACTATGAGACCATCATGAACAAGGGGGCCTGCGTACAGATGGTGGTGGCTTCATACGTCAGTGCAGGGGTCTATGGAGCCATGCACACAGCCGCAACATTTTCCACAACTTTTAGTTCCAATAAAATCCATCATTTCTTCTGTGATATTCCTCAGATTATTTTGATCTCAGACTCAAAAATGAACAAAAATGAAGCATCAGCGACAGCACTTGGTGCAAGTATCGCACTGGTTTGTTTCATCTCTATTTTATATACCTATGTGCACATCTTCTCTGCTGTCTTCAGGATCTCCTCCCTGGAGGGCAGGTCCAAAGCCCTCTCCACCTGCCTCCCTCATCTGGGTGTTGTGACTGTATTTCTTTCAACAGCTGCCATAGCCTACCTGAAGCCAGCCTCTGAGTTGACGTCAGACCTAGATATCATTCTCTCTATGTTTTACACAGTGGTGCCTCCATCTTTGAATCCCATCATTTACAGCCTTAGAAACAAGGACATAAAAGTAACCCTGGCAAAAGTTCTTGGAATTGTACGATTTAAGTCAAATTAAATGTATTTGATTATTTTAGAGAGAGGTCCCACCTTAATTCCAAGATACATCATTTTAAAATTTTACCATTAAATAATGGAGATGTATCTTAAAATTCATATAGTATCATACCCACTGGGGAGCAGTGATAGAAATGACATTGCGGAATGTTCTTCAGACACATGGAAGAAACAGAGCTATCGGTGGGACACATCTATTGTGAGATGTTTGGGGTAGTAGCTGAATAACTTACTTAGCAATATTAATACCGACATTCAAAATGATCTAGAATTCCTACTTGGAAAGCAAACATAAGAAGTTATTAATAATACCACTTTTAGTAAAATATTTTTGAAAAGTATATTGCATCAGTGGTGTTCTTTATAAACAAAACTCAATGTAATTAGTACACCCAGGGCCTCCACAAGCCAGAATGATTCTACAATTTAGGAAATAATATTGTCCTATACATTTCCTAGATTTTCTGGTGATCTGACTGCTATATCTTTTCATGACCAAGGAAGCATGTCCATCTGTTCCCAGAATCTCAGATGCCCAGACAGGCCCAAACATGACCCTGGCCCTTGACATCCAGACTGTAAGATTGAGAGATTCCACTTTGCCTTTATCACATACTAGTGAAGTTCTTCTACCCATCCCACGCTCATTAGGAAAGGCAGGGGTTGGAGGGTACAAGGAAGTCTCCTTTAAACTAGCATTTTTATTTCTTTTTAATTGAAGTATCACTTATGATATACAATGTTATATTGGTTTTAATGTACAACACAGTGGTTCAAAAGTTCCCCATGTTATTAAATTGTCTTCCTCTTGACACCAGCCTAGTGCCCAGGGAGGCTCCTGCACATGGTGAGGAGGCTGCAGGCCACCGTGTGCTGCGCTCACTCACTGCTCCGTGTGCTGCTGACACCGTACGTCCTGATCTGCCTCACATGCCGCTGCTGCTGTGATTCACTCTGCTCTTCATCATGCTTTGCGTGTACAAAAAGTCTCCATTGCAATTAGCTGTGAACATGTAGTTATGTTCTGGGCAAGGTCTGAGGTGAAGTGACATGAAACTTAAGAGACATGACCTCGTGGTCAGGAGCTCCTCCTACTTCTCCCCCATGGTGCTCACGGGAATGCGGCTGTGGTGTGGGGCCCTGGGAGGCACGCCCATGAGCCTGGCACCCTGGATATTCACTTAACTGATGATGAAGTCATTACATGGATTTGCAACAGGACCCTGCTGCTGTAAACTAATTGTGCTCAAAAATTCCTGGTCACATATTTTATATTGCAAGCACTGGAGAAAAAAACCCACGAATGTGCCCCTATAGTGTATACAGAAATTTTATGAAAATATTTCTCTATATCTAAAGCATAAGAAAACTTGCCAGTTTCAACAACATCGGTGTACCCAGAAGTCATGTTATGTGAAATGAGACATGTACAGAAAGACACATGTGTGATCTGACTTTTATGTCAAATCTAAAATAGTCAAACTCACACAAGCAGAGAGTAAAATGGTGGTTCCCAGTGACGGAGGAAAGTGGAAAGTGGGCAGGTTATGGTCAAAGTTGACAAACTATCAGTCATGCAAAGGAATAATTCTGGAAATCCATTATAAATCTATACATAGCTAATATTGTACACTTAAATATTGCTAAGAGAGTAGATGTTACATCAAATATTCTTACTGTAAAAAATAATAATACTGAAAGGGCAATGAGGAGATGTGGGTAAAATGACAGAATTTCCAGAATCTCCCACCTGGCTTTAGTCCATTTACATAAGAAAAGGGTGTTTACTGCAGCATGCTCCTGCAGCTTCTGGGGCAGGAGGTGGAGAGATAAAGGCCATTCTTGCCTCTCCTCCATTCCTGGTACATAATTGGTCTGATGTCTGCCACGAACAAAGGACCTACCAGGGGAATTCCTCCCAGAAGGGAAAAGCGGAAAGTAGAGAGTGCACCATGAAGACAGAGCATAAGCAGTGGCCAGGGGAGATAGAAGAGGCCAGTCCTAGCTAGCAAGTTTGAGCATGCTGTGAGCAATAAAAAATGATTTCTGCCAAAATACCCTTCCTCTTGACTTATTTTAGTTTCACCTTTCATAGGGGACTTGCCCCAGGCAGGGAACAATCTTACACCACGAGATACATCTGGCATAGTTGGTAGGATCCAGAGAACCTGAAATCTGTGTTCATGTTGCCATGTTTGGGCAATGAAGTAATTTTAAAATGTCATTATCCCACCACTTACCCAGAAGCTATTTTGGGGATTCTATGCTTTCCAAAATTTTACCTATTTAAATCCCTCTTAAAGTTTATCTGTAAAATACCTGCTGCCAATCTACTTCATCTCAGTGGATTGGACAGACTTTCTATGGAAAACAAGGCACTGAAGTTCTGCAGGTTTTCAAGAGCCTGCAATTAATAGTTGCCCTGAGGCTTGTCAGCAGTCCAAGCACATAGCCCTCCAGAAAGAGATCAAGGAGCAAGTCAGAGAAGCCTGATGCACATTTTTTCATGTGGGTTTGCATAAAAATACGTCTGTGAGGAAGTATTCTCTGGAACACATTCAAGAAGAGGACTGAAGGGTAGTGATACTCGTCTGTACATCAGTGTGCCTTTGTGCAAGTAATTCAAATGCACTACATTACATACAGCAGACATTTCATTCCATAGGAGCATAGTTTGTACTTTCCATTTTGGTTTGTAGTATTATATTCTTAGTTCATCCTTTGTCTCCCAGGAGAGACATAGACGACTTCGCACCTGCACAGAATTTCTCGTAATGAATTACTCAAGCTCCCAAGAGCTCCAAGTCTTTCAAGGCCTGTTGTTCCTACTGATTTATGTAGGACCTGTGACTGAAAATTTGATGGTCCCCTATCTTCACCTGCCAGTGGAGTCCCTTACAGGAAATTTCTCCTAGTTAGGCTTTGGTTACATCTCAGTATGTGATCACAAACCCATCATGAATTCTCTAATGGGCAGTGAATTGATTTCTTTCAAAGCACATGCGGCTCAATCTTCTCATTTATCTTCTTTGGATCCAGAGTTTTTATACCTTTTTTTCATTTCCTATGACTGCTCTGCCGCCATTCACAACCCCCTGTCTGTACTATAGACTCACCATAACCCCATACCTGTGTACACGGGCAGCTGGTGTCCAATCTTATGCCACTCACAAAATATGAACTCAAAATACAGTAAATGCTTAAATGGATGACATGAATCCATGAAACTCATAGAATAAAAATAATAGAGTGAGAATTCATCAAATGAGGAAGCTTCACTGCAAAGACAACACAAACAAAATAATCCAACAAAGAAATAGACAAAGTACATAAACAGGCAATTTTCCAAAGAAGAGATAAAAATGGACAACAGGTATTTAAAAAGATGCTATATATTACTAGTAATTAGGGAAAAGGAAATCAAAACTACAATAAAATATCAGCACACTGTCCTTCCCAGGTATGTACTTCTACAGTACAATGAGGCTAAACTTACCTGCATACCACACTGTCCCACTGCTACAATATGTTGTTTACAATACACATTCAGTAAGTGTCCCATGTCAACACTGTTATTTCCCTGTGTTCTTCATGACACTTGGCCATTACAAAGAAGCCTCCATTACAATTGTTTAAGAACATGTGATTACATTCTGGGCAATGTCAGAGGTGATGTGACAGGAAACCTAAGGGATCTGTCCTCATGGTCAGGAACCCCCTCCTCCTTCCCCCCGTGGTGCTCACGGGCATGTGATATGTGGTGTGTGGTGTGGGGGGCATGCCATGGACATCCCCTTACCCAGGAGACAGCTGTCCCTTGGGATTCCAAGGAAATGCCTACCTACATTCACCAAAAGACACGTCCAGTAATTTATGTTGCACAGACTAGAAACTAACACAATGCTGAAACGCAGTTAAACAGTTATGCTATGATTTATTGATGGTAACATTTACTAAAACAATATTGATTCAATCACAATCATAATAAAAAGATATATAAAAACAAACATCATAAGATGATACCATTAATAAAAGTCATAGAGTCATGCATACTAATTGACAGGTTGAAGTCATTCAATTGTTTCACCATGAAGGGTCAATGACTTAAGCTGGACAAAAATCATACTTTTGAAATTGTACCCTAAAGAATACACTCCAAAACTATTAGAACTAATATCTGAATTCAGGAAAGTTGCAGGATACAAAATTAATACACAGAAATCTTGGTATTCATATACACTAATGACGACGTAGCAGAAAGACAAATCAGGAAAACAATTCTATTCACAATTCCATCAAAAAAAAAAAAATACCCAGGAACAAACCTAACCAAAGAAGTGAAAGACCTATACTCTGAAAACTACAAGGAACTCCTAAGAGAAATTAAAAAGGACACTAATAAGCGGAAAGTCATCCCATGCTCTTGGGTAGGAAGAATTAATATTGTCAAAATGGCCATTCTGCCTAAAGCAATCTACAGATTCAGTGCAATCCCTATCAAAATACCGACAGCATTCTTCAACAAACTGGAACTAATAGCTCTAAATTTCATATGGATTCACAGAAAAAACCCAAATAGCCAAGGCAATTACGAGAAGGAGAATAAATCAGGGGAAATTATGCCCCCCAACTTCAACCTCTACTACAAAGCCACAGTAATCAAGACTATTTGATCCTGGCACAAGAACAGATGCAGAGAAAAATGGAACAGACTAGAGTCCAGATATTAACCCAAGCATATATGGTCAATTAATATACAATAAAAGAGTCATGGACATATCATGGGAAAATGACAGTATCTTCAACAGCTGGTGTTGGCAAAACTGTACAACTACATGTAAAAGAATGAAACTGGATTGCTGTCTAACTCCATAAATGAAAGTAAACTCAAAATAGAGCAAAGACCTGAATGAAAGTCATGACACCATAAAACTCTTAGAAGAAAACATAGACAAAACTCTCTTGAATATAAACATGAACAGCTTTTTCAGAATATATCTCCTCGGGCAAGGGAAAGACAAGCAAAATTGAACAATCAGAACTATATCAAACTTAAAAGCTTCTGTACAGCAAAGAATGCCCTCAGTAGAACAAAAAGGCATCCTACAGTATGGGAGAATATATTCATAAAAGACACATCTGATAAGGAGTTGACACCCAAAATATATAAAGAGCTCAGATGCCTCAACAACCAAAAAGTCAATAACCTGATTAAAAAATGGGTAGAGGACGTAAACAGACACTTTTCTGAAGAAGGAATTCAGATAACCAACAGGCACATGAAAAGATGTTGAACATCACTAATCATCAGAGGAATGCAAATTAAATCCACAGTGAGTTATCACCTCACACTGGTTAGGATGGCCAACATCTACAAGACAAACAACAACAAATCCTGGCAAGGAAGATGAGAAAGGAGAACACTCCTACACTGCTGGTGGGAATGTAATGTAGTTTAACTATTGTGGAAAACAGTATGGAGGTTCCTAAGAAATACAAATAAAGTTTGACCCAGGAATTCCACTGCTAGGAATTTACCCTAAGAAAACAGGACCATAGATTCAAAAAGACATATGCATCCCTATGTTTATCGCAGTACTATTTACAATAGCCAAGAAATGGAAGCAACCTAAGTGTTCATCAGTAGATGAATGGATAAAGAAGAGGTGGTACACACACGCAATATAATATTATTCATTCATAAGAAGAAAAGAAATCCTACCATTTGCAACAACATCGATGGAGCTAGAAGGTATTATGCCCAGTGAAATAAGCCGGGTAGAGAAAGACAAGTACCAAATGACTTCACTCATCTGTGGAGTATAAGAACAAAGCAAAAACTGAAGGAACAAAACAGCAGCAGACTAACAGAACCCAAGAATGCACTAACAGTTACCAAAGGGAAAGGGCCTGGGGAGGGTGGATGTGAAGGGAGGGATAAGGGGATTAAGGGGCATTATGATTAGCACACATTATATAGGTGGGGCACAGGGAAGGAAGTCGAGCACAGAGAAGACAAGTAGTGACTCTATAGCATCTTACTACACTGATAGACAGTGACCGTAGTGGGGTATGTGGTGGGTACTTAATAATGGGGTGAAGGTAGTAACCACAATGTTGCTCATGTGATTGTATATAAATTATACGTAAATAAAAAAAGACGATAATGTGTTTAAGAGACTAACTCATTATTACTGAAGGTAACAGATTTTTCACTGCAGCAACTGCCAAATGGGGGGGAACACCTAGAACTCTCTTCAGGACCAGAGTCTCTGGTGAGTGCCAATGTTCATGTCATCCCACACACATCATTGCACTGTCTCCAGCCTTCACATTATATTTTCTCTTAAACCCACTCTGACCAATCAGTATCCCCAATACTGCACCATCATCAAGGTGCATCAGTATGCCTCTCATCAAGACAGTTGATGACATTCAAATTGTTAATTTTAGTAGTTGATTTTCAGTCCACATCTTACCTGGTCAATCACCATGAGAATATCATCATGCCAGTTACTCCTATCACATTGAAATAGCTTCTGAAATTTTCCCACAGAACCATGGAAACAGTAACATTTCCATGGTTATTGAAATCAGTTAGATATATCCTGATTTCTCAGATCTTGAAACCTGCAAAGCACCTTCCCTTAAATGCTGGCAACTCAGGAATAGACAAACGAACAAATAAAGGTGGGAAAGCACTAGAAAACTCATCTCACAATATAATGTCAGCAAACCTCAATAAGCACATGACAATAAAATCCAAAAATTATAATTACATAATTAAAAATAAGACTAAAAATGCTGAATTTGGCAAGGAAGTGCTGCAACAAGAGCTCTCGTTTCCCTTTGGTGACATTGTGAGAAGATGCCACAATGTCTCTTTAAATGAATGGCAGCTACTTCTGAAATAAACACACGCACCACAATTCTGTTCCTAAGTATTGACCAAGAGAAATGAGACTATTTGAATAAAAGGCTTATAAATAAATGTTCATAAAATATTATTTATAATAGCCCCAAAATGTAAGCAACCATGGGTCTGTCAATCGAAGAATCAACAAATTCTGGTACTTTCCCACCGTGTCTTACTACCAGCCACATTAAAAAAGGGAACCAAAAGCAAACTCTACTGACATCAGCAACAAATAGGTGAGTATCAAAATGTTATTTGGACTAAAAAATCATATGGTGAAGTCCACATATATGAAGATCAGACCAAAATATTCTGTAATTCTTAATAGTTCTTGTTTATAAAGGGAAGATATAGAGGGTAGCTGAGTTAGGGCCTCAGGAATACTTTGTGAAACAATTTCCTGTTATGGATTTGCACTGAACATGTGTATGTATTTTTGAAAACCCATCAAATGATAAACTTCTAATGTACAAATAATAAAGGTTAACACAAAATGGGTCATATAAAAAAATGTAAAACACTCTAAACCTGGAGGGTGTATCATGATGACAGAGTAGGAAGACCCTAAATTCACCTCTTCCCATAAGCAGAGTAAATCCACAGCTTCACATGGAATAATTATCCACTGATGAAGACCTGAGAACTACACAAAAATCATCTCCACAGCAAAAGACAAAATGTGGTATCAAGGTTAGGAGGGGCACAAACTTTTTCATGGAACCCCACACAGATGTACTGACGCTGCACACAAGAAGGATCCCAATATATGGCATTTTCAATTGAAGGGTTGGTGTTCCCCATCAGACACCATGACCCTGGGTTTGGCACGAGAAGGACAAGCCCCTGATATGTCTGGATTTAAAAATAAATAGGCATTGAGTCCAGGAAATTCATAGAACTATACGGAACAAAGATTCTACTCCTGAAGGACTCATAACCAGACCCTGTCACCCTGAGGTGCAGTGCCAAACCAACAGAGTGAAAGTTGTCAAGAAAAGAAGCAAGGGAGATGCACTTACTCATTTTAAAGGCACTTCCAGAGAGGCAGGAAACTGCAAGGTCTTCACCCAGGGATGGACTCCCTGGTAAACAATATATTCTCAGTCTCATCCTACTATTCCATGGATGGAGCTGACAGACACCAAACCCCAAAATTAATAAAAGAAAGATTATAATAAATATCAGAATGGAAATAAATGAAATACAGATCAAAAATGGACAAAAGAAAAAGATCAATGAAACTGATAACTGGTTCCTTTAGAAGATAAATTCTGTAAATGTCTGGCAACCAATGAAAAACAGAGAGAGACCAAATTAACAAAAAGAGAAATAAGAAAATGTCGAAGTTAAAACTGATGCCACAGAAAGGCAAAGGATCATAGGATATTACTATGAACAATATATGCAAAAAAATTAGAACACCTAGAAGAAATGGGTTAAATGTTAAAGACAGAAAATCTTCCAAGAATGAATTGTGAAGAAATAAAAAGTCTGAAAAGGCTAATTAGAAGAATGAAATTGAATTACTAATTTAAAATAAGTAATTTTATTTTAAAATGACAGATTTTATTTTACTATAAAATAGGAGATTACTTGTAAAACTGTCCAGTTCTGCGCCTCCTAAAAATAAGGTCCATCACTGGACAGTTTTACAAGTAAATTCTACCAAACATGTAAAGGACAAACATGCATCCTTCACAAATTACTCCTAAAATATTTAAAATTAAGGAACATGTCCACAATTATTTTATATGGCTAGCATAACACGGATTACAAAATGAATGACTCTGCAAAGAAAATTCTAAGACAATATACTAGGAACATAGACATGACGAACCTCAAAAAATGAGTAAACTGAAATCAGCAATACATTAAAAATATCAGACACCACTATCAAATAGGTAATCCAAGGATGCATGGATGGTTCAAATCTGTAGATCAATCAGTGAGGTACACCCATGAACAAAACGAAGGATGAAAATTATATGTTCATCTCAAGAGATGCAGAAAAAAAAATATATTAATAAATACAACATCAATTTATGATAAAAACTCTCAGCAAAGTCGGTATTGAAGAAACATTCTCCACAATCACAGTCCTATATATGAAAAACCTACTGCTAACTTCATTGTCAATGGCAAAGAAAAGCTGAAAAATTTTCCTGTAAGATCAGGCATAAGACAAGGAGGTCCAAACTGTCTACCTTTATTCCATATAGCATGGAAAGTCCTATCCACAGCAATCAGACAAGAATAGAAATAAAACACATTCAAAGTGGAAAGGAAGGAATAGAACTGTCACTATTTGCAGATGACATTTTACTTTATATGGGAAATCTTAAAGACTCAACCAAAACTCTGAGTTAATATGAATTAAGTCACAGGAAGGACAATTGACATGCAGAAATCAGTTGTGTCACTATACAGTGGTAATTATCTAAAAGAACAATTAAGAAAGCAAACTCATTTACACCTGAAAAAAATAATATGATTTTTGAAAAATTTAACCATGAGAAGAATGGCCTGTGTATTAAAAACTAAAAGTCATTCAGGTAATAAATTGAAAAAGACACAAATAATTTTTAAGATATTCCTTGCTCATAGATTAGAAAAATTAATATTGTTAAAATAACCATACTACACAAATTATCTACAGATTGATGAAGTGCCTATCAAAATCCCAATTTCATATTTTGCATAAATAGGATAAACAAAACATCCTTACATTTTTACACAACAAAAGAACCCAGATTGTCATAGAAATCTTGAGAAAGAACAAACCTGGATATAACATGCTCCCTCGTTTCGAACTACACTGTAAGCCTATAGTAACCAAAACAGTGTGGTATTTTCCTAAAAGGAAACACATACATCAATGAAGGGAATAAACAGCCTGGATATAAACCCACATGTATGTTTGATTAGTATCTGACAAAAGAGACAAGATACAGACATGGGATATTGAATAAATGAGGTTGGGAATACTGGACCGCCACAAGAAAATAATGAAACTGCATTGCTGTCTTACACACATAACTTGAATTAATGCAAAATTAACTCAAAATGATGTCAACACTTCAAGGTAAGACCTGAAATCGTTGAACTCCTAGGAAAAACCTTATGCAGTGAGCTCCTTGGTATAGGTCTTGAAGATTTTTTTTTTGTATATGATACCAAAACAAAGGAACAAAAATACCTAGTCAACTAGCTTTTGTGTTGTTTTATTTCAGCAAGTTAACACAATAAGCTACATATATTTTCAGTGCACAAATTGATAATGTACACAATCAAACGTAAATATCTTAGAAATCCTTACCCCAAGTCAAAATATACATAAACATTACTCACTATAGTTTCCTTGGGCCCTGGGGTCATCCCTCCATTTGGCTTTCCATGTCTCCCAAATCCCCAACCTCTGATTTCCTTTCTCTGACTATATATGTCTTCAAATTCTCTAGTTATTCATAAATGAGACAGGTAATTGTTTTTGTTATGATTCCTCACAGATCATAATAATTTTGAGTGTCATCCATGAGATTTTCTGAATCAATAGTTTATTCATTTATTGCAAAGTCATTTTTGAATGTAGGACATACCACACTTCATTTATCCATTCTCTGTTGATGGACATATGTATTGTTTCTAGTTTCAGCCGATTAAAAATAAACTACTGGAAAGCATTTCTGGTCACGGGTTTCTGATTACCCTGCATAAATACTTACGTTTGGAAGGGCTATACCATATTATTTATCAATGTTCTGTTTTAATGTGATTGTGTGATGAGAATTATATATCCATTCTTCTTTACATCTTAGATAAAGTCTCTTACTGGATATATTACTTGCAAATATTTTCTAAAAATCTGTGGTTTGTTTTGTGATGTGTTATTTGTTCTTTTTGCATCAAAGCAAACTTGTTTTGACTGCACAAAATTGAATGTATTTCAGTAAATGACAAATAATATCTTACACAAAATAAACAAAAGTTTAAAAAATGACAAAACATGAAACAAAAGCCTGAACTTCGTAATTACCTTAATTACTCAAGGAATTTATGATTAACCTAATGAAAATATTACAATGTATGAAGAAACTCACAGATGTTATCTTGTAGCTGTGAGTGTTCAGGTATCAGTTTCTGGGAAAGCCATGTCAAATCTTGAGGGAACTCCAGATCCCTGGATATGTCTGGGCTCTTTACCGGGGGACCTCAAGAACCAGAGGATTCAATGATAATTCTGGGATCGGTGAGCTGGGTGAGAAACAGTAGGAACAAATAGGCCCGTGGGAAAGGCTGGAACTTGAACCTGAGGTTAGCAAGTATTTCCATGATGACTTCTTTTCTCAGCTCCCTGAGCTTCCTCTCAGTGGACAGAATGCCAAACAACTTCAGAATTTCCTACAGAAGAGAATTTCTTTTGATAGAAAGAGGAGGCTCTTTCTAATTCTTTGTGATGTTTACGGCCTTCTTTGAAATGTTATATATGTGAAATGTGCATCTCATAGTTTCACACACTTTGGGAGAGCTACTTCTAGATTTCCAAGCGGTGCATCTTCTCCTCAAACAATTTTGTCAGGAGTTGAATTTTATGTTCTTGATGTGATTCAGGCATTTTTATAAACATTTCCTATTCATTATATATTTTCAATTAATACTCCTGTTTTCCATCATGTTAAGCAAAAAAATAACAGAAGACATGTAAAATAATAATAAGCACATCTATTTCAGCACGAACAAATAATGATTACATCAAATTATTAATCCTTGCAGAAAACATTTGTTAATTCTCTTAGATTTTTAAAATAAGTCCCCGTGACGAGCACTAGATCTAATTTTAAAATATTAGTATCTGTTTGGAATATAAATAAATAAGTAATCTTTTTAAAAACCCTATGTAATATTAATTTTATTGTAAAAGCAAAGAAACATGCAAAATGAAGGCAGAAATTAGCTCTATGGGTATATATTGTGGAAAATATAGTATCATTTTAAAGACCTAATATATAACATTTAATTATAAAAATTCTTATTCTGGACAACAGCTTTTGTTCAAAGTCTCATAGAAAAGGCTTTGCATTTCCAGGTACTGATAAAAGTAACTTGTTACATCAGCACCAGGGATGTTAACAATCTCGGAGGCTTCCCAGCTTAACGCTGAACTGCATTGCCAAGCTGGTCTTTTTCCACCCATCCAGCATCACAGAAGAAATCCTTTGCCCTGACTCAGACCTGTGGGTTTATTCTCTGGTTTGATTCCCCAGGTCCCTGACTTGCAACTGCACCTTCCGGTCTGTTCCATCCTCCTCCTCTCCTGGGTGTTCTCCAAAGGACTTAGGGGAGACACCACAGCTTCAGAGCTGCAACCATGTGCCTTTTCTTAGGGATCCAGGAAGTGTTCTCTCAGTGATAGGGTAAGTCAGTTCCCCCAGTTCCAGTTGGGATACATGCCTAATATTACTTCCTATTACAATAGATAAGAACAAATCTTTCCAGATGAAGAGAATCTCTGAAGATTGGAGAGTTCAAGTGACACATAAAATTGCTGTAATAAGGAAACAGTCTCTTTATAGCAAAGCTTTTCAGAGATCAATGCATGATCAAAATGTAAGTAACTTTTATTTAGCACTTTTGGATAGGATAAAATACTCCTTGTCTATAGAAAGGATTATTTTTCTAACATATTATCCAGTTGAATGGTTAGGTGTGATGCTTTCATCTGATATGTAGATAGGTAGACCCTGATTCAAAACGTATATTTATTCTATAATGATCATGTGTTTTATGGAAAATTTCAATTGTTTTGTCCCAGATACAGTTAAAAGAGGAAAATCCCAGAATCAAAAAAAGATAGTGTGAGCATAAGTAAAAGCAGACACACACACATACACATGCAGGCATGCTAAGGCACACTCATATACACATGAATAGGAAAGTATACTTAGGAATGTGGTATGGATAAAGCCGTTTGTCAAAACAAACACAAAAATACAGTAAGTAGTGTTTTTTCAGTCCCAATGAGTTTCCAAATATAACCAAAAATCATAAAGTTAAAAATCAAAACACCTCTTATATCCTGCAAGAACCTGTACATTTTGTACCTTTGCCTATGTGTTCTTAAAACCATCTCGCAGTTTCATTGTTGAGAGTGAGTCTGTCAATATATTGTGTTTAATTTATGAGAAAGATAGCAAACATTTTAATGTTATATATTCAAAATATATTCTGATAACTATGTTTTTGTTCACATATAAATTAACCCTACAAATAATTCTGTAAGCCAGAAAGGACAGTGACTTATGAGCTCTTGCCAATCAAGATCAAACAATTAGAAACATTTATCAAAATTATAATACAGGAAAAAGGGTTTCTCTGTAATTATTTCTTTTTTCCAAGGCTCCTTAAAATAGATTTGGGAAGAAATATCTTGCTGTTCTAGAAATCTGTTACAAAAGAATTTATCTGCTAAATGTATCCACATAATAGGGCTTTTCATATGTGTGTTTCACAGCACCATCTCCATTACCAGAATATTATCTTTGTCAGAAAAGGAACAGTTTGAGTATTTTAGCTCTGGAATTAGTTTGACATACAGAATGGCAGTGTAGCAACTAAAACCCAGTGTTTTTATGTAGAGGTGCCTTAGTATTTCTTCTGCCACCAAGAAAAGTGGTGTCCAGGATCCACAAAAGGACACCAGCATTTTCACATTTCAGCGCTCAGATGCTCCGGATCACGGAGCTTCCAACCCCAGTAGACCACATAGACTGGGAGCAGCGTGACCTGAAAATGAGGCTGCCCACAATCTTTGACAAATTATGCATCACTGGACAGTCATGACCTGGACCCCAGTCACAGTAGTTTTCTAAGCCACAGAAATAGCTGGTGCTGACGCATCGGACTAGGGGACTGAGTTATATTTGCAGGTTCATATACACATGCAATTGAGGTCCAGATGAGATTTGGAAATCTATACATGTAATGAGGCATTATCTGAAATGTTTCCATCATTTTCTTCATGCACTGCATATCATGGAATAATCCTTTGTTATTTCTTTGGACTTTACAAAGCCATTTAAAGATGAGGAAATAACTGCTGTATTATATATTAGATAATTAAGAAGAGACACTGAGCAAAAGTCAGGAACATTTTCTTAAAAGGCCACGGTATTTAAGGCCATGGCCAGAGGAGGAGCAAATGTAATTGTTGTTGAGTCCTAGAATTTTAAGTGAGAAGTTTTGACATTCTCCCTGTTGAAATTGGAAATTTTCTTATAAATTAGGATAAAGCTTAAATTATAGTGAGAGAATCACGATATCTGAACCCAGGGTAAAGTAAGCACAACCTGGGAAGAATATATTCTGGAAATGTAAACACAAGTAGGATGTGATGCATAATTAATTCTTATTTAAAAAGGTAGATGGAGAATAATTTAAAGATGCTCTAGTTGAGACAGTGTTCTCATTTTCTTTCCCTTGATTCACCAATATTTAAGTCCACCAGCTGCACACCTATACAAACATGTTTTCAATCAGTGAGAATGGCAGAACCTACTGAGATGAAGTTGTTTGCACCATTCAAATGGCCTGGTTCTAGTTTTCTATACATTAACATTCATGTTGGTTCAAAATTAAACTTACCTTTTATAGTTTTCTAAACTACACCTACTGCGTCCAGCCTCCCATCATCTCCCTATGCTGTGTGTCTCTTCAGAGGACAGGGACACGTAGAAGTCAGTGAAACCACTGTGGTGTCCCATGTCTGCCATTTACCGAAAGGTCCATTTCTATTGGAGCCGGAGGTGGCGAAGCAGTCAGCTGCTCTGTTTCTTATTATCCTCAGTTGTGAAATGACAGTAGTATTGGCAACTTACTCTCTTGTTCACTGTGCAGACTAAAATTTTTAATAAATAACAACTTCAACATCTTCAACAGCTCATTAGTGATGACCATCACCATTTCCAAGATCATTTTATTAGTAAAGTGCTTCAGAGACTTCTAAATATATGTCACTTAATTTAGTGCCTAAAGTGGCCCTGCATCAAATTGATGACTAAGGCACAGAGGATTTAAATAACTTGAATAATGTCTATAACTAGGAAGGACGGCAATAACGGATGCACACAAAAATGTGGGTAGCCTTGTTTTTAACCACTGCATTTAACTTTGCCTGATGCCCAATAAATACTAAATAAATGTCTATTACCAATGTCTAATAATAAGTAATAATATATGTATAATGATAAATATCTATTATTTTCACTCTTATTAAGTAGCTTTCACTCTTATCTAGTAGCTGCTTGTAGACATCAATGTTTACCTCAATCCAAAGACTGCATAAACAATATACCTATGCCTCTTAACAAACTTCCAGGAGACTCCACGTATAATGTCCTGTTAACTGTCATCAAACCTAGTCAGCTATAATATTAAACAGATGCCACAAGGTAACTCCCCCACTACATGGCAGACTCAGACTGAAAACAGAATTTTTCTGATCCCTGATATGTTCTTTCCCCTATATTACAGGAATCTCACGGTCCTTATTATATATTCATAAAGAATGCCCCTTTATTCCCACAATGACCTGGCTAAAATTGAGAAATTGTTAAATTGCTTTAATACATTTTGCACAAATGAGAAATATTCCAACAAAATATCTGACAAATGCTGAAAATTGGGCATTATTTTTCTGCTGTGCCTTTATAATAAGAACTAACATTTAACTTTCTTCAAACATTCACATCCCAGGAATCCTTTCCAAGTATTAGAAAACTTTGACTCATAAATGTTAAATCATTTTAAATTGTGGTAAAATAGAGGTGACATAAATTTTCCACCTTCACCATTGTTAAGTGTACAGTCAAGTGGTGGTAACTACATTCACATAGTTGGGCGACCATCTTCACACGCATCTCCAGAACTGTCCCTTTTGCAAAACTGAAAAGGTATACATTAAATAACTCCAAGTTCCTTCAACCCCTCAGCCTTTCCCTTCACTGTTAGTCTCTGTCTATATGAATTTATTCCAGGGACCCCACATAAATGAGTCATTTTGTGACTGGATTATTTTATAGTCTTGACCATACTGGACTCAAGATTAACTCAGTTTTAAGGATAATAAATAAAACCAAGAAACAATGTTAAATATCTATGCACATAATGAGAATGTCTAAATAAGTTTACAGGAACACCTTGATTTTTCCTGCTTCTTGGGTTTTCTAGGAACTGTTCTAGAGTGACAAGCTGGAGTTTCCTGTAACAGCGTGGAGAGAAATTTGGAGCATTTCTTCCTAAATCACTGTTGGGCGTGGCACATTAGTAAGCTGATACAGCCATAATGGTGACGACCCAACCCGACTTGACAAATCCTAAATGCTCACCTCATCCATCCATCCCAGCCACTTTTAAACATTTCTGTGCCCATCACCATAATAGAAAGCCAGGGCATCATTGCAGCTTGGAATCACTAAAGTTAATACTGCTGCTAGAATTATAATCGCAACATCTTACTTTTTCTCTTTATATTATCCCACTTTATTTTATTTTACAATTTTTTAGATTAATTGGCAAATAAAATATGTATGTTTAATGTGTACAACTTATAAAGAGATATACATATGCATACATATATACTTATACAAAGATAGTAAAATAATGACCACACGGTAAGGCAATTAAAATATCCTTTAGCACTGCTAGGTATCATTTTCCTTTATTCCTATGATTTTGATTACAGAAAACAGTTGAGTCTTGGGAACATGTCACTGCATGAAGTGACCAACCAAACAGGTGTCACTGAGTTCCTTCTCCTGGGATTCTCTGAGGACCCAAGGATGAAAACCCTCCATGGCTGCATGCTCCTCGTGGCTTACCTGGCAGCCCTGTTGGGAAATGGACTCATCATCACGCTCATTACTTGGGATCCTCAGCTTCACACACCCATGTACTTCTTCCTGAAGAACCTGTCACTCATAGATCTCTGCTACATCTCTGTCACAGTTCCCAAATTTGTTCTCAACACTTTAATGAAAAGGAACAAAATATCAT
This sequence comes from Smutsia gigantea, assembly GCA_032199065.1. Lineage (NCBI taxonomy): Eukaryota > Metazoa > Chordata > Mammalia > Pholidota > Manidae > Smutsia > Smutsia gigantea. The sequence goes on from JAVSCE010006189.1 coordinate 58,403, forward strand.
TCCTTGGATGCATTTTACAGGTGTTTTTCTTTGTTTGTTTTGTTTCTTCTGAATTATGCATCCTCACAGTGATGTCCTATGACCGCTATGTGGCCGTCTGCCGTCCGCTGCACTATGAGACCATCATGAACAAGGGGGCCTGCGTACAGATGGTGGTGGCTTCATACATCGCTGTGGGGGTCCATGGAGCCATGCACACAGCCGCAACATTTTCCACAACTTTTAGTTCCAATAAAATCCATCATTTCTTCTGTGATATTCCTCAGATTATTTTGATCTCGGACTCCAAAATGAACAAAAATGAAGCATCAGCGACAGAACTTGGTGCAAGTATCTCACTAATCTGTTTCCTCTCTACCTTATATTCCTATGTGCACATCTTCTCTGCTGTCTTCAGGATCTCCTCCCTGGAGGGCAGGTCCAAAGCCCTCTCCACCTGCCTCCCTCATCTGGGTGTTGTGACTGTATTTCTTTCAACAGCTGCCATAGCCTACCTGAAGCCAGCCTCTGAGTTGACGTCAGACCTAGATATCATTCTCTCTATGTTTTACACAGTGGTGCCTCCATCTTTGAATCCCATCATTTACAGCCTTAGAAACAAGGACATAAAAGTAACCCTGGCAAAAGTTCTTGGAATTGTACGATTTAAGTCAAATTAAATGTATTTGTTTATTTTAGAGAGAGGTCCCACCTTAATTCCAAGATATATCATTTTAAAATTTTACCATTAAATAATGGAGATGTATCTTAAAATTAATATAGTATCATACCCACTGGGGAGCAGTGATAGAAACAACATTGCGGAATGTTCTTCAGACACATGGAGGAAACAGAACCATCAGTGGAACACATCTTTTATGGCATGTTTGGTGTAGTGGCTGAATAACTTACTTAGCAATATTAATACAGACATTCAAAGTAATTCAGAATTCCTACTTGAAAAGACAACAGAAGGAGATATTAATAATAACACTTTTATTTAGTAAAATATTTTTGAAAAGTACATTGCATAAATGGTGTTCTTTATAAACAAAACCCACTGTAATTAGTGCATCCAGGCCCTCCACAAGCCAAAATGATTCTACAATTCAGGAAATAATATTGTCGTATGTATTTCCTAGATTTTCAGGTGATCTTACTGCTGTATCATTTCATGACCAAGGAAGCATGTCCATCTGTTCCCAGAATCTCAGATGCCCAGGGAGGCCCAAATATGACCCTGGCCCTTGACATCCAGACTGTAAGATTGAGAGATTCCATTTTATCTTTATCATATACTAGTGAAGTTCTTCTACCCATCCCAGGCTTATAGGAAAGGCAGGGGTGGGAGGGTATAAGGAAGTCTCCTTTCCACTAGCATTTTTATTTCTTTTCAGTAGAAGTATCCCTTACGATATACAATGTTATATTGGTTTTAATGTACACCACAGTGGTTCAACAATTCCCCATACTATTAAATTGTCTTCCTCCTGACACCAGCCTGGTGCCCAGGGAGGCTCCTGCACATGGTGATGAGGCTGCAGGCCACCGTGTGCTGTGCTCACTCACGGCTCCATATGCTGCTGACACCGTACGTTCTGATCTGCCTCACATGCCGCTGCTTCTGTGATTCCCTCTGCTCTTCATGTTGCTTTGCTTGTACAAAAATCCTCCATTGCAATTAGCTGTGAACATATAGTTATGTTCTGGGCAATGTCTGAGGTGAAGTGACATGAAACTTAAGAGACATGTCCTCATGGTGAGGGGCCCCTCCTCCTTCCTGCCCCATGGTGCTCACGGGAATGCGGCTGTGGTGTGGGGCCCTGGGAGGCATGCCCATGAGCCTGGCACCTTGGATATTCACTTAACTAATGATGAAGTAAGTCATTACATGGATTTTCAACAGGACCCTGCTGCTGTAAACTAGTTGTGCTCAGAAATTCCTGGACACATATTTCATATTGCAAACACTTGAGAAAAAAACCTACAAATGTGTTCCTATTGTGTATACAGAAAATTTTATGAAAATATTTTTCTATATCTTAAACATAAGAAAACTTGCCAGTTTCAACAAAATGGTTATACCCAGAAGACATTATGTTATGTGAAATGAGACATGCACAGAAAGACACATGTGTGATCTGACTTTTATGTCAAATCTAAAATAGTCAAACTCACAGAAGCAGAGAGTAAAATGGTGGTTCCCAGTGATGGAGGAAAGTGGAAAGTGGGCAGGTTATGGTCAAAGTTGACAAACTATCAGTCATGCAAAGGAATAATTCTGGAAATCCATTACAAATCCATACATAGCTAATATTGTACATTTAAAAATTGCTAAGAGAGTAGATGTTACATCAAATATTCTTACTGCAAAAAATAATAATCCTGAAAGGGGAATGAGGAGATGTGGGTAAAATGACAGAATTTCCAGAATCTTCCACCTGGCTTTAGTCCATTTACATATCAAAAAGGTGTTTCCTGCAGCATCCTCCTGCAGCTTCTGGAGCAGGAGGTGGAGAGATAAAGGCCATTCTTGCCTCTCCTCCATTCCTGGTACATAATTGGTATGGTGCCTGCCAGGAACGAAGGACCTACCAGTGGAATTCCTCCCAGAAGGGAAAAGCAGGAAGTAGAGAGTGCACCATGAGGACAGAGCATAAGCAGTGGCCAGGGGAGATAGATGAGGCCCGCCCTAGATAGCAAGTTTGAGCATGCAGTGAGCAATAAAAAATGATTTCTGCCAAAATACCCTTCCTCTTGACTTATTTTAGTTTCACCTTTCATAGGGGACTTGCCCCAGGCAGGGAACAATCTTACCCCAACAGCTACATCTGGCATAGTTGGTAGGATCCACCCAACCTGAAATCTGTGTTCATGTTGCAATGTTTGGGCAATGAAGTAATTTTAAAATGTCATTATCCCACCACTTACCCAGAAGCTATTTTGGGGATCCTGTGCTTTCCAAAATTTTACCTATTTAAATCTGTAAAATACCTGCTGCCAATCTACTTCATCTCAGTGGATTAGACAGACTTTCTATGGAAAACAAGGTACTGAAGGTCTGCAGGTTTTCAAGAGCCTGCAATTAGTAGTTGCCCTGAGGCTTGTCAGCAATCCAAGCACATAGCCCTCCAGAAAGAGATCAACGAGCAAGTCAGAGAAGCCTGATGCACATTTCTTCATGTGGGTTTGCATAAAAATACGTCTGTGAGGAAGTATTCTCTGGAACACATTCAAGAAGAGGACTGAAGGTAGTGATACTGGTCTGTACATCAGCGTGCCTTTGTGCAAGTAATTCAAATGCACTACATTACATACAGCAGACATTTCATTCCATAGGAGCATAGTTTGTTCTTTCCGTTTTGGTTTGATGTATATCTTCTTAGTTTATCCTTTATCTCCAAGGAGAGACATAGACGACTTCGCAACTGCACAGAATTTCTCGTAATGAATTACTCAAGCTCCCAAGAGCTCCAAGTCTTTCAAGGCCTGTTGTTCCTACTGATTTATGTAGGACCTGTGACTGAAAATTTGATGGTCCCCTATCTTCACCTGCCAGTGGAGTCCCTTACAGGAAATTTCTCCTAGTTAGGCTTTGGTTACATCTCAGTATGTGATCACAAACCCATCATGAATTCTCTAATGGGCAGTGAATTGATTTCTTTCAAAGCACATGCGGCTCAATCTTCTCATTTATCTTCTTTGGATCCAGAGTTTTTATACCTTTTTTTCATTTCCTATGACTGCTCTGCCGCCATTCACAACCCCCTGTCTGTACTATAGACTCACCATAACCCCATACCTGTGTACACGGGCAGCTGGTGTCCAATCTTATGCCACTCACAAAATATGAACTCAAAATACAGTAAATGCTTAAATGGATGACATGAATCCATGAAACTCATAGAATAAAAATAATAGAGTGAGAATTCATCAAATGAGGAAGCTTCACTGCAAAGACAACACAAACAAAATAATCCAACAAAGAAATAGACAAAGTACATAAACAGGCAATTTTCCAAAGAAGAGATAAAAATGGACAACAGGTATTTAAAAAGATGCTATATATTACTAGTAATTAGGGAAAAGGAAATCAAAACTACAATAAAATATCAGCACACTGTCCTTCCCAGGTATGACCCTACACAGTACAATGAGGCTGAACCTACCTGCGTAACACAATGTCCCACTGCTAAAATATGCTGTTTACAATACACATTCAGTAAGTGTCCCATGTCAACAGTGCTATTTCCCTGTGTTCTTCATGACACTTGGCCATTACAAAAAAGCCTCCATTACAATTGTTTAAGAACATGTGATTACGTTCTGGGCAGTGTCAGAGGTGACGTGAGAGGAAACCTAAGGATATGTCCTCATGGTCAGGAGCCCCCTCTTCCTCCCACAAGTGGTGCTCATGGGAATATGGTGTGTGGTGTGAGGAGTATGTCATAGACATCCCCTTACCGAGGAGACAGTTGTCCATTGGGATTCCAAGGAAATGCCTACCTACATTCACCAAAAGACACGTCCAGTAATTTATGTTGCACAGACTAGAAACTAACACAATGCTGAAACCCAGTTAAACAGTTATGCTATGATTTACTGATGGTAACATTTACTAAAACAATATTGATTCAATCACAATCATAATAAAAAGATATATAAAAACAAACATCATAAGATGACACCATTAATAAAAGTCATAGAGTCATGCATACTAATTGACAGGTTGAAGTCATTCAATTGTTTCACCATGAAGGGTCAATGACTTAAGCTGGACAAAAATCATACTTTTGAAATTGTACCCTAAAGAATACACTCCAAAACTATTTGAACTAATATCTGAATTCAGGAAAGTTGCAGGATACAAAATTAATACACAGAAATCTGTTGTATTCATATACACTAATGATGACATAGCAGAAAGACAAACCAGGAAAACAATTCTATTCACAATTCCATCAAAAAAAAAAATACCCAGGAATAAACCTAACCAAGGAAGTGAAAGACCTATACCCTGAAAACTACAAGGCACTCCTAAGAGAAATTAAAAAGGACACTAATAAATGGAAATTCATCCCATGCTCTTGGGTACGAAGAATTAATACTGTCAAAATGGCCATCCTGCCTAAAGCAATCTGTAGATTCAATGCAATTCCTATCAAAATACCGACAGCATTTTTCAACAAACTGGAACAAATAGTTCTAAAATTCATATGGAATCACAACAAAACCCAAATAGCCAAGGCAATCCTGAGAAGGAAGAATAAATCAGGGGAAATTATGCTCCCCAACTTCAAGCTCAACTACAAAGCCACAGTAATCAAGACAGTTTGGTCCTGGCACAAGAACAGATCCATAACCTGAACATATATGGTCAATTAATATATGATAAAGGAACCATGGACACACAATGGGGAAATGACAGCCTCTTTAACTACTGGTGTTGGCAAAACTGGATATCTACATACAAAAGAATGAAACTGGATTACTGCCTAACTCCATTCACAAAAATAAGTTCACAATGGATCAAAGACCTGAAGGTAAGTCATGAAACCATAAAACTCTTAGAAGAAAACATAGGCAAATGATCTCTTGAATATAAACATGAGTAACTTTTTTATGAACAAATCTCCCCAGGCAAGGGAAACAAAAGCAAAAGTGAACAAGTGGGATTATATCAAGCTAAAAAGTTTCTCTAGAGCAAAGGACCCCATCAGTAGAACAAAAATACATCCTATAGTATGGGAGAATATATTCATAAATGACATATCTGATAAGGGGTTGACATCCAAAATATATAAAGAACACACATGCCTAAACAAACAAAAAGCAAATAACCTCATTAAAAAATGGGCAAAGAATCTTAACAGACACTTCTCCAAAGAAGAAATTCAGATGGCCAACAGGCACGTGAAAAGATGTTCCACATCGCTAATCATCAGAGAAATTCAAGTTAAAACCACAATGAGATATCACCTCACTCCAGTTAGGATGGACAACATCCAAAAGACAAAAAACAACAAGTTGGTGAGGATGTGGAGAAAGGGGAACACTCCTACACTGCTGGTAGGAATGTAAATTAATTCAACCATTGTGGAAAGCAATATGGAGGTTCCTCAAAAAACTAAAAATAGAAATACTATTTTACCCAGGAATTCCACTTCTAGGAATTTACCCTAAGAATGCACGATCCCAGATTCAAAAAGACAGATGCACCCCTATGTTTATCACAGCACTATTTACAATATCCAAGAAATGAAAGCAACCTAAGTATCCATCAGCAGATGAATGGATAAAGAAGAGGTGGTACATATACACAATGGAATATTATTCAGCCATAAGAAGAAAAGAAATCCTACCATTTGCAAGAACATTGATGGAGCTAGAGCGTATTATGCTCAGTGAAATAAGCCAGGTAGAGAAAGACAAGTGCCAGATGACTTCACTCATCTGTGGAGTATAAGAACAAAGCAAAAACTGAAGGAACAAAACAGCAGAAGACTAACAGAACCCAAGAATGGACTAACAGTTATCAAACCGAAAGAGCCTGGGGAGGGTGGATGTGAAGGGAGGGATAAGGTGATTAAGGGGCATTAAGATTAGCACACATTATATAGATGGGGCACGGGGAAGAAAGTATAGCACAGAGAAGACAAGTAGTGACTCTATAGCATCTTACTACACTGATGGACAGTGACCGTAGTGGGGTATGTGGTGGGCACTTAATAATGGGGTGAGTGTACCCCTATGTTTATTGCAGCACTATTTACAATAGCCAAGAAATGGAAGCAACCTAAGTGTCCATCAGTAGATGAATGGATAAAGAAGAGGTCGTACACACACACAATGGAATATTATTCATTCATAAGAAGAAAAGAAATCCTACCATTTGCAAGAACATTGATGGAGCTAGAGCGTATTATGTTCAGTGAAATAAGCCAGGTAGAGAGAGACAAGTGCCAGATGACTTCACTCATCTGTGGAGTATAAGAACAAAGCAAAAACTGAAGGAACAAAACAGCAGCAGACTAACAGAACCCAAGAATGGACTAACAGTTATCAAAGGGAAAGAGCCTGGGGAGGGTGGATGTGAAGGGAGGGATAAGGTGATTAAGGGGCATTAAGATTAGCACACATTATATAGGTGGGGCACGGGGAAGAAAGTATAGCACAGAGAAGACAAGTAGTGACTCTATAGCATCTTACTACACTGATGGACAGTGACCGTAGTGGGGTATGTGGTGGGCACTTAATAATGGGGTGAGTGTACCCCTATGTTTATTGCACCACTATTTACAATAGCCAAGAAATGGAAACAACCTAAGTGTCCATCAGTAGATGAATGGATAAAGAAGATGTGGTACATATACACAATGGAATATTATGCAGCCATAAGAAGAAAACAAATCCTACCATTTGCAACAACATGGACGGAGCTAGAGGGTATTATGCTCAGTGAAATAAGCCAAGCCGAAAAACACAAGTATCAAATGATTTCACTCATATGTGGAGTATAAGAACAAAGAAAAAATACTGAAGGAACAAAACAGCAGCAGACTCACAGAACCCAAGAACGGACTAATAGTTACCAAAGGGAAAGGGACTGGGGAAAATGGGCGGGAAGGGAGGGATAAGAGGGAAAAAGGGGCATTACGATTAGCAGATGTAATGTTGGGGGGGCACGGGGAGGGCAGTACAACTCAGAGAAGACAAGTAGTGATTCTATAGCACCTCACTACGCTGATGGACAGTGACTGTAATGGGGTTGGTGGGGGGGACCTGATGAAGGGGTAGTTTAATAATCGTAATATTGCACATGTAATTGTAAATTAATGATAATAAAATAAATTAAATTAAAAAAAAATAATAATAATGGGGTGAGTGTAGTAACCACAATGTTGCACATCTGATTGTATATCAACTATACCTAAATAAAAAAAGACTATAATATGCAAAACATCCAAGGAAGCCAGGCTCTCTCTTTCTTTAAATTTGATACATCTACTCTCGCATTCATCACTCATTTTAGAAAATGTTCAATAACCACGGAAATATTACGGTTTAGTATATTCATTCCTGGAAGCCTTCCAAGATGCAGGATACAAAGAACCAGAACTTATTTTCCTTCTACATAAACATACACCAAATCTACTCCTACACACAGAGAAAATCATCCTTTGGAAGAAATGAGGCCTGAGCAGACTCACGGGCAGACAGCGTGGGATAAATGACCATATAAATAATGGCAGGAGAGATGGAGACATTACAAAGGGAGACCCACCTCCAATTCAGCCCTTCAGTAAGGAGGCATATCACTGAGGGACTAAAGCACAGATTGGTCTGCCCTGGGTCAGATAAAACTCACACTTTAGAGGAGAGTGTTTAAGAGACTAACACATTATTAGTGAAGGTAACAGATTTTTCACTACACCACCTGCCAAATGGGGGGGAACTGCTAGAACTCTCTTCAGGACCTGAGTCTCCGGTGAGTGCCAATGTTCATGTCATCTCACACACATCATTGCACTGTCTCCAGCCTTCACATCCTATTTTCTCTTAAACCCACTCTGACCAATCAGTATCCCCAATACTGCACCATCATCAAGGAGCATAAGTACACCTCTCATCAAGACAGTGGATGACCTTCAAATTGTTAATTCTAGTAGTTGATTTTCAGTGCACAGCTTACCCGGTCAATCACCATGAGAATATCAGCATGCCAGTGCCTCCTATCACATTGAAATAGCTTCTGAAATTTTCTCCCAGAACCATGGAAACAGTAGTATTTCCATGGTTATTGAAATCAGTTAGATATATCCTGGTTTGTTAGATCTTGAAACCTTCAAAGCACCCGCCCTTAAATGCCGGCAACTCAGGAATAGACAAATGACCAAAAAAAGGTGGGAAAGCACTGGAAATCTCATCTCACAATATAATATCAGCAAAGCTCAATAAGCAAATGACAAGAAAATCCAAAAATTATAATTACATAATTAAAAATAAGATTAAAAATGCTGAATTTGGCAAGGAAGTGCTGCAACAAGAACTCTCATTCTCCTTTGGTGACATTGTGAGAAGATGCCACAATGTCTCTTTAAATGAATGGCAGTTACTTATGAAATAAACACATGCAGCACAATTCTGTTCCTAAGTATTAACCAAGGGAAAGGAGCCTATTTGAATAAAAGCCTTATAAATAAATGTTCATAAAATATTATTTATAATAGCCCCAAAATGTAAGTAACCCATGTATCTGTCAATCGAAGAATCAACAAATTCTGGTACATTCCCACAGTGTCTTCCTACCAGCCACATTAAAAAAGGGAAACAAAAAGCAAACTCTACTGACATCAGCAACAAATAGGTGAGTATCAAAATGTTATTTGGACTAAAAAATCATATGGTGAAGTCCACATATATGAAGATCAGACCAGACTATTCTGTAATCCTTAATAGATCTTGTTTATGAAGGGAAGACATAGAGGGTAGCTGAGTTAGGGCCTCAGGAATACTTTGTGAAACAATTTCCTGTTATGGATTTGCACTGAACATGTGTATGTATTTTTGAAAACCCATCAAATGATAAGCTTCTAATGTACAAATAATAAAGGGTAACACAAAATGCGTCATATAAAAAAAAAGTAAAACACACTATAAACCTGGAGGGTGTTTCATGATGACAGAGTAGGAAGACATTAAATTCACCTCTTCCCACGAGTAGAGTAAATCCACAGGTTCACATGGAATAATTATCCACTGATGAAGACCTGAGAACTATACGAAAATCATCTCCACAGCAAAAGACAACATGTTGTATCAAGGTTAGGAGAGGCACAAACTTTTTCATGGAACCCCACCAAGATATACCGACCCTGCACACAAGAAGGATGCTAATATACGGCATTTTCAACTGAAGGGTTTGTGTTCCCCATCAGACACCCTGACCCTGGGTTTGGCACGAGTAGGACAAGCCCCTGATATATCTGGATTTAAAAATAAATAGGCATTGAGTCCAGGAAATTCATAGAACAATAGGGAACAAAGATTCTACTCTTGAAGGACTCATGACCAGACCCTGTCACCCTGAGGTCCAGTGCCAAACCAACAGAGTGAAAGGTGTCAAGAAGAAAAGCAAGGGAGACGCACGTACTCATTTTAAAGGCACTTCCAGAGAGGCAGGAAACTGCAAGGTCTTCACCCAGGGATGGACTCCCTGGTAAACAATATATTCTCAGTCTCATCCTACTATTGCATGGATGGAGGTGACAGACACCAAAGCCGAAAATTAATTAAAGAAAGACTATAATAAATATCAGAATGGAAATAAATGAAATACAGATCCAAAATGGACAAAAGAAAAAGATCAATGAAACTGATAACTGGTTCCTTGAAAAGTTAGATAAATTCTGTAAATGTCTGGCAAGACCAATGAAAAACAGAGAGAGACCAAATACAAAAAAAGAAATATGAAAATGTCGAAGTTACATCTGATGCCACAGAAAGGCAAAGGATCATATGAGATAACTATGAACAATATATGCCAAAAAATTAGAACACCTAGAAGAAATGGGTGAAATGTTAGAGACAGAAAATCTTCCAGGAATGAATTGTGAAGAAATAAAAAGTCTGAATAGGCTAATTAAAAGAATGAAATTGAATTACTAATTTAAAATAAGTAATTTTATTTTCAAAATAACAGATTTTATTTTATTATAAAATAGCAGATTACTTGTAAAACTGTCCAGTTCTATGCCTCCTAAAAATAAGGCCCATCACTGAACAGTTTTACAAGTACATTCTAGCAAACATGTAAAGGACAAACATGCATCCTTCACAAATTACTCCTAAAATATTTTAAATTAAGGAACATGTCCACAATTATTTTATATGGCTAGCATAACACTGATTACAAAATGAATGACTCTGCAAAGAAAATTCTTAGACAATATACTATGAACATAGATATGACGAACCTCAACAAATGAGTTAACTGAAATCAGCAATACATTAAAAATATCAGACACCACTATCAAATAGGTATTTCAAGGATGCGTGGATGGTTCAGATCTGTAGATCAATCAGTGAGGTACACACATGAACATAACGAAGGATGACAATTATATGATCATCTCAATAGATGCAGAAAAACCATATTTTAAAAAAACCAACATAAATTTATGATAAAAACTCTCAGCAAAGTGGGTATTGAAGAAACATTCTCCACAATTACAGTCCTATATATGTAAAACCTATTGCTAACTTCATTGTCAATGGCAAAGAAAAGCTGAAATATTTTCCTGTAAGATCAGGCATAAGATAAAGATGTCCAAACTGTCTACTTTTATTCCATATAGCATGGAAAGTCCTATCCACATCAATCAGACAAGAATCGAAATAAAATACATTCAAAGTGGAAAGGAAGCAATAGAACTGTCACCATTTGCAGATGACATTTGACTTTTTATGGGAAATCTTAAAGACTCCACCAAAACTCTGAGTTAATATGAATTAAGTCACAGGAAGGAGAACTGACATGCAGAAATCAGTTGTGTCACTATACAGTTGTAATTATCTGAAAGAACAATTAAGAAAGCAAACTCATTTACAACTGAAAAAAATAATATGATTTTTGAAAAACTTAACCATGAAGAGAATGGCCTGTGTATTAAAAACTAAAAGACATTGAGGTAATAAATTGAAAAAGACACAAATAATTTTTAAGATATTCCATGCTCATAGATTAGAAAAATTAATATTGTTAAAATAAAAATACTACACCAATTATCTACAGATTGAATGAAGTGCCTATCAAAATCCCAATTTCATATTTTGCATAAATAGGATAAACAAAACATCCTTACATTTTTATGGAACAAAAGAACCCAGATTGTCATAGAAATCTTGAGAAAGAACAAACCTGGATATAACATCCTCCCTGGTTTTAAACTACACTGTAAGCCTATAGTAACCAAAATAGTGTGGTATTTTCCTAAAAGGAAACACATACATCAATGAAGGGAATAGAAAGCCTGGATATAAACCCACATGCATGTGTGATCAGTATATGACAAAAGAGACAAGATACAGACATGGGATATTGAATAAATGAGGTTGGGAATACTGGACCGACACAAGAAAATAATGAAACTGCATTGCTGTCTTACACACATAACTTGAATTAATGCAAAATTAACTCAAAATGATGTCAACACTTCAACGTAAGACCTGAAATTGTTGAACTTCTAGGAAAAACCTTACGCAGTGAGCTCCTTGATATAGGTCTGGAAGATTATTCTTTCTGTATATGATACCAAAACAAAGGAACAAAAATACCTAGTCAACTAGCTTTTGTGTTGTTTTGTTTCAGCAGGTTAATACAATAAGCTGCCTATATTTCCAGGGCACAAATTGATAATGTACACAATCAAATGTACATACCTTAGAAATCCTTACCTCAAGTCAAAATACACATAAACATTACTCCCTATAGATTCCATGGGCCCTGTGGTCATCCCTCCATTTGGCTTTCCATGTCTCCCAAATCCCCAACCTCTGATTTCCTTTCTCTGACTATATATGTCTTCAAATTCTCTAGTTATACATAAATGAGACAGGTAATTGTTTTTGTTATGCTTCCTCACAGATCATGATAATTTTGAGTGTCATCCATGAGATTTTCTGAATCAATAGTTTATTCATTTATTGCAAAGTCATTTTTGAATGTAGGACATACCACACTTCATTTATCCATTCTCTGTTGATGGACATATGTATTGTTTCTAGTTTCAGCCGATTAAAAATAAACAACTGGAAAGCATTTCTGGTCAGGGGTTTCTGATTACCCTGCACAAATACTTATGTGTGGAAGGGGTATACTATATTATTTATCAATGTTCTACCTTTTAATGTGATTGCGTGATGAGAATTATATATCCATTATTCTTTACATCTTAGATAAAGTCTCTTATTGGATATATTACTTGCAAATATATTCTAAAAATCTGTGGTTTGTTTTGTGATGTGTTATTGGTTCTTTTTGCATCAAAGCAAACTTGCTCTGACTGCACAAAATCCAGTATTTCAGTAAATGACAAATGATATCTTACACAAAATAAACAAAAGTTCAAAAAACATGAAACAAAAGGTTGAACTTCTTAATTACCTTAATTATTCAAGGAATTTATGATTAACCTAATGAAAATATTACAAAGTATGAAGAAACTCACAGATGTTATCTTGTAGCTGTGAGTGTTCAGGTATCAGTTTCTGGGAAAGAAATGTCAAATCTTGAGGGAACTCCAGATCCCTGAACCCTGAAAATATGTCTGGGCTCTTTACCTGGGGACCTCAAGGACCTGAGGATTCTATGATAATTCTGGGATCGGTGAGCTGGGTGAGGAACAGTAGGAACAAATAGGCCAGTGGGAAAGGCTGGAACTTGAACCTGAGGATAGCAAGTATTTCCATGATGACTTCTTTTCTCAGCTCCCTGAGCTTCCGCTCAATGAACAGAATGCCAGACAACTTGAGATTTTCTCACAGAAGAGAATTTCCTTTTGATAGAAAGAAGAGGCTCTTTTTAATTCTCTGTGATGATTACAGCCTTCTTGGAAATGTTACACATGTGAAATGTGCATCTCACAGTTTCACACACTCTGGGGAGCTATTTCTAGATTTCCAAGCGGCGCATCCCCTCCTCAAACAATTTTCTCTGGAGTTGAATTTTATGTTCTTGATGTGATTCAGGCATTTTTATAAGCATTTCCTATTCATTACATATTTTCAAATAATACTCCTGTTTTTCATCATGTTAAGCAAAAAAAATAAAAGAACATTACATGTAAAATAATAATAAGCACATCTATTTCAGCAGGAGGAAATAATGATTACATCAAATTATTAATCCTTCCAGAAAACATTTGTTAATTCTCTTAGATTTTTAAAATAAGTCCCCGTGACTAGCACTAGATCCTAAGTTTAAAATATTACTATCTGTTTGGAATATAAATAAGTAATCTTTTTAAAAACCCTATGTAATATTAATTTTATTATAAAAGCAAAGAAACATGCACAATAAAGTAAGAAATTACCTCTATGGGTATATATTGTGTAAAATATAGAAATATTTTAAAGACCTAATATATAACTTTTAATTATGAAAATTCTTAATCTACACAACAGTTTTGTACAATGGCTCATAGGAAAGGTTTTGCATTTCCAGGTACTGACAAAAGTAACTTGGTAGCTCAGCACTAGGGATTTTAACTCTCTTGGAGGCTTCCTAGCTTAATGCTGAACTGCATTGCTAAACTGGTCTTTTTCCACCCATCCAGCATCACAAAAGAAATCCTTTTCCCTGAAGGAGACCTGTGGGTTTATTCCCTGGTTTGATTCCCAAGGTCCCTGACTTGCAACTGCCCCTTCTGGTCTGCTCCCTCCACCTCCTCCCCTGGGTGTTCTCCAAAGGACTTAGGAGAGACACCACAGCTTCAGAGCTGCAACCATGTGCCTTTCCTTAGGGATCCAGGAAGTGTTCTCTCAGTGAGAGGGTAAGTCAGTTCCCTCCAGTTCCAGTTGAGATACAAGCCAAATATTACTTCCTATTACAATAGATTAGAACAAATCTTTCTGGATGAAGGGCATCTCTGAAGATTGGAGAGTTCAAGTGACACATAAAATTGCTGTAATAAGGAAAGAGTCTATAGCAAAGCTTTTCAGACATCAATGCATGATCAAAATGTAAGTAACTTTTATTTAGCACTTTTGGATAGGATAAAATACTCCTTGTCTATAGAAAGGATTATTTTTCCAACATATTATCCACTACCAGAATATTATCTTTGTCAGGTAAGGAACAGTTTAAGTATTTTAGCTCTGGAATTAGTTTGACATACAGAATGGCAGTGTAGCAACCATAACCCAGTGCTCTTACGTAGAGGTGCCTTAGAATTTCTTCTGCCACCAGGAGAAGTGGTGTCCATTATCCCCAAAAAGGATACCAGCATTTCCACATTTCAGCGCTCAGATGCTGCGCATCAGGTAGCTTCCAACCCCAGTAGACCACATAGACTGGGAGCGGCTTGACCTGGGAATGAGGCTGCCCACGATCTTTGACAAATTATGCATCACTGGACAGTCATGATGTGGACCCCAGACACAGTAGTTTCTCAGCCACAAAAACAGTTGGTGCTGACGCATCAGACTAGGGGACTGAGTTATATTTGCAGGTTCATATACACATGCAGTTGAGGTCCAGATGAGATTTGGAAATCTATACATGTACTGAGGCATTGTCAGAAATGTTTCCATCATTTTCTTCAAACACTGCATATCATGGGAGAATCCTTTGTTATTTGTTTGGACTTTATAAAGCCATTTAAAGATGAGGAAATAACTGCTGTATTATATCTTAGATAATTAAGACAGAGACACTGAGCAAAAGTCAGGAACATTTTCTTAAAAGGCAACAGTATTTAAGGCCATGGCCAGAGGAGGAGCAAATGTAATTTTTGTTGAGTCCTAGAATTTTAAGTGAGATGTTTTGACATCCTCCCTATTGAAATTGGAAAATTTCTTATAAATTAGGATAAAGCTTAAATTATAGGGGGAGGATCATGATATCTGAACCCAGGGTAAAGTAAGCACAACCTGGGAAGAATATATGCTGGAAATGTAAACACAAGTACTATGTGATGCATAATTAAATCTTATTTAAAAAGACACAAGTGGAATAATTTAAAGATGCTCTAGTTGAGACAATGTTCTCATTTTCTTTCCCTTCATTCACCAATATTTAAGTCCACCAGCTGCACACCTATATAAACACGCTTTCCATCAGTGAGATCGGTAGGACCTACTGAGATGAAGTTGTTTCCACAACTCACATGGCCTGGTTCTAGTTTTCTATACTTTAACATTCATGTTGGATTAAAATTAAACTTATCTTTTATAGTTTTCGAAACTACATCTACTGCCTCCACCCTGCCAACATCTCCATATGCTGTGTGTCTCTTCAGAGGACAGGGACACTTAGAAGTCAGTGAAACCACTGTCGTGTCCCATCTCTGCCATTTACCGAATGGTCCTTTTATATTGCAGCCGGAGGTGGTGAAGCAGTCAGCTGCTCTGTTTCTTATTATCCTCAGTTGTGAAATGACAGTAGTATTGGCACCTTACTCTCTTGCTCACTGTGAAGACTAAAATTTTTAATAAATAACAACTTCAACATCTTCAACAGTCCATTAGTGATGATGACCATCACCATTTCCAAAATCATTTTATTAGTAAAGTGCTTCAGAGACTTCTAAATATGTCACTTAATTTAGTGCCTAAAGTGGCCCTGCATCAAATTGATGACTTAGGCACAGAGAGTTTAAGTAACTTGAAAAATGTCTATAACTAGGAAGGACGACAGTAAGGGATGCACACAAACATGTGGGTAGCCTTGTTTTTAACCACTACATTTAACTTTGCCTGATACCCAATAAATACCAAATAAATGTCTATTACTAATGTCTAATAATAAGTAATAATATATGTATAATGATAAATATCTATTATTTTCACTCTTATCTAGTAGGTGCTTGTAGACATCAATGTTTACCTCAATCCAAATACTGTATAAACAATATACCTATTCCTCTTAATAAACTTCCAGGAGACTCCACGTATAATATCCTGCTAACTGTCATCAAACCTAGTCACCTATAATATTAAACAGATGCCACAAGGTAACTCCCCCACTACATGGCAGACTCAGACTGAAAAGAGAATTTTTCTGATATCTGATCTGTTCTTTCCCCTATGTTACAGGTATCTCACGGTCCTTATTGTATATTGATAAAGAATTCACCTTTATTCCCACAATAACCTGGCTAAAATTGAGAAACTGATTAAACTTTTTAATATATTCTGCACAAATTAGAAACATTCCAACAAAATATCTGACAAATGCTGAAAATTGGGCATTATTTTTCTGCTGTGACTTTATAATCAGAGCTAACATTTACCTTTCTTCAAACATTCACATCCCAGGAATCCTTTGCAAGTGTTAGAAAACTTTGACTCATCAATGTTAAATTCATTTTAATTGTGGTAAAATAGAGGTGACATAAATTTTCCACCTTAACCATTGTTAAGTGTACAGTCAAATGGTGGTAACTACATTCGCATAGTTGGGCGAACATCTTCACACGCATCTCCAGAACTCTCCCTTTTTTCAAAACTGAAATGATATACATTAAATAACTCCAAGTTCCTTCATCCCCTCAGCCTTTCCCGTCACTGTTAGTCTCTATCTATATGAATTTATTCCCGGGACCCCATACAAATCAGTCATTTTGTGACTGGATTATTTTATACTCTTGACCATACTGTACTCAAGATTAACTCATGTTTAAAGGTAATAAATAAAACCAAGAAACAATGTTAAATATCTATGCACATAATGAGAATGTCTAAATAAGTTTCCAGGAACACCTTGATTTTTCCTGCTTCTTGGGTTTTCTTGGAACTGTTCTATAGTGACAAGCTGGAGTTTCCTGTAAGAGCGTGGAGAGAAATTTGGAGCATTTCTTCCTAAATCGCTGTTGGGCATTGCACATTAGTAAGCTGATACAGCAATAATGGTGATAACCCAACCGGACTTGACAGACCCTAAAAACTCACCTCATCCATCCATCCCAGCCATTTTTAAACATTTGTGTGCCCATCACCATAATAGAAAACCAGGGCATCATTGCAGCTTGGGATCACTAAAGTTAATTCTGCTGCTAGAATTATAACCTCAACATCTTATTTTTTTTCTTCAAATTATTCCACGTTATTTTATTTTACAATTTTTTAGATTAATTGGCAAATAAAATATGTATGTTTCATGTGTACAACTTATAAAGTGATATACATATGCATACATATATACTTATACATAGATAGTAAAATAATGACCACACGATAAGGTAATTAAATACCCTTTAGCACAGGTAGGTATCATTTTACTTTATTCCTATGATTTTGATTACAGAAAACAGTTGAGTCTTGGGAACATGTCACTGCATGAAGTGACCAACCAAACAGGTGTCACTGAGTTCCTTCTCCTGGGATTCTCTGAGGACCCGAGGATGCAAACCCTCCATGGCTGCCTGTTCCTCATGGTTTACCTGGCAGCCCTGTTGGGAAATGGGCTCATCATCACGCTCATTACGTGGGATCCTCAGCTTCACACACCCATGTACTTCTTCCTGAAGAACCTGTCACTCATAGATCTCTGCCACATCTCTGTCACTGTTCCTAAATTTGTTCTCAACACTTTAATGAAAAGGAACAAAATATCATTCCTTGGATGCATTTTACAGGTGTTTTTCTTTGTTTGTTTTGTTTCTGCTGAATTATGCATCCTCACAGTGATGTCCTATGACCGCTATGTGGCCGTCTGCCGTCCGCTGCACTATGAGACCGTCATGAAGAAGGGGGCCTGTGTACAGATGGTGGTGGCTTCATACATCAGTGCAGGGGTCATTGGAGCCATGCACACAGCCGCAACATTTTCCACAACTTTTAGTTCCAATAAAATCCATCACTTCTTCTGTGATATTCCTCAGATTATTTTGATCTCAGACTCGAAAATGAACAAAAATGAAGCATCAGCGACAGCACTTACCTCAAGTATCGCACTAGTTTGTTTCATCTCTATTTTATATTCCTATGTACACATCTTCTCTGCTGTCTTCAGGATCTCCTCCCTGGAGGGCAGGTCCAAAGCCCTCTCCACCTGCCTCCCTCATCTGGGTGTTGTGACTGTATTTCTTTCAACAGCTGCCTTGGCCTACCTGAAACCAGCCTCTGAGTTGACGTCAGACCTGGATATCATTCTTTCTATGTTTTACACAGTGGTGCCTCCATCTTTGAATCCCATCATTTACAGCCTTAGAAACAAGGACATAAAAGTAACCCTGGCAAAAGTTCTTGGAATTGTACGATTTAAGTCAAATTAAATGTATTTGATTATTTTAGAGAGAGGTCCCACCTTAATTCCAAGATACATCATTTTAAAATTTTACCATTAAATAATGGAGATGTATCTTAAAATTCATATAGTATCATACCCACTGGGGAGCAGTGATAGAAATGACATTGCGGAATGTTCTTCAGACACATGGAGGAAACAGAGCTATCGGTGGAACACATCTATTGTGGGATGTTTGGGGTAGTGGCTGAATAAATTACTTAGCAATATTAATACCGACATTCAAAATGATCTAGAATTCCTACTTGGAAAGCAAACATAAGAAGTTATTAATAATACCACTTTTAGTAAAATATTTTTGAAAAGTATATTGCATCAGTGGTGTTCTTTATAAACAAAACTCAATGTAATTAGTACACCCAGGGCCTCCACAAGCCAGAATGATTCTACAATTTAGGAAATAATATTGTCCTATACATTTCCTAGATTTTCAGGTGATCTGACTGCTGTATCATTTCATGACCAAGGAAGTATGTCCATCTGTTCCCAGAATCTCAGATGCCCAGAGAGGCCCAAATATGACCCTGGCCCTTGACATCCAGACTGTAAGATTGAGAGATTCCATTTTATCTTTATCATATACTAATGAAGTTCTTCTACCCATCCCAGGCTCATTAGGAAAGGCAGGGGTGGGTGGGTACAAGGAAGTCTCCTTTCCACTAGCATTTTTATTTCTTTTTAATTAAACTATCATGATATACAATGTTATATCGGTTTTAATGTACAACATAGTGGTTCAACAATTCCCCATATTATTAAATTGTCTTCCTCCTGACACCAGCCTGGTGCCCAAGGAGGCTCCTGCACATGGTGAGGAGGCTGCAGGCCACCCTGTGCTGCGCCCACTCACTGCTCCGCGTGCTGCTGACACCGCACGTCCTGATCTGCCTCACATGCCGCTGCTGCTGTGATTCCCTCTGCTCTTCATGATGCTTTGTTTGTACAAAAATCCTCCATTGCAATTAGCTGTGAACATATAGTTATGTTCTGGGCAATGTCTGAGGTGAAGTAGCATGAAACTTAAGAGACATGTCCTCATGGTCAGAAGCCCCCTCCTACATCCCCCCGTGGTGCTCATGGGAATGCGGCTCTGGTGTGGGGACCTGGGAGGCATGCCCATGAGCCTGGCACCCTGGATATTCACTTAACTGATGATGAAGTCATTACATGGATTTTCAACAGGACCCTGCTGCTGTAAACTAATTGTGCCCAGAAATTCCTGGTCACATAATTTTTATATTGCAAACACAAGAGAAAAAAACCTACAAATGTGTCCCTGTTGTATATACAGAAAATATTATGAAAATGTTTTTCTATATCTAAAACATAAGAAAACTTGCCAGTTTCAACAACATGGGTATACCCACAAGTCATTACGTTATGTGAAATGAGACATGCACAGAAAGACACGTGTGTGATCTGATTTTTATGTCAAATCTAAAATAGTCAAACTCACAGAAGCAGAGATTAAAATGGTGGTTCCCAGCGACGGGGGAAAGAGGAAAGTGGGCAGGTTATGGTCGAAGTTGACAAACTATAAGTCATGCAAATGAATAATTCTGGAAATCCATGATAAATCTATACATAGCTAATATTGTACACTTAAATATTGCTAAGGGAGTAGATGTTACATAAAATATTCTTATGGCAAAAAATAATAATACTGAAAGGGGAATGAGGAGATGTGGGTCAAATGACAGAATTTCCAGAATGTCCCACCTGGCTTTACGCCATTTACATATCAAAAAGTTGTTTCCTGTGGCATCCTCCTGCAGCTTCTAGGGCAGGAGGTGGAGAGATAAAGGCCATTCTTGCCTCTCCTCCATTCCTGGTACATGATTGCTCTGGTGTCTGCCAGGAAGGAAGGACCCACCAGTGGAATTCCTCCAAGAAGGGAAAAGCAGGAAGTAGAGAGTGCACCATGAGGACAGAGCAAAAACAGTGGCCAGGGGAGATAGATGAGGCCAGTCCTAGCTAGCAAGTTCGAGCATGCTGTGAGCAATAAAAAATGATTTCTGCCAAACTACCCTTCCTCTTGACTTACTTTAGTTTCACCTTCCACAGGGGAGTTGCCCCAAGCAGGGAACCCTCTTACCCCAAGAGCTGCATCTGGCATAGTTGGTAGGATCCAGCCAACCTGAAATCTGTGTTCATGTTGCAATGTTTGGGCAATGAAGTAATTTTAAAATGTCATTGTCCCACCACTTACCCAGAAGCTATTTTGATGATCTTGTGCTTTCCAAAATTTTACTTATTTAAATCCCTCTTAAAGTTTATCTGTAAAATACCTGCTGCCAATCTACTTCATCTCAGTGGATTGGACAGACTTTCTATGGAAAACAAGGCACTGAAGGTCTGCAGGTTTTCAAGAGCCTGCAATTAGTAGTTGCCCTGAGGCTTGTCAGCAATCCAAGCACATAGCCCTCCAGAAAGAGATCAATGAGCAAGTCAGAGAAGTCTGATGCACATTTCTTCACGTGGGTTTGCATAAAAATACGTCTGTGAGGAAGTATTCTCTGGAACACATTCAAGAAGAGGACTGAAGGGTAGTGATACGGGTCTGTACATCAGTGTGCCTTTGTGCAAGTAATTCAATGCAGTACATTGCATACAGCAGACATTTCATTCCATAGGAGCATAGTTTGTACTTTCCATTTTGGTTTGTAGTATTGTCTTCTTAGTTTATCCTTTGTCTCCAAGGAGAGACATAGAGGACTTCGCAACTGCACAGAATTTCTCGTAATGAATTACTCAAGCTCCCAGGAGCTCCAAGTCTTTCAAGGCCTGTTGTTCCTACTGATTTATGTAGGAACCCTGGCTGAAAATTTGCTGGTCCCCTATCTTCACCTGCCAGTGGAGTCCCTTATAGGACATTTGTCCTAGTTAGGCTTTGGTTACAACTCAGTATGCGATCACAAACCCATCATGAATTCTCTTTTGGGCAGTGAATTGATTTCTTTCAAAGCATATGCGGCTCAACCTTCTCCTTTATCTTCTTTGGATCCAGAGTTATTATTCCTTTTTTTCATTTCCTATGACTGCTCTGCTGCCATTGACAACCCTCTCTCTGTACTATGGACTCACCATAACCCCATATCTGTGTACACGGGCACCTGGTGTCCAATCTTATGCCACTCACAAAATTTGAACTCAAAATACAGTAAATGCTTAAATGGATGACATGAATCCATGAAACTCATAGAATAAAAAAAATAGAGTGAGAATTCATCAAATGAGGAAGCTTCACTGCAAAGACAACACAAACAAAATAATCCAACAAAGAAATAGACAAAGTACATAAACAGGCAATTTTCCAAAGAAGAGATAAAAATGGACAACAGGTATTTAAAAAGGTGCTATATATTACTAGTAATTAGGGAAAAGGAAATCAAAACTACAATAAAATATCAGCACACTGTCCTTCCCAGGTATGTCCCTCCACAGTACAATGAGGCTAAACCTACCTGTGTACCACACTGTCCCACTGCTACAATGTTGTTTACAATACACATTCAGTAAGTGTCCCATGTCAACAGTGCTATTTCCATGTTCTTCATGACACTTGGCCATTACAAAAAAGCCTCCATTACAATTGTTTAAGAACATGTGATTACGTTCTGGGCAATGTCAGAGGTGATGTGACAGGAAACATAAGGCATACGTCCTCATGGTCAGGAGCCCCCTCATCCTGCCCCCCCCATGGTGCTCACGGGAATGTGGTATGTGGTGTGGGGAGCATGCCATAGACATCCCCTTACCCAGGAGACAGCTGTTCCTTCGGATTCCAAGAGATATGCCTACCTGCATTCACCAAAAGACACATCCAGTAATTTCTGTTGCACAGACTAGAAAGTAACATAATGCTGAAACCCAGTTATACAGTTAGGCTATGATTTACTGATTGTAACATTTAGTAAAACAATATTGATTCAATCACAATCATAATAAGGACATCTATAAAAACAAACCACATAAGATGATTCCATTAATAAAAGACATAAAGTCATGCATACTAACTGACAGTTTGAAGTCATTCAATTGTTTCACCATGAAGGGTCAATGACTTAAAGTGGACAAAAATTATACTTTTGAAATTGTACACTGAATAATACACTCCAAAACTATTAGATCTAATGTCTGAATTCAGCAAAGTTGCAGGATACAAAATTAATACACAGAAATCTGTTGTATTCATATACACTAATGATGAACTAGCAGAAAGAGAAATCAGGAAAACAATTCCATTCACAATTCCAGCAAAAAGAATAAAATACCTAGGAATAAACCTAACGAAGGAAGTGAAAGACCTATACTCTGAAAACTACAAGGCACTCCTAAGAGAAATTAAAAAGGACACTAATAAGTGGAAAGTCATCCCATGCTCTTGGTTAGGAAGAATTAATATTGTCAAAATGGTCATTCTGCCTAAAGCAACCTAGAAATTCAGTGCAACCCCTCTCAAAATACCAACACCATTCTTCAACAAACTGGAACAAATAGTTCTAAAATTCATATGGAATCACAAAAAAACCCCAAATAGCCAAGGCAATCCTGAGAAGGAAGAATAAATCAGGGGAAATTATGCTCCCAAACTTCAAGCTCTACTACAAAGCCACAGTAATCAAGACAATTTGATCCTGGCTGAAGAACAGATGCAGAGACCAATGGAACAGACTAGAGTCCAGATATTAACCCAAGCATATATGGTCAATTAATATACAATAAAAGCGCCACGGACATATGATGGGAAAATGACAGTTTCTTCAACAGCTGGTGTTGGCAAAACTGTACAACCACATGTAAAAGAATGAAAGTGGATTACTGTCTAATGGTATAAATGAAGGTAAACTCAAAATAGATCAAAGACCTGAATGTAAGTCATGACACCATAAAACTCTTAGAAGAAAACATAGACAAAACTCTCTTGAATATAAACATGAACAGCTTTTTCAGAATATATCTCCGGGGTAAGGGAAAGAAAAGCAAAATTGAACAATCAGAACTATATCAAACTAAAAAGCTTCTGTATAGCAAAGAACGCCATCAGTAGAACAAAAAGGCATTATACAGTATGGGAGAATATATTCATAAATGACACATCTGATAAGGGGTTGACACCAAAAATATATAAAGAGCGCACATTCCTCACAACCAAAAAGCAAATAACCTGATTAAAAAATGGGTAGAGGATCTAAACAGACACTTTTTCGAAGAAGGAATTCAGATAACCAACAGGCACATGAAAAGATGTCCCACATCACTAATCATCAGAGGAATGCAAATTAAATCCACAATGAGTTATCACCTCACACTGGTTAGGATGGCCAACATCTAAAAGACAAACAACAACAAATCCTGCCAAGGAAGCTGAGAAAGGAGAAAACTCCTACACTGCCGGTGGGAATGTAAATTAGTTCAACCATTGTGGAAAGCAGTATGGAGGTTCCTCAGAAAACTAAAAATAGAAATGCCATTTGGGCCAGGAATTCCACTACTAGGAATTTACCCTAAGAAAACAGGACCATAGATTCAAAAAGACATATGCATCCCTATGTTTATCACAGTACTATTTACAATAGCCAAGAAATGGAAGCAACCTAAGTGTCCATCAGTAGATGAATGGATAAAGAAGATGTGGTACACACTCACAATGGAATTTTATTCATTCATAAGAAGAAAAGAAATCCTACCATTTGTAACAACATGGATGGAGCTAGAGGGTATTATGCCCAGCGAAATAAGCCAGGTAGAGAAAGACAAGTACCAAATGACTTCACTCATCTGTGGAGTATAAGAACAAAGCAAAAACTGAAGGAACAAAACAGCAGCAGACTAACAGAACCCAAGAATGGACTAACAGTTATCAAAGGGTTAGGGCCTGGGGAGGCTGGATGTGAAGGGAGGGATAAGGGGATTAAGGGGCATTATGATTAAAACACATTATATAGGTGGGGCACGGGGAAGGAAGTATAGCACAGAGAAGACAAGTAGTGACTCTATAGCATCTTACCACACTGATTGACAGTGACCATAGTGGGGTATGTGGTGTGGACTTGATAATGGGGCAAATGTAGTAACCACAATGTTGCTCATGTGATTGTATATGAATTATACCTTAATAAAAAAGAGTATAATATGCAAAACATGCAAGGAAGCCAGGCTCTGTCTTTCTTTGAAATTTGATACATCTACTCTCGCATTCATCACTCATTTTAGAAAATGTTCAATAACCATGGAAATATTACTGCTTAGTATATGCATTCCTGGAGGTCTTCCAAGATGCCGGACACAAAGAACCAGAACTTATCCTCCTTCAACATAAACACACAATAAGTCTACTCCTACACACAGAGAAAATCATCCTTTTTAAAGAAATGACGCCTGAGCGGACTTGTGGGCATACAGCGTGGGATAAATGACCACATAAATAATGGCAGGAGAGATGGAGACATTACAAAGGGAGACCCACCTCAAATTCAGCCCTTCAGAAAGGAGGCATATCACTGAGGGACTAGAGCACGGATTGGTCTGCCCTGGGTCAGATGAAACTCACACTTTAGAGGAGAGTGTTTAAGAGACTAACACATTATCAGTGAAGGAAACAGATTTTTCACTGCATCACCTGCCAAATGGGGGGGAACTGCTAGAACTCTCTTCAGGACCACAGTCTCTGGTGAGTGCCAACGTTCATGTCATCCCACACACATCATTGTACTGTCTCCAGCCTTCACATCCTATTTTCTCTTAAACCCACTCTAACGAATCAGTATCCCCAATACTGCACCATCATCAAGGAGCATCAGTACACCTCTCATCAAGAGAGTTGATGACCTTCAAATTGTTAATTCTAGTAGTTGATTTTCAGTGCACAGCTTACCCGGTCAATCACCATGAGAATATCAGCATGCCAGTTCCTCCTATCACATTGAAATAGCTTCTGAAATTTTCTCCCAGAACCATGGAAACAGTAATATTTCCATGGTTATTGAAATCAATTAGATATATCCTGGTTTGTTAGATCTTGAAACTTTCAAAGCACCTGCCCTTAAATGCTGGCAACTCAGGAACAGACAAATGACCAAATAAAGGTAGGAAAGCACTGGAAATCTCATCTCACAATATAATATCAGCAAAGCTCAATAAGCAAATGACAAGAAAATCCAAAAATTATAATTACATAATTAAAAATAAGATTAAAAATGCTGAATTTGGCAAGGAAGTGCTGCAACATGAACTCTCATTTCCCGTTGGTGACATTGTGAGAAGATGGCACAATGTCTCTTTAAATGAATGGCAGTTACTTATGAAATAAACACATGCAGCACAATTCTGTTCCTAAGTATTGACCAAGGGAAACGAGCCTATTTGAATAAAAGCCTTATAAATAAATGTTCATAAAATATTATTTATAATAGCCCCAAAATGTAAGTAACCCATGTATCTGTCAATCGAAGAATCAACAAATTCTGGCACATTCCCACAGTGTCTTCCTACCAGCCACATTAAAAAAGGGAAACAAAAAGCAAACTCTACTGACATCAGCAACAAATAGGTGAGTATCAAAATGTTATTTGGACTAAAAAATCATATGGTGAAGTCCACATATATGAAGATCAGACCAGACTATTCTGTAATCCTTAATAGATCTTGTTTATGAAGGGAGGATATAGACGGTAGCTCAGTTAGGGCCTCAGGAAAAAATTGTGAAACAATTCCCTGTTATGGATTTGCACTGACCATGGGTATGTATTTTTGAAAACCCAACAAATGATAAACTCCTAATGTACAAATAATAAAGGGTAAAACAAAATGGGTCATATAAAAAAATGTAAAA
Source organism: Smutsia gigantea (assembly GCA_032199065.1). Lineage (NCBI taxonomy): Eukaryota > Metazoa > Chordata > Mammalia > Pholidota > Manidae > Smutsia > Smutsia gigantea. The sequence goes on from JAVSCE010006189.1 coordinate 85,243, forward strand.
CACACTATAAACCTGGAGGGTGTTTCATGATGACAGAGTAGGAAGACCCTAAATTCACCTCTTCCCATGAGTAGAGTAAATCCACCACTTCACATGGAATACTTACCCACTGATGAAGACCTGAGAACTATACGAAAATCATCTCCACAGCAAAAGACAAAATGTGGTATCAAGGTTAGGAGATGCACAAAATTTTTCATGGAACCCCACACAGACGTACTGACCCTGCACACAAGAAGGATCCCAATATACGGCATTCTCAATTGAAGGGTTTATGTTCCCCATCAGACACACTGACCAGGCTTTGGGACGAGAAGGACAAGCCCCTGATATGTCTGGATTTAAAAGTAAATAGGCATTGAGTCCAGGAAAATCATAGAATTATAGGGAACAAAGATTCTATTCTTGAAGGACTCATGACCAGACCCTGTCACCCTGAGGTCCAGTGCCAAACCAACAGAGTGAAAGGTGTCAAGAAAATAAGCAAGTGAAGTTCACTTACTCATTTTAAAGGCACTTCCAGAGAGGCAGGAAACTGCAAGGTCTTCACCCAGGGATGGACTCCCTGGTAAACAATATATTCTCAGTCTCATCCTACTATTGCATGGATGGAGGTGACAGACACCAAAGCCGAAAATTAATTAAAGAAAGACTATAATAAATATCAGAATGGAAATAAATGAAATACAGATCCAAAATGGACAAAAGAAAAAGATCAATGAAACTGATAACTGGTTCCTTGAAAAGTTAGATAAATTCCGCAAATGTCTGGCAAGACCAATGAAAAACAGAGACCAAATAAACTAAAAGAGAAATATGAAAATGTCAAAGTTACAACTGTTGCCATAGAAAGGCAAAGGATCATAGGAGATTGCTATGAACAATATATGCCAAAAAATTAGAGCACCTGGAAGAAATGGGTGAAATGTTAGAGACAGAAAATCTTCCAAGAATGAATTGTCAAGAAATAAAGAGTTTGAATAGGCTAATTAAAAGAATGAAATTGAATTACTAATTTAAAATAAGTAATTTTATTTTCAAATAACAGATTTTATTTTATTATAAAATAACAGATTACTTGTAAAACTGTCCAGTTCTGTGCCTCCTAAAAATAAGGTCCATCACTGGACAGTTTTACAAGTAAATTCTACCTAACATGTAAAGGACAAACATGCATAATTCACAAATTACTCCTAAAATATTTTAAATTAAGGAACATGTCCAAAATTATTTTATATGGCTAGCATAACACTGATTACAAAATGAATGACTCTGCAAAGAAAATTCTAAGATAATATACCATGAACATAGACATGACAAACCTCAACAAATGAGTAAACTGAAATCAGCAATACATTAAAAATATCAGACACCACTATCAAATAGGTATTCCAAGGATGCGTGGAGGATGGTTCAAATCTGTAGATCAATCAGTGAGGTACACACATGAACAAAACAAAGGATGAAAATTATATGATCATCTCAATAGATGCAGAAAAACCATATTTTAAGAAAACCAACATCAATTTATGATAAAAACTCTCAGCAAAGTGGTTATTGAAGAAACATTTTCCACAATTACAGTCCTATATATGAAAAACCTACTGCTAACTTCATTGTCAAAGGCAAAAAAAGCTGAAAGATTTTCCTGTAAGATCAGGCATAAAATAAGGTTGTCCGAACTGTCTACTTTTATTCCATATAGCATGGAAAGTCCCATCCACAGCAATCAGAAAAGAATAGAAATAAAATACATTCATAGTAGAAAGGAAGGAATGGAATTGTCACTATGTGCAGATGACATTTTACTTTATATGGGAAATCTTAAAGACTCCACCAAAACTATGAGTTAATATGAATTAAGTCACAGGATAGAGAACTGACATGCAGAAATAAGTTGTGTCACTACACAGTTGTAATTATATGAAAGAACAATTAAGAAAGCGAACTCATTTACAACTGAAAATAAATAATATGATTTTAAAAATTTAACCATGAAGAGAATGGCCTGTGTATTAAAAACTAAAAGACATTGAAGTAATAAATTGAAAAAGACACAAATAATTTTTAAGATATTCCATGCTCATAGATTAGAAAAATTAATATTATTAAAATAACCATATTAAACAAATTATCTACACATTGAATGAAGTGCCTATCAAAATCCCAATTTCATATTTTGCATAAATAGGATAAACAAAACATCCTACATTTTTATGGAACAAAAGAACCCAGATTGTCATAGAAATCTTAAGAAAGAACAAACCTGGATATAACATGCTCCCTGGTTTCAAACTACACTGTAAGCCCATAGTAACCAAAACAGTGTGGTATTTTCCTAAAGGGAAACACATACATCAGTGAAGGGAATAGAAAGCCTGGATATAAACCCGCATGTATATCTCATTAATATATGACAAAACAGACAAGATACAGACATGGGATACTGAATAAATGAGGTTGGGAATACTGGACTGCCACAAGAAAATAATGAAACTGCATTGCTCTCTTACACACATACTTGAATTAATGCAAAATTAACTCAAAATGATGTCAACACTTCAACGTAAGACCTGAAACCGTTGAACTCCTTGGAAAAACCTTAGGCAGTGTGCTCCTTGATAGAGGTCTGGAAGATTATGTTTTTTGTATATGATACCAAAACATAGGAACAAAAATACCTAGTCAACTAGCTTTTGTGTTGTTTTATTTTAGCAGGTTAATATACAATAACCTACATACATTTTCAGTGCACAAATTGATAATGTACACAATCAAACATACATACCTTAGAAATCCTTACCTCAAGTCAAAATACACATAAACATTACTCCCTATAGTTTTCTTGGGCCCTGTGGTCGTCCCTCCATTTGGCTTTCCATGTCTCCCAAATCCCCAACCTCTGATTTCCTTTCTCTGACTATATATGTCTTCAAATTCTCTAGTTATACATAAATGAGACAGGTAATTGTTTTTGTTATGCTTCCTCACAGATGATAATAATTTTGAGGGTCATCCATGAGATTTTCTGAATCAATAGTTTATTCATTTATTGCAAAGTCATTTTTGAATGTAGGACATACCACACTTCATTTATCCATTCTCTGTTGATGGACATATGTATTGTTTCTAGTTTCAGCCGATTAAAAATAAACTACTGGAAAGCATTTCTGGTCAGGGGTTTCTGATTACCCTGCATAAATACTTATGTGTGGAAGGGCTATACCATATTATTTATCAATGTTCTATGTTTCAATGTGATTGTGTAATGAGAATTATATATACATTCTTCTTTACATCTTAGATAAAGCCTCTTATTGGATATATTACTTGAAAATATTTTCTGAAAATCTGTGGTTTGTTTTGTGATGTGTTATTTGTTCTTTTTGCATCAAAGCAAACTTGTTTTGACTGCACAAAATCGAGGAGTATTTCAGTAAATGACAAATAATATCTTACACAAAATAAACAAAAGTTCAAAAAACATGAAACAAAAGGTTGAAATTCTTACTTATCTTAATTAATCAAGGAATTTATGATTAACCTAATGAAAATATTACAAAGTATGAAGAAACTCACAGATGTTATCTTGTAGCTGTGAGTGTTCAGGTATCAGTTTCTGGGAAAGCCGTGTCAAATCTTGAGGGAACTCCAGATCCCTGAACCCTGAAAATATGTCTGGGCTCTTTACCTGGGGACCTTAAGGACCAGAGGACTCTATGATAATTCTGGGATCGGTGAGCTGGGTGAGGAACAGTAGGAACAAATAGGCCCGTAGGAGAGACTGGAACTTGAACCTGAGGTTAGCAAGTATTTTCATGATGATTTCTTTTCTCAGCTCCCTGAGCTTCCTCTCAGTGGACACAATGCCAAACAACTTGAGAATATCCTACAGAAGAGAATTTCCTTTTGATAGAAAGAGGAGGCTCTTTCTAATTCTCTGTGATGACTATGGCCTTCTTGGAAATGTTACATATGTGAAATGTGGATCTCATAGATTCACACACTTTGGGGAGCTACTTCTAGATTTCCAAGCGGTGCATCCCCTCCTCAAACAATTTTATCTGTGGTTCAATTTTATGTTCTTGATGTGATTCAGGCATTTTTATAAGCATTTCCTATTCATTACATATTTTCAATTAATGCTCCTGTTTTCCATCATGTCAAGCAAAAAAAACAACAGAAGATGACATGTAAAATAATAATAAGCACATCTATTTCAGCAGGAGGAAATGATTACATCAAATTATTAATCCTTGCAGAAAACATTTTTAATTCTCTTAGATTTTTAAAATAAGTCCCCGTGACTAGCACTAGATCCTAATTTTAAAATATTAGTATGTGTTTGGAATATAAATAAATAAGTAAAATTAAAAAAAACCAATGCAATATTAATTTTATTACAAAAGCAAAGAAACAAGCACAATGAAGTAAGAAATTAGCTCGATGGGTATATATTGCGTAAAAAATGGAAACATTTTAAAGACCTAATATATAACTTTTAATTATAAAAATTCTTATTCTGGACAACAGCTTTTTTATAATGGCTCATAGAAAAGGTTTTGCATTTCCAGGTACTGATAAAAGTAACTTGGTACATCAGCACTAGGGATTTTAACTCTCTCGGAGGCTTCCTAGCTTAATGCTGAACTGCATTGCTAAACTGGACTTTTTCCACCCATCCAGCATCACAAAAGAAACCCTTTTCCCGGAAGCAGACCTGTGGGTTTATTAACTGGTTTGATTCTCCAGGTCCCTGACTTGCAACTTCCCCTTCTGGTCTGCTCCCTCCACCTCCTCTCCTGGGTGTTCTCCAAAGGACTTAGGGGAGACACCACAGCTTCAGAGCTGCAACCATGTGCCTTTTCTTAGGGATCCAGGAAGTGTTCTCTCAGTGAAAGGGTAAGTCAGTTCCCCCCAGTTCCAGTTGAGATAAGAGCCCAATATAACTTAATATTACAATAGATTAGAACAAATCTTTCTGGATGAAGAGAATCTCTGAAGATTGGAGAGTTCAAGTGACACATAAAATTGCTGTAATAAGGAAACAGTCTCTTTATAGCAAAGCTTTTCAGAGATCAATGCATGATCAAAATGTAAGTAACTTTTATTTAGCACTTTTGGATAGGATAAAATACTCCTTGTCTATAGAAAGGTTTATTTTTCTAACATATTATCCAGTTGAATGGTTAGGTGTGATCCTTTCATCTGATATGTAGATAGGTAGACCCTGATTCAAAACCTATATTTATTCTATAATGATCATGAGTTTTATTGAAAATTTCAATTATTTTGTCCCAGAAACAGTTAAAAGAGAAAAATACCAGAATCAAAAAAAAGATAGTTGTGAGCATAAGTAAAAGCAGACACACACACACATACACATGCAGGCATGCTAAGGCACACTCATATATGCATGAATAGGAAAGCATACTTAGGAATGTGGTATGGATAAAGCCATTTGTCAAAACATACACAAAAATACAGTAAGTAGTGTTTTTTCTGTCCCAATGAGTTTCCAAATATAACCAAAAATCATAAAGTTAAAAATCAAAACACCTCTCTTATATCCTGCAAAAACCTGTACTTTTTGTAACTTTGCCTATGTGTTCTTAAAACCATCTCCCAGTTTCATTTTTGAGAGTGAGTCTGTCAATATATTGTGTTTAATTTATGGGAAATATAGCAAACATTATAAATTAATGTTATATATTCAAAATATATTCAGATAAGTATGTTTTTATTCACATATAAATTAACCCCACATATAATTCTGTAAGCCAGAAAGTACAGTGACTTATGAGCGCTTGCCAATCAAAATTAAACATTAAGAAACATTTATCAAAATTATAATACAGGAAAAAGGGTTCCCTGTGATTATTTCTTTTTTCCAAGCCTCCTTAAAATAGATTTGGGGAGAAATAAATGTTGTTCCAGAAATCTGTTATAAAAAAATTTATCTGCCAAATGTATCCACATATTAGGGCTTTCCATATGTCTATTTCACAGCACCATCTCCATTACCAGATTATCTTTGTCAGACAATGAACAGTTTAAGTACTTTAGCTCTGGAATTAGTTTGACATACAGAATGGCAGTGTAGCAACTAAAACCCAGTGCTCTTATGTAGAGGCGCCTCAGTATTTCTTCTGCCACCAAGAGAAGTGGTGTCCAGGATCCACAAAAAGGACACCAGCATTTTCACATTTGAGCGCTCAGATGTTCCGGATCAGGTAGCTTCCAACCCCAGGAGACCACACAGAATGGGAGCGGCTTGACCTGGGATTGAGGCTGCCCACGATCTTTGACAAATTATGCATCACTGGACAGTCATGATCTGGACCCCAGACACACTAGCTTTCTAAGCCACAGAAATAGTTCGTGGTGACGCATCGGACTAGGGGACTAAGTTATATTTGCAGGTTCATATACACATGCAATTGAGGTCCAGATGAGATTTGGAAATCTATACATGTAATGAGGCATTATCAGAAATGTTTCCATCATTTTCTTCATGCACTCCATATCATGGAAGAATCCTTTTTTATTTGTTTGGACTTTAGAAACCCATTGAAAGATGAGGAAATAACTGCTGTATTATATCTTAGATAATTAAGACAGAGACACTGAGCAAAAGTCAGGAACATTTTCTTAAAAGGCAACAGTATTTAAGGCCATGGCCAGAGGAGGAGCAAATGCAATCTTCGTTGAGTCCTAGAGTTCTAAGTGAGAAGTTTTGACATTCTCCTTACTGAAACTGGTAAATTTCTTATAAACTGGATAAAGCTTAAATTCTAGGTGGAGGATCATGATATATGAACCCGGGGTAAAGTAAGCACAACCGGGGAAGAATATATTCTGGAAATGTAAACACAAGTACTATGTGATGCATAATTAATTCTTATTTAAAAAGACAGAAGTAGAATAATTTAAAGACGCTCTAGATGAGACAATGCTCTCATTTTCTTTCCCTTTATTCACCAATATTTAAGTCCACCAACTGCACACCTATATAAACACGCTTTCCGTCAGTGAGAACGGCAGGACCTACTGAGATGAAGTTGTTTCCACAACTCAGATGGCCTGGTTCTAGTTTTCTATACTTTAACATTCACGTTGGATTAAAATAAAACTTACCTTTTCAAGTTTTCTAAACTACATTTTGCCTCCACCCTGTTAACATCTCCCTATGCTGTGTGTCTCTTCAGAGGACAGGCACACTTTGAAGTCAGTGAAACCACTGTCGTGTCCCATCTCTGCCATTTATCAAATGGTCCTTTTCTATTAGAGCTGGAGGTGGCGAAGCAGGCAACTGCTCTGTGTCTTATTATCCTCTGTTGTGAAATGACAGTAGTACTGGCACCTTACTCTCTTGCTCACTGTGAAGACTAAAATTTTTAATAAATAACAACTTCAACATCTACAACAGTTCAATAGTGACGATGACATCACCATTTCCAACATCATTTTATTAGTAAAGTTCTTCAGAGACTTCTAAATATATGTCACTTAATTTAGTGCCTAAAGTGGCCCTGCATCAAATTGATGACTTAGGCACAGGGGGTTTAAGAAACTTGAAAAGTGTCTATAACTAGGAAGGACGGCAATAAGGGATGCACACAAAAATGTGGGTAGCCTTGTTTTTAACCACTGCATTTAACTTTGCCTGATGCGCAATAAATACTAAATAAATGTCTATTACCAATGTCTAGTAATAAGTAATAATATATGCATAATGATAAATATCTATTATTTTCACTCTTATTAAGTAGCTTTCACTCTTATCTAGTAGCTGCTTGTAGACATCAATGTTTACCTCAATCCAAACACTGTATAAACAATATACCTACTCCTCTTAATAACCTTCCAGGAGACTCCACGTATAATGTCCTGCTAACTGTCATCAAACCTAGTCACCTATAATATTAAACAGATGCCATAAGGTAACTCCCACACTACATGGCAGACTCAGACTGAAAACAGAATTTTTCTGATCCCTGATCTGTTCTTTCCCCTATGTTACAGGAATCTCACGGTCCTTATTATATATTAGAAAAGAATTCCACTTTATTCCCACAACGACCTGGCTAAAATTCAGAAATTGATTCAATTGCTTTAATACGTTCTGCACAAATGAGAAATATTCCAACAAAATATCTGACAAATGCTGAAAATTGGGCATTATTTTTCTGCTGTGACTTTATAATAAGAACTAACGTTTACCTTTCTTCAAACATTCACAGCCCAGGAATCCTTTCCAAGTGTTAGAAAACTTTGCCTCATCAATGTTAAATCATTTTTAATTGTGGTAAAATACAGGTGACATAAGTTTTCCACCTTTGCCATTGTTGAGTGTACAGTCAAGTGGTGGCAGCTACATTCACATATATGGGAGACCATCTTCACACGCATCTCCAGAACTGTCCCTTTTTGCAAAACTGAAATGATATACATTAAATAACTCCAAGTTCCTTCATCCCCTCAGCCTTTCCCATAACTGTTAGTCTCTGTCTATATGAATTAATTCCCGGCACCCCATACAAATCAGTCATTTTGTGACTGGATTATTTTATACTCTTGACCATACTGTACTCAAGATTAACTCTTGTTTAAAGATAATAAATAAAACCAAGAAACAATGTTAAATATCTATGCACATAATGAGAATGTCTAAATAAGTTTCCAGGAACACCTTGATTTTTCCTGCTTCTTGGGATTTCTTAGAACTGTTCTATAGTGACAAGCTCGAGTTTCCTGCAACAGCATGGAGAGAAATTTGCAGCATTTCTTTCTAAATCGCTGTTGGGCATGGCACATTAGGAAGCTGGTACAGCCATAATGGTGATAACCCCACCAGACATGACAAACCCTAAATGCTCACCTCATCCATCCATCCCGGCCACATTTTTTTTAAATAATTTATTTTGGATCATTAATCTACAATCACATGTGCAATATTATGATTATTAAACTACCCTCTTCATCAGGTCCCCCCGACCAACCCCAATACAGTCACTATCAGGATAGTGAGATGCTATAGAGTCACTACTTGTCTTCTCTGAGTTGTACAACCCTCCCCGTGCCCCCACCAATATTACATCTGCTAATCATAATGCCCCGCTTTCCCTCTTAAACCTCCCTTCCCACCCATCTTCCCCAGTCCCTTTCCCTTTGGTAACTATTAGTCCGTTCTTCGGTTCTGTGAGTCTGCGGCTGTTTTGTTCCTTCAGATTTTTTCTTTGTTCTTATTCTCCATATATGAGTGCAATCATTTGATACTTGTCTTTTTCGGCTTGGCTTATTTCCCTGAGCATAATATCCTCTAGCTCCATCCATGTTGTTGCAAATGGTAGGATTTCCTTTCTACTATGGCTGAATAATATTCCATTGTGTATATGTACCACTTCTTATCGATTCATATACTGATGGACACTTAGGTTGCTTCCATTGCTTGGCTATTGTAAATAGTGCTGCGATAAACATAGGGGTGCATCTGTCTTTTTCAAACTGGGCTGCTGCATTCTTAGGGTAAATTCCTAGGAGTGGAATTCCTGGGTCAAATGGTATTTCTATTTTGAGTTTTTTGAGGAACCTCCATACTGCTTTCCACAATGGTTGAACTAATTTGCATTCCCACCAGCAGTGTAGGAGGGTTCCCTTTTCTCCACATCCTTGCCAACATTTGTTGTTGTTTGTGTTTTGGATATTGGCCATCCTCACTGGTGTGAGGTGATATCTCATTGTGGTTTTAATCTGCATTTCTCTGATGATTAGTGATGTGGAGCATCTTTTCATGTGCCTGTTGGCCTTCTGAATTTCTTCTTTGGAGAAGTGTCTATTCATGTCCTCTGCCCATTTCTTAATTGGATTATTTGCTTTTTGTTTGTTGAGGTCTGTGAATTCTTTATATATTTTGGATGTCAACCCCTTATCGGATATGTCATTTATGAATATATTCTCACATACTGTAGGAAGTCTTTTGTTCTACCGGTGGTGTCCTTTGCTGTACAGAAGCTTTCCAGCTTCATATACTCCCAGTTGTTCATTTTTACTTTTGTTTCCCTTGCTCGGGGAGATATGTTCATGAAGAAGTCACTCATGTTTATGTCCAAGAGCTTTTTGCCTATATTTTTTTCTAAGAGTTTTATACTTTCATGACTTACATTCAGTTCTTTGATCTACCTTGAGTTTACCTTTGTGCATGGGGTTAGACAGTAGTTCGATTTCATTCTCTTACATGTAGCTGTCCTGTTTTTCCAACACCAGCTGCTGAAGAGGCTGTCATCTCCCCAATGTACATCCAAGGCTCCTTTATCAAATATTAATTGACTGTATATGTTTGGGTTGATGTTTGGATTTTCTATTCTGTTCCACTGATATGTGGGTCTGTTTTTGTGCCAATACCAAATTGTCTTGATTACTGTGGCTTTGTAGTAGAGCTTGACGTCAGGGAGTGTAATTCCCCCTGTTTTATTTCTCCTTCTCAGGATTGCTTTGGCTATTTGGGGTCTTTTGTGGTGCCATACGAGTTTTAGTATTATTTGTTCGAGTTCATTGAAGAAAGCTGTTGGTAGTTTGATAGGGATTGCATTGAATCTGTATATTACTTTGGGTAATATAGCCATTTTGACAATATTTATTCTTCCTAGCCAAGAGCATGGGATGCATTTTCACTTGTTAGTGTCCTCTTTAATTTCTCTTAGGAATGTCTTGTTGTTTTCAGAGTACAGGTCTTTCATTTCCTTTGTTTGGTTTATTCCTAGGTATTTTATTCTTTTTGATGCAATTGTGAATGGAATTTTTTTTCTGATTTCTCTTTCTGTTAGTTCAACATTAGAGTATAGGAAAGCAACAGATTTCTGTGTGTTAATCTTGTAACCTGCAAACTTTGCTGAATTCAGATATTAGTTCTAGTAATTTTGAGGTGGAGTCTTTAGGGATTTTGATGTACAATACCATGTCATCCACAAATAGTGACAATTTGACTTCTTCTTTACAAATCTGGATGCCTTGTATGTCTGTGCTTTGTCTGATTGCTGTGGCTAGGACCTCCAGTACTATGTTGAATAACAGTGGAGAGAGTGGGCATAGCTGTCTTGTTCCCGATCTTAGAGGAAAAGCTTTCAGCGTCTCGCCATTAAGTGTGGTGTTAGCTGTGGGTTTGTCATATATGGCCTTTATGATGTTGAGGTACTTGCCGTCTATACCCATTTTGTTGAGAATTTTAATCAGGAATGGATGCTGAATTTTGTCAAATGCTTTTTCAGCATCTATGGAGATGATCATGTGGTTTTTGTTCTTCTTTTTGTTGATGTGGTGGATGATGTTGATGGATTTTCGAATGTTGTACCATCCTTGCATCCCTGGGATGAATCCCACTTGATCATGGTGTATGATCCTCTTGACATATTTTTGAATTTGGTTTGCTAATATTTTGTTGAGTATTTTTGCATCCACATTCATCACGGATATTGGTCTGTAATTTTCTGTTTTGGTGACATCTTTGCCCGGTTTTGGTATTAGTGATGCTGGCTTCATAGAATGAGTTTGGAAGTGTTCCCTCCTCTTCTATTTTTTGGAAAACATTAAGGAGAATCGGTGTTATTTCTTCTCTATGTGTCTGGTAGAATTCAGAGGTGAATCCATCTTGTCTGGGGGTTATGTTCTTGGGGAGTTTTTTGATTACCGCTTCAATTCCGTTGCTGGTGATTGGTCTGTTTAGTTTTTCTGTTTCTTGTTTGGTCAGTTTTGGAAGGTTGTATTTTTCTAAAAAGTTGTCCATTTCTTCCAGGTTTTCCAGCTTGCTAGCATATTGATTCTCATAGTATTCTCTTATAATTCTTTGCATTTCTGTGGGATCCGTCGTGATTTTTCCTTTCTCATTTCTGATTCTGTTTTTTGCGTAGATTCTCTTTTTCTCGTAATGAGTCTGGCTAGGGGTTTATCTATTTTGTTTATTTTTTCAAAGAAGCAGCTCTTGGTTTCATTGATTTTTTTCTATTGTTTTGTTCTTCTCAATTTTATTTATTTCTTCTCTGATCTTTATTATGTCCCTCCTTCTGGTGACTTTGGGCCTCATTTGTTCTTCCTTTTCCAATTTCAGTAATTTTGTCTTTAGACTATTCATTTGGGAATGTTCTTCTTTCTTTAGATGGGCCTGGATTACAATATACTTTCCTCTTAGAACTGCCTTTGCTGCGTCCCATAGAAGCAGTGGCTTTGTGTTATTGTTGTCATTTGTCTCCATATACTCTTTGATTTCTGTTTTGACTTGGTCATTGACCCATTGATTAATTAGGAGAATGTTGTTAAGTCTCCATGAATTTGTGAGCCTTTTTGTTGTCTTTCTGAAGTTTAATTCTAGTTTAATACCTTTATGATCTGAGAAGTTGGTTGGTAGATTTTCAATATTTTCGATTTTACTGAGGTTCTTTTTGTGGCCTAGTATTTGGTCTATTCTGGAAAATGTTCCATGTGCACTTGAGAAGAATGTGTATCCTGTTGCTTTTGGGTGTAGAGTTCTGTAGATGTCTGTTAGGTCCATCTGTTCCAGTGTGTTGTTCAGTGCCTCTGTGTCTTTACTTATTTTCTGTCTGGTTGATCTGTCCTTTGGAGTGAGTGGTGTGTTGAAGTCACCTAAAATGAATGGATTGCTGTCTATTTCCTCCTTTAATTCTGTTAATATTTGTTTCACAAATGCCGGCGCTCCTGTGTTGGGTGCATATATATTTAAAATGGTTATATCCTCTTGTTGGACTGACCCCTTTATCATTATGTAATGTCCTTCTTTATCTCATGCTACTTTCTTCGTTTTGAAGTCTATTTTGCCTGATACAAGTACTGCAACACCTGCTTTTTTCTCCTTGTTATTTGCATGAAATATCTTTTTCCATCCCTTCACTTTTAATCTGGGGATATCTTTGCCCTTCAGGTGAGTTTCTTGTAGGCAGCATATAGATGGGTCTTGCTTTTTTATCCATTCTGTTACTCTGTTTCTTTTGATTGTTGCATTCAGTCCATTTACGCTTAGGGTGATTATCGAAAGATATATACTTATTGCCATTGCTGGCTTTAGATTCGTGGTTACCAAAGGATCAAGGGTTCCTTCTTTACTATCTAACAATCTAACATAACTTTCTTATTAAGGTATTGTAAACAAAGTCTGATGTTTCTTTATTTCTCTCCCTTCTTATTCTTCCTCCTCCATTCTTTATATACTAGGTGTTTTATTCTTTGCCTTTAGTTAGTGTTTGGATGGTCTGCTTTCTTTGCTATGATTTTATTTTCTCTGGTGACAGCTTTTTAGCCTTAGGAATGCTTCCCTCTGGAGCAGTTCCTTTAAGTTGTCCTGTAGAGGTGGGTTATGGGAGGCAAATTTTCTCAGCTTTCGCTTGTCTGGAAATTGTTTAATCCCTCCATCATATTTAAATGATAATCGTGCTGGATACAGTATTCTTGGTTCGAGGCCCTTCTGTTTCATTGCGTTAAATATATCATGCCATTCTCTTCCAGCCTGTAAGGTTTCTGTTGAGAAGTCTGATGTTAGTCTGATGGGTTTTCCTTTGAAGGTGATCTTTTTTCTTTCTCTAGCTGCCTTTAATACTCTGTCCTCATCTTTGATCTTGCCATTTTAATTATTATGTGTCTTGGTGTTGTTTTCCTGGGGTCCCTTGTGTTAGGAGATCTGTGGGCTTCCATGGACTGCGAGAGTATTTCCTTCCCCAGCATGGGGAAGTTTTCAGCAATTATTTCTTCAAAGACACTTTCTATCACTTTTTCTCTCTCTTCTTCCTCTAGTATTCCTATAATGCGAATATTGTTCTGTTTGGATTGGTCACACAGTTCTCTTAATATTCTTTCATTCCTAGGGATCCTTTTATCTCTCTCTGCCTCAGCTGCTCTGTGTTCTTCTTCCCTGATTTCTATTGCATTAACAGTCTCTTGCATCTCATCCATTCTACTGTGAGCCCATCGATGGCTTGTCTCATTTCTGCATTATCTTTCCTGACTTCCCTCACTTCCTTCCCTTAGTTCTTGCATATTTCTCTATAGATCCATCAGCATGGTTATGACTTTTATTCTGAATTCTTTTTAAGGAAGATGCTGCTTTTCCATCCTTTCAGGTTCCTTCTCAGAGGGTGTTTGGGTCTTGATTTTTGTCTGTATCATGTTCTTCTTTCTTGTCATGTTGATAGGAGTAGTCCCTGGTAGGTGCCACATATGTCAGCTGGACTCTTAAAGAAAAAAAGCAAGCCAAAAAAGAAGGAAGAGAAAGAAAAGACATAAAGAAGAAAGAAAGAAATGAAAGAAACGGAAGGTGAAAAAGGAAAAAGAAAAAGAAAAAAGGGGGCAAGAAATAGAGGAAACGAGCAAAAAAAAGAGGGGGGCAAGAAATAAAACAAAAGAGGGGGGGAAGGCAAGAAATAAAACAAACAAGCAAAAAAAAAACCCACCTGGAGTGGATTCTCTAAGCATGCTGTAGGTGTCGCTGTTGCTCCACTAATCCACAGTCACGGCCATGCCGCTTTTTGGCCAGGTTGGGAACGAATGGGAGGCTGTTTTTTTCTGTATAAAGTTCCAGCATGTCTGCCCCCTTCTCTCTGTCACCAGCAATGGGGACCGAAGTTCCCCAGGACTTCCAGCCTGCAGGGCTGAGCTCGCCAGGGCGATGGTGCTCCCTCACTGTGACCCCCGCCTGTCCGAGACCGCAGCAAATGGCACGCGCTTTTCTCGTGTCCCTGGGCACTGGCTGCACCATCCCGGCACGTTCCTGGCTCTAAACCTGCACCGTATGCCTCTCCAATGACGGATGCACCGCGCGATGTGTGTCACCACTCCCGGCGCAGACTACCGGGGCTATTTATTTCACGGACCTGCTCTTCCACTCCCTCCCTTCTCCGAATCCTCTCCTACCGCCAGTGCATTGGGATGGGGGAGTCCTCGGGTCATACCGGGTCGTGGCTAGGTATCTTATCCGCCTCTTGGGGTGCCAAGTCCTCTCGGGTGTAGCTGCATGCTGTGCACTTTCTTGTGTATTCTGGTCTTTCTTTTATGAGTGGTTGTATTTGCTGTATTTTCATAGATACATATAGTGTTGAGAGGAGATTTCTGCCACCCTGCTCACACCGCCATCTTCCCAGAAGTACCATCCCAGCCACTTTTAAACATTTGTGTGACCATCACCATAATTGAAAACCAGTGCATCATTGCTGCTTGGAATCACTAAAGGTAATTCTGCTGCTAGAATTATAACCTCAACATCTTATTTTTTTTCCTTAAATTACTCCACTTTATTTTACAATTTTTTAGATTAATTGGCAAATAAAATATGTGTTTAATGTGTACAACTTATAAAGAGAAATACATATGCATACATACATACTTATACAAAGATGGTAAAATAATGGACACATGATAAGGCAATTAAAATATCGTTTAGCACAGGTAGGTATCATTTTCCTTTATTCCTATGATTTTGATTACAGAAAACAGTTGAGTCTTGGGAACATGTCAACGCATGAAGTGACCAACCAAACAGGTATCACTGAGTTCCTTCTCCTGGGATTCTCTGAGGACCCGAGGATGCAAACCCTCCATGGCTGCCTATTCCTCGTGGCCTACCTGACAGCCCTGTTGGGAAGTGGACTCATCATCATGCTCATTACGTGGGATCCTCAGCTTCACACACCCATGTACTTCTTCCTGAAGAACCTGTCACTCATAGATCTCTGCTATATCTCTGTCACTGTTCCTAAATTTATTCTCAACACTCTGATGAAAAGGAACAAAATATCATTCCTTGGATGCATTTTACAGGTGTTTTTCTTTGTTTGTTTTGTTTCTGCTGAATTATGCATCCTCACAGTGATGTCCTATGACCGCTATGTGGCCATCTGCCATCCACTGCAATATGAGACCATCATGAACAAGGAGGCCTGTGTACAGATGGTGGTGGCTTCATACATCGCTGTGGGGGTCAATGGAGAAATGCACACAGCAGAAACATTTTCCACAACTTTTAGTTCCAATAAAATCCATCATTTCTTCTGTGATATTCCTCAGATTATTTTGATCTCAGACTCCAAAATGAACAAAAATGAAGCATCAGCGACAGCACTTAGTGCAAGTACCGCACTGGTTTGTTTCATCTCTATTTTATATTCCTATGTGCACATCTTCTCTGCTGTCTTCAGGATCTCCTCCCTGGAGGGCAGGTCCAAAGCCCTCTCCACCTGCCTCCCTCATCTGGGTGTTGTGACTGTATTTCTTTCAACAGCTGCCATAGCCTACCTGAAGCCAGCCTCTGAGATGACGTCGGATCTAGATATCATTCTCTTTATGTTTTACACAGTGGTGCCTCCATCTTTAAATCCCATCATTTACAGCCTTAGAAACAAGGACATAAAAGTAACCTTAGGAAGGGTTCTTGGAATTGTGCAATTTAAGTCAAATTAAATGTATTTGATTATTTTAGAGAGTGGACCCACCTTAGTTCCAAGATATATCACTTTTAAATTTTACCATTGAAATAATGGAGATGTATCTTAAAATTAATATAGTATCATACCCACTGGGGAGCAGTGATAGAAACGACATTGCGAAATGTTCTTCAGACACATGGAGGAAACGGAGCTACCAATGGAACACATCTATTATGGCATGTTTGGGGTAGTGGCTGAATACCTTACTTAGCAATATTAATACAGACATTGAAAGTAATCCAGAGTTCCTACTTGAAAAGCCAACAGAAGGAGATTTTAATAATACCACTTTTATTTAGTAAAATATTTTTGAAAAGTACATTGCACCAGTGGTGTTCTTTATAAACAAAACCCAATGTAATTAGTGCATCCAGGTCCTCCACAAGCCAGAATGATTCTACAATTCAGGAAATAATATTGTGCTATATATTTCCTAGATTTTCAGGTGATCTTACTGCTGTATCATTTCATGACCAAGGAAGCATGTCCATCTGTTCCCAGAATCTCAGATGCCCAGATAGGCCCAAACATGACCCTGGCCCTTGACATCCAGACTGTAAGATTGAGAGATTCCATTTGATCTTTATCATATACTAATGAAGTTCTTCTATCCATCCCAGGCTCATTAGGAAAGGCAGGGGTGGGTGGGTACAAGGAAGTCTCCTTTCCACTAGCATTTTTATTTCTTTTTAATTAAACTATCATGATATACAATGTTATATCGGTTTTAATGTACAACATAGTGGTTCAACAGTTGCCCATATTATTAAATTGTCTTCCTCCTGACACCAGCCCGGTGCCCAAGGAGGCTCCTGCACATGGTGAGGAGGCTGCAGGCCACCGTGTGCTGCGCTCACTCACTGCTCCGCGTGCTGCTGACACCGTACGTCCTGATCTGCCTCACATGCCGCTGCTTCTGTGATTCCCTCTGCTCTTCATGATGCTTTGTTTGTACAAAAAGCCTCCATTGCAATTAGCTGTGAACACGTAGTTATGTTCTGAGCAATGCCTGATGTGAAGTGGCATGAAACTTAAGAGACATGTCCTCATGGTCAGAAGCCCCCTCCTACATCCCCCCATGGTGCTCACGGGAATGTGGCTGCAGTGTGGGGCATTGGGGAGCATGCCATAGACATCCCCTTACCCAGGACACATCCGTCCCTTGGGATTCCAAGAGATATGCCTACCTGCATTCACCAAAAGACATGTCCAGTAATTTATGTTGCACAGACTAGAAACTAACACAATGCTGAAACCCAGTTAAACAGTTATGCTATGATTTACTGATGGTGACATTTAGTAAAACAATATTGATTCAATCACAATCATAATAAAAATATTTATAAAAATAAACCTCATAGGATGATTCCTTTAATAAAAGACAGAAAGTCATGCATACTAATTGACAGTTTGAAGTCATTCAACTGTTTCACCATGAAGGGTCAATGACTGAAAGTGTTCAAAAATTATACTTTTGAAATGGTACCCTCCAAAACTACTAGAACTAATATCTGAATACAGCAAAGGTGCAGGATAAAAAATTAATACACAGAAATCTGTTGTATTCCTCTACACTAATGATGAACTAGCAGAAAGAGAAACCAGGAAAATAATTCCATTCAAAATTCCATCAAAAAGAATAAAATACCCAGGAATAAACCTACCCAAGGAAGTGAAAGAGCTATACCCTGAAAACTACATGACATTCCTAAGAGAAATTAAAAAAGACACTAATAAAAGGAAAGTCATCCCATGCTCTTGGGTAGGAAGAATTCATATTGTCAAAATGGCCATCCTGCCTAAAGCAATCTACAGATTCAATGCAATCCCTATCAAAATACTGACAGCATTCTTCAATAAACTGGAACAAATAGTTCTAAAATTCATATGGAATCACAAAAAAAACCCAAATAAGCCAAGGCAATCCTGAGAAGGAAGAATAAATCAGAGGGAATTATGCTCCCCAACTTCAAGCTCTACTACAACGCCACAGTAATCAAGACAATTTGGTCCTGGCACAAGAACAGACCCATAACCCAAACATATATGGTCAATTAATATATGATAAAGAGCCATGGACACACAATGGGGATATGACAGCCTCTTCAACTACTGGTATTGGCAAAACTGGATATCTACATACAAAAGAATGAAACTGGATTACTGCCTAACTCCATACACAAAAAGAAGTTCGAAATGGATCAAAGACCTGAAGGTAAGTCATGAAAGCATAAAACTCTTAGATGAAAACATAGGCAAAAAAATCTCTTGAATATAAACATGAACAACTTTTTCATGAACAAATCTCCCCAGGCAAGGGAAACAAAAGGAAAAATGAACAAGTGCGATTATATCAAGCTAAAAAGTTTCTGTACAGCAAAGGACAGCATCAGTAGAACAAAAAGACATCCTATAGTATGGGAGAATATATTCATAAATGACATATCTGATAACGGGTTGACATCCAAAATATATAAAGAACACACATGCCTAAACAAACAAAAAGCAAATAACCTCATTAAAAAATGGGCAAAGAATCTCAACAGATACTTCTACCAAACAAGAAATTCAGATGGCCAACAGGCACATGAAAAGATGCTCCACATCACTAATCATCAGAGAAATTCAAGTTAAACCACAATGAGATATCACCTCACACCAGTTAAGATGGCCAACATCCAAAAGACAAACAACAAATGTTGGTGAGGATGTGGAGAAAGGGGAACCCTCCTACACTGCTGGTGGGAATGTAAATTAATTCCACCATTGTGGAAAGCAATATGGAAGTTCCTTAAAAAACAAAAATAGAAATACTATTTGACCCAGAATTCCAATTGTAGGAATTTACCCTAAGACTACAGGATCCCAGATTCAAAAAGACATATGCACCGCTGTGTTTATCACAGTACTATTTACAATAGCCAAGTAATGGAAGCAACCTAAGTGTCCATCAGCAGATGAATGGATAAAGAAGAGGTGGTACATATACACAATGGAATATTATTCAGCCAAAATAAGAAAATAAATCCTACCATTTGCAACAACATGGATTGAGCTACAGGGTATTATGTTCAGTGAAATAAGCCAGGCGGAGAAAGATAAGTACCAAATGATGTCACTCATCTGTGGAGTATAACAACAAAGCAAAAACTGAAGGAACAAAACAGCAGCAGACTCACAGAACCAAAAAACATAATAGATGAATGGATGAGGTGGAAGTGTGACATATGTAATGTAAAAGTATTCAGCCATAAAAAAGAAAGAAATGTTGCCATTTGCAACAACATGAATAGATCTAGAGGGCATTATGAACACTGAAAAAAGTCATTCAGCAAAAGACAAATGCCATTTGATTTCACTTATAAGAGGAATCTAATATAAAACAAAACAATATGAACAGAACTGCAGTAGTTATAAACATTGAGAAGGGACTGGAGTTTACAATGGGGAATGGTTTGGGATGGATGAGTGAAACTTGTGGAGGGAATAAATAGGAAAGAAAATCTCCATCATAATATAAATTAGTCACAAGGATGAAAGTAAAGTATAGTGAATATAGTCAATAATCCTGTAACAACTTCTTATGTTTACAGATAGGTAACTATATTATTTGGGAAGAGCACCTCATAATCTAGACAGTGGTTGAATCACTAATGTTGTAGTCTTGAAAATGATATAATATTGTATATCAACTATACATCAATAAAAATAAATTAATAAATACTCCTGTAAAAAATAATAAAACATATTTAATCTTTGGTGAAAGTAATAAAGAAATAGGCAAGTTACTACTGTAAGGTTTCAAGGAAGGCTTCTACTCTGTAGTAGATACATTTTGTTCTTCTTCATCTATGGTCAACATAAGGGTATCTTTACTTCACAAAATTCTGTTGACCCATTTTTATGGGATAATATATAAACAAGACATGATTAGAAATGTTATGCCAAAAATATAATGTATAGAAAAATAAAACACTGTTCCAAAACACAACTTTAAGAAAACTGGCATAAGAAATTAGTGGAAAAGAGAATGTTAGTGCATCTACTAACAAAGCTAAATTTTCAATTAAAAACAACCTAAATGAAAAATTCAAGATGAAATGATTGGATTCTAACAAACATTTAAAGGAGTTATTAATTCTGCTCATAGTATCAAAAATAACAAATTAACTTGTGTCACCTAATTTTTAAAAGTCTTACTAAAATGGGGAGTCAGGGCCACCTATGTTCTTATGAACAGCAACTATAATAAATACCAAACCGTAGGTGAATGGGAAATGTTGGCTTTTGTTCTAAATTCAAGAAAGAGAAAGTGACGGTATAACCTAAACTGGCTCTGAGCTTTATGAACCAGGAAATAACATGCGCATTCACAGCAAATACTGGACAATACAACGAGTGTGTTTGCTCTACACACAGGGATGCTCATCGCCAACAGCCCATTTATAAAATGTGAGAATACGTGTCCCTTCCGACAAAACACATGAATCGGGAGGACATTATACTAAGCGAAATAAGCCGGACACTGAAATCCAAATACCGTATGATCTCACTTTTATATGGAAACTAAAATAATTAAACTCCTAGAAGAGGGTAAAATGGAGGTAAGTAGGGGCGGGAAAGAGGGGAAATGGGCAGGTGATGGCCAAGGGGTGCCAACCCTCCGTGATGCAAGATGAATGCTTTCCTTTCTGGAGAGTCACCACACAGCACAGTGGCTATACGTAAAATACCTTATTACATACTGACGTTTGCTCAGGGGGGTGAGGAAACCCCCAGAGGTGATGAATGTGTCTGTGGCCTCATGGCAATGAAGGTTTCATGGGTAATTCTGATCCTCAAGGTCATGGAGTCATACATACCAAACATTATGTCCATCATACCTCAGTAAATTGATTTCTTAAAATTCTGTAGAACAAACTATTAGAATTAATATAATTCCATATACAGAAATCATTACAATATGAAAAGAAATTACCATTAGAAAATGATGTTTGAACATAATTTACATGACCAAAAATAAACCCTTAGAAATTCCCCACTGAAAATTCACAAGTCCTTACCCAGAAGCTATACTGCAAAAATTAGACACCTTCTTAACTGAAGCATATATTTTTTTCCTGGACTCAAAACTTGAATTCAAGTATACTCATTCAAGAAGATTTAATGTTCATCCTAAAGTTTACACAGAAAGTGAAAAGGCCAAGAATAAGGAAGTCTTAAACAAATTCAAAGGCTTGAGAATACTTAAAGATCTTGAGTATTTATATAATCCATTATCAAGACTTCTTATGCACATAAGTAGTTACAGTACTGGATCAGGGAGACACACGTAGATCAGATGAAAGAACAGAATTCAAAAACTGACCCACTCAGATATAGACAGTAGGTATATAACAAATGTGGTACTACAGAGACATGGGGGAATAGACCATCTTCTAAATAAATAATGGTGAATCAATCTCATAATGCTATGGAAGTAATTATTCTTGACCTCTATCTCCTGTCATGATCGAAAGGAAGACCATAGTAAAAGAGTATAGAAATGTAAAGAGCAAAATAATACACCATGTAGAAAATAGCAGAAATATATCTTCATGACCATATGGTTAGGAGTTTTTGACACTAAAAAAGACCCAGTTGTCATAATATTAGTAATTATAAATTTATATATATTAAATTTGATTAATTTTGAAAGATACCATGAAAATACAGACAAATAAGAAGCCACTCAAGGACAATCTACAAAGAGCTGCATAAATGGCACTGGTCTAAATACTGCCTTGTAGCTCCACGGGCACTACAAACTGACATACATTTGGGTATTTTCTCTAAACATCTCTTTTCCTTCATGACTAGAAGGTCAATGTGTTAGAATAACACACACACATGTTTATACACTTAGAGATTTACATAATCAATCCACCAATACTTCAGAATCTCTCAGATCTTGTGAGATCAGCCTTCTATTTCTCATGTTTAGAATGTCCAGAAAACAAGGAGACAAATATTCATTAAAGCAAACATGTTATGTGCATGCAGTTTCTATACCTGAAGCACTAGCTTAATATTAAAAAGACAAATTGAATGACTTGTGCATGGATTTTTCATATGTTGTCTCTAGAGCCCCTACAACTTCATGCACTTTACAACCTCACATTTATGAATGCTAATCACCCATTATGAAAGACAAAAATAAGCTACCTACATCATTTTGCTTAAAGAAAACAATTGCACATTCTCCTGATATTTGTAAATTACACTTCAGCCTCCTGAATACATATAAGATTTCCCAACTCTTTTCTTGTAGGCCATTGTCCTGGGAATAATGATATCTCATCTCCTTTACTAGTACTGAGTGAACTTGATAAAATTATCCAAGTTCCTTGTTTTACAGCATTGTAATTTAAATTGCATATGGCTTGTTTTAATAAAAAAAACTTTACCCTTAAGTGTCCATTTATGAAACATGTATTATCTATTCCTAGTTCATTCATACGTATCTTTTTTAAATACTTGCATCACCAGTTATGAAGATGTCTTAACCTGCAAGTTACATGCTGGTAAATAGGCAAGAACATTTAGAAACCCCCCATTATCTTTTCCAGAATATCAGCATTTACAGAATATACTTACTAAGGATTTACCAAGTGCCCTTAGAATATAACAATATATACAGCAACCAAGAGAAACCAGGCTTCTTCTTTATTTGAAATTTAATACATCTACTGTTGCATTCATCCCTCATTTTAGAAAATGCACTTAAGCTATGGAAACATTGCGTTTTACAATATTCATTCCTGGAGACAATCTAAGACTGTACCATACAAAGAGCCAGAACCCAACTTCTTGCTGCACATACATACAGCATATCTACTCTTACACACAGAGTAAATCGTCCTTAGGAAGAAATGATGCCTGAGCAGACACCTTCTATAAAATGTGGGATAAATGAAGAAATAAAAGACTCCAATTCAGACCTTCAATAAGGAGGCATATCACTGAGGGACTAGAGCACAGGTTGGCCTGCCCTGGGTTAGAAAATTCACAGTATAGAGGGTTTAAGAGGCTAACACACTATTAGTGAAGGTGATAGGTTTTTCACTTGTAGCACCGGCCAAATGGTGGCAGAATCCCTAGCACTGTCTTCTGGACCCGAGGCTCTGGTGAGTGCTAATGTTTATATCACCCCACACACATTATTGATTCCGTCTCCAATGCTCCCCTGGTATTTTCTCTTAAACCCACTCTGACCAGTCAATGTCCCCAATACCGCACCATATGCCTCTCATCAAGGCAGTTAATGACATTCAAATTGTTAATTCTAGTAGTTGATTTTCAGTCCACACCTTACCTGGTCAAGCACAATGGGAATATCAGCATGTCAGTTATTCATACCACACTGAAATATCTTCTGAAATTGTCTCCCAGAACAAACACTCCTGATTTGTCAGATTGAAACCATCAGAGCACCTGCCCTTAAATGTTTGCAACTCAGGAATAGACAAATAACAAATGTGGAAAAGGATTGGAAAACTCATCTCACAATACAGATGAGCAAAGCCCAATAAGCATACGACAATAATTCCCTTAAAATTATAATGACACTATCAAAAATGTTGAATTTGGCAAGGATGTGCTGCAACAAGAGCTCCCATTTCCGTTTGGTGGCATTGTGGGAAAATGTAACAATGTCTGTTTAAATTAATAGCTCTTACTTAACAAATAAACATACATGCAGAACGATTCTATTCCTAGGTATTGACCAATGGAAATAATCCCATATAAATATGGGGCTTCTAAAAGAATATTCATAAAACACTGCTAGAAAGAGCCCCAAACTGTAAGCTTCCCTTGTATCTGTCAGTAGAAGAATCAACAAATTCTTGTACATTCCCTCAGTGTCTTACTACGTAGCCACATTTAAAAAAGGAAAAAAAAAGAAAACTCTACAGATGTCAGAAACAATCATCAAAATGTTATTTGGACTGGAAAAATCATATGGTAAACTCCACATATATTAAGATCAGACCAAACTATTCTGGAAAAGAATCCCTAATACTTGTTGCTTATGAAGGGAAGATGTAGCGGGTGGCTGAGTTAGGGCCTCAGGAATGTTCTGTAAAACAATTTCCTGTTAATGGATTTGCACTGAACCTGTATATTTTTGAAAACCCATCAAATAATAAACTTCTAATGTACCAAAAATAAAGGTGAAAACAAAATGGTCATATGCCAAAATATAAACCACAAACTATAAATCTCCTGGAGAGTGTTTCAAGATGACAGAATAGGGAGACCTTAAATTTGCCTCCTCCCATGAACATAGTAAATTGACAGCCTTCACATGGGATAATTAACCAGCGATAAAGACCTCAGAATTCTATGAACATGACTGGGGTCCCAGAAAAAGAAGAGTGAGAAAAAGGAGTAGAAAACTAATTTTAAAATATGGCTGAAAATTTCTCTCACCTGGGGAAGGAAACATATTTTGATACCAGGGAAGGCTAGAGAATTCTAAACAAGATGAACCCAAAGACACATACAATGAAGTACCTTAAAATGAAATTGTCAATAGTTCCAAACCCAAACGTGAGGGCCAACGGTGAGATCTGCGTCAACGTGCTCAAGAAAGACTGGACAGCTGAGCTGGGCATCCGGCATGTGCTGCTGACCATCAAGTGCCACCAGATGCATCCGAACCCTGAGTCCGCCCTCAGCGAGCAGGCAGCCCGTGGGCTCCTGGAGGACTGCGAGGAGTGTGCGGCGCGCGCCCGCCTGCTCACCGAGATCCACGGGGCGTGGGCGGGGCGTGGGCGGGGCGTGGGCGGGGCGGGGCGGGGCGGGGCGGGTCCAGACACACGGGCCCTGGGCAGCGCAGACGCGGCCGCCTCCACCGACCCTGCGGCCCCTGGGGGTCCAGGAGGTGCCGAGGGCCCCATGGAAAAGAAGCACGCGGGCGAGCGTGATAAGAAGCTGGCGGCCAAGGAAAAGACGGACAAGAAGCGGGCGCTGCGGCGACTGTAGCGGGCCCCTCTCGCTCACCCCACCCCAACCCTCTACTCTGTCTCTAAGTTATTTAAATTATGGCTGGGGTGGGGGAGGGCTGGGGGACTGGGACCTGGAATTGTTTTTCCGAATAAAGCTGGAAAAGAAAAAAAAAAGCAGATGTTTTACCAGAAATGTTGCAGGCCAGAGGAGAGTGTCATGATATACCCAAATTGGAGAAAGCATTAAAAACTTCAAATACAGAATAATCTACCTGGCAAAGTGATCTTTAAGAATTGAAGATTAGATAAAGACTCAACACAACAAGTTAAAGTTACAGGAATTTGCAGGTGATCCAAGAGGGTGGTGTAGGAAGACCATAAACCACTGCCTTCCATGGACCCACCAAACCTGCACATACATACAGAACAATTCCTCCTGAAGACTAAATGATGGCTGGCAGTTTCTGCACAACAAAAATAAAGGAACCACAGAAAGGAGGATAGGAGAGACAGAGCCTCAGGAATGATGGTCAGCTCACTCTGTCACAGGGACCTGCATTACAGAGGTGTGTAACAAGGTGCATGGAAAGACTCACCTGCCCAGAGCTACAGGACGTAAAACAGTAGATTAAAGAGAAAGTAGCATCTGACAAATGGGGAGGAAATGCTGGGACTAACTCCAGTGTCAGATGTCAATAAGAACCATTCTTTACATTCTCCATCCATCTAGATACTGTTGGCAGGAACAGGCGCTGTAGCTGTCCTGCTAGCGCCATGTTAGCATGCTCCTTGCCCCTGGCCCTCAGCAGCTCCAGCTGTCCCCCAAATCCGGCCAGAGTACAACATGCCCTGAGTCCTTCTATATATGCCTAGCCTAGCCCTAGACATTCCAACAAGGTGGGATATGACACATTCCAGAAACACAAAATCCTAGAAAAGGCCCTGCTGTTCCAACACATCACCCCCATTTAGACATTCCCTGAGATCCCACACATTTGATAGATTCAGCAATAGCCACTCTGTCGTGGTGGCCCTGGCATGGAGCCTCCTGTTCCACTACTTTTCCAGCTACATTAGACTTCTCCAGCTACACTGGTCTTCAAAGGCAGACATGGAGCAGGATACCAAGAATGCCCTGTACAGAGCACACCAACACCAACTCCAGGGGAATCATCAGCGTTACCCAAGAAAAGCAAAATCTCAGTAGATGCAGAAAAAGTGTTTGACAAAATCAAGATCAATTTATGAAAAAAACACTCAATAAAGTGGGTGTTGAGAATGTTTAGGTGTAGAAGGGATTACCATAATATTTGTCAATGTCATAAGCTTTTTTCTGATTGTGTGTTGAGAATTATGTACCCATTCTTCTGTATATCTTAGATAAAGTCTCTTACTGGATATATTACTTGCAAATATTTTCTAAATATCTGTGCTTTGTTTTATGATATGTTGTTTATTTCTTCGTTTTGCATCAAGGCAAAAATTGTTTTGACAGCATAAAACTGAGTATTTCAGTAACTAACAAATAATATATTACACCAAATAGCAAAGGTTTAAATAATGACAAAACATGAAACAAATGGTTGAAATTCTTAATTTCCCTAATTATTCAAGGAATTTACGATTAACTTAAAGAAAATATTATGAAGTATGAAGAGGGAAGAGACTCATAGATGTTATCTTTTAACTGTGACTGTTCAGGTGTCAGGTTCTATGAAAGCCAAGTCAAACCTGAAGGGGACTCCAGATCCCTGAGCTCTCAAAATATGATTCTGCTCTTTGCCTGGGGGCCTCAGGGCCCAGAGCATTCTTTGATAATCCTGGGATCTGTGAGCTGGGCATGGAACAGTGGGAACAAAAGGGCCCCGTGGGAAAGGCTGGAACTTGAACTTGAAGGTAGCAAGTATTTTCCTGATGATTTCTTTTCTCAGCTACTTGGCTTCCTCTCCGTGGACAGAGGTGCCAAACAACTTGAGAATTTCCCACAGAAGAGAATCTCCTTCTGATAGAAAAAAGGGGTTCTCTCTAATTCTTTGTCCATGATTTCAGCCTTCTTGGACATGTTACATATCTGACATGTGCATCTCATAGTTCTGCACACTTTCGGAAGCTACTTACAGATTTCAAAGCAGTTCATTAACTTCTCAAAAAATTTTCTCTCAAGTTGAATTTTATGTTCTTAATGTGATTCAGTCAGTATTTTAAGTACTTCCTACTCATTACATATTTTTAATTATTACTCTTGTTTTCATCATTTTAAACAAAAAACAGAGAATAGATAAGGAAAATAAGAATAAGTACATCTATTTCAGCAGGAAGAAATAATAATTCATGAAATTGATAATCCCCACAGAAAATGTTATTTTTTCTAGATTTTTGAAATCACTTTTTGTAACTTGCAATAGACCCTAATTTAAAAATATTAATACCTGTCACTGAAATATAAATAAATCTTTTAAAACACTAGTTAATATAATTGTTATTATAAAACCCAATGAACAGGCACAATGAAGGCAGAAATTAGTTAAAATGGTTTCTTTAGTATATTTCACATACAAATACTCAGTTAAGAATATAACTGTGTAAGATGTAGAGACACTGTAACTGTAAAGACCTAATATTTAACTTTTACTCATAAAAATTCCTGCTCTAGACAACAGCTTTTTTTCGATTTTGGTATAATTAATATACAATCACATTAGCAACATTGTGGTTACCAGATTCCCCCCATTATCAAGTCCCCACCACATACCCCATTACAGTCACTGTCCATCAGTGTAGTAAGTTGCTATAGAGTCACTACTTGTCTTCTCTGTGTTGTACGGCCTTCCCCGTGCCCCCACCACCACATTATGTGTCCTGATGGTAATGCCCCTTTTCCCTCTTATCCCCCCCTTCCACCCATCCTCCCCAGTCCGTTTCCCTTTGGTAATTGTTAGTTCATTCTTCAGTTCTGTGAGTCGGCTGCTGTTTTGTTCCTTCAGTTTTTGCTTTGTTCTTATGCTCCACATATGAATGAAATCATTTGGTACTTGTTTTTCTCTGCCTGGCTTACTTCACTGAGCATAATACCCTATAGATCCATCCATGTTGTTGCAAAAGTGTAGGATTTGTTTTCTTCTTATTGCTGATAATATTCCATTGTGTATATGTACCACCTCTTCTTTATCCTTTCATCTACTGATGGACACATAGGTTACTTCCATTTCTTGGGTACTGTAATAGTGCTGCGATAAACATAGAGATGCATATGTCTTTTGAAACTGGGCTCCTGCATTCTTAGGATAAATTCCTAGAAGTGGAATTCCTGGGTCAAATGGTATTTCTATTTACAGTTTTTGAGGTACCTCCCTACTGCTTTCCACAATGGTTGAACTAATTTACATTCCCACCAGCAGTGTAGAAGGGTTCCCCTTTCTCTCCATCCTCCCCAGTATTTGTTTTTCCTTGTCTTTTCTATGTTTGCCATCCTAACTGATGTGAGGTGATATCTCATTGTGGTTTTAATTTGCATTTCTCTGATGATTAGCAATGTGGAGCATCTTTTCATGTGCCTTTTGGCCATCTGAATTTCTTCTTTGGAGAATTGTCTGTTCATATCCTCCACCCATTTTTTAATAGGGTTTTTTGCTTTCTGGGTGATGAGGCATGTGAGTTCTTTATATATTTTTTATGTTAATGCCTTGTCACATATGTCTTTTATGAATATATTCTCCCAAACTGTATGTAGGATACCTTTTGTTCTCTGATGGTGTCCTTTGCTGTACAGAAGCATTTTAGTTTGATGTAGTCCCATTTGTTCATTTTTGCATTTGTTTCCCTTGCCTGAGGAGATGAGTTCACGAAAATGTTGCTCATGTTTATATTCAGGAGATTTTTGCCTACATTTTCTTCTAAGAGTTTTATGGTTTCATGACTTACCTTCAGGTTTTTGATATATTCCGAGTTTACTTTTGTGTATGGAGTTAGACAATAATCCAGTTTCATTCTATTGCATGTAGCTGTCCAGTTTTGCCAACACCAGTTGTTGAGGAGGCTGTCATTTCCTCGTTGGTATATCCATGGCTCCTTTATCATATATGAATTGACTATATATGCTTGAGGTTTTATCTTTGTTCTCTATTCTGTTCCATTGATCTGTGGGTAGCAATGTTCTTTATTAAACAAAATCCAATGTAATTTTCAACCTGAGACTCCAGAAGCAGAATGATTCTACATTTTAGAAAACAGTATTGCTGCTCACATTTCTGTATTTTGGACGAATTTCTGCTTTATCACATCACAGAAAGTGGAAGCACATCCATCTATTCCCAGAATCTGTTCCCCAGCTGGTTTTGAGCGTGAACCCCTGACCACTGTTATTCAGACTGTCAGAGTGAAAGATCCTCTTACAACTTTATAATGTATAAGTGAAGGCTTCCTACCCCTTGTAGACTCACACATAAGTAAACATTGCAGGCATTGTAGGGTAGAGGGAAACCTCCTTCCTCCAGGTGTGCTTCTCCTTGAGAGTGGCCTGCTGCCCAAGCATGCCACTGTGCAGGACAGTCAGGCTAACGTGATCTGTGCAGTGTTGTCCCACTGCTCCAATATGTCGTTAACAGTACACTTGTCAGTAGAGCTGTGAAACTTAAGGGAGATGTCCTCATAGGGCAGGAGTCCACAACTTTCCCCCCATGGTGCTGACTGGAATGTGACTGAGTTGTGGAGATATTTGGGAGCATGCCCATGAGTATGGCATCCTGGACATCCACTGACCCATGACACAGCATTGTACGGTTTCCAACAGAAATTCCTATCGACATTCAGCAAAAGATACGGACACCAGTTTAACATTGCACAAACGGAAAAGTAACACAATGCTGAAAAACAGACAGCTAAATAATGATTTAATGGTGGTGACATTGAGAAAAGTAATATTGATTCAAACAATCATCATCATTAACAGAAGGGGACAGACATGAAGCAGAAATCTCAGGATGATTCCATTTATAAAAGACAAAAATATGCATACCAATTAATCATTTGAAGTCAATTTATTGTTTGTCCAGTTATGGGTAGCTTAATGACTGAAATGGGGCAACGTTGATTCTCTTGGGATGTATGGACACTTTTTCTTGATTTGGGTTCTGGTTAAAATGGTGTGTTAAGCTTGTTAAAATGATCAAGTCATATATTTATGACTTATTCCCTCATATTGTTATAATTTAATATAATGAAAAAAATCTACAAGTTTGTCCACAAGCAAAGAAAAAGGAGGAAGGAAATCTGTGTCAAAGTGAGTATCACACTGAAATGAGATGTAAGGCAAATACTCTGTCATGTTTCTCACAGGGTATACCGAAGTCATGATCAAAGACAAACATGTGGGTCTAGCTTTGCCCTTAGAAATTTTAAATGGATGGTAATCCATGGCCTAATTATTAACTTAAAATTTTGAAAAAACCACAGAAATTTATCACAAAATGAGTATAAACAGAATAAGAGAAATACTATCAGTAAAAAGCAAAGTAAAAAAGCTTAAAAATGAAACAAATCCTACCATTTGCAACAACATGGATGGAGCTAGAGGGTGTTACGCTCAGTGAAATAAGTAAGGCAGAGAAAGACAAGTACCAAATGATTTCCCTCATTTGTGCAGTATAACAACGAAGCAAAACTGAAAGAACAAAATAGCAGCACAGTCACAGACTGCAGGAAGCGCCTAAAAGTTACTAAAGGGGAGAGTTGGGGGAGGGCGGGTGGAAGGGGGGGAGAAGGGGATTGTGGGGTATCATGATTGGTGCACATGGTGTGTGTGGGTCACGGGGAAGACAGTGTAGCTCCGAGAAGACAAACAGGCACTCAGTGGCATCTGACTACACTGATGGACAGTGACTGCAATGGGGTATGGAGGGGACTTGATAATAAGGATGAATGTAATAACCACATTGTTTTTCTTGTGAAACCTTCATAAGAGTGTATATCAATGATACCTTAATAAAAAAAACTATATCACAAAAAAAGCTTACAAATGTTAAACATGGAAATAATATTGCAAATTTCAAAACACTAACAAAATTAAATCCCCGGGAAAATTGATGAAGGAATAAGCAAGTTACCACCTATTGCAAAGGTTCAAAGGGGGGTTTCTGTTTTGCTGTGTAGATGTGTCCTATTGCTCTATATGATCAGTATAGGAATATGTTTATTTCATTATATTGTATTGAGTTATACTTATTAGGTACTCAATTTTTATAGGAAAATATATCAAGAAGACATAATTAGAAATGTTATAACAAATACATAACATATTGGAAAAATAAAACACTATTTTAAATATCTTTACCTCAATTAACATTAGAAAATAATAGAAAAAAATATTTCTGCATCTATTAAATAAATCTAATTTTCAATTAAAAACATTCTAAATGAGAAGATTCAAGACATAAATATTTGTTAGAATTAAATAACAAAGACAAAGAAGATATCCCTACAGAATGAAGTAACAGCATAGAATATACGGTCAATTAGTTCTGTAACATTTTCTACACACACAGTAACTACACTAGTTGGGATGAGAATTTAATAATGTATATAACTGTTGAATAACTATGTTGCATACTTTAATCAATAAAATATTATACATCAACTATACTCAATAAAAATATATCAAAAAAGAATCAAAGCTATTTCAGTAAAATTCAACTATCCCTTCTAATTAAAAATGCCTCAGAAAAAAAGGAATGCTGGGACGATCTTTTTTCTGACAATAACTATAACAAACATCAAAGCAGGTAAATTTGAAATGTTTTCTTCTGTTTAGAATTGAAGAAAAAGACATGGATGGTATAATCTAAACTTGCTCTGAATTTCCTGGTCAATGTAATAAAATATAGAAAATATTATTTATAACAAACATGGGTAAAAAAGAAACAAAATTGCACCTATTGTGTATAATGAAAAATTATCAAAAATATTCCACCCCTAAAAAGGAGGGAAACCTGTTATTTGCAACAAAATGAATAAACCAGAAGACCTTGTGCTAAGTGCAATAGGCCAGACACCTAAGGGCAAATACTGTATAATCTCACTTTCAGGTAGAAAGTAAAATTGTCTAACTCATAGAAGCAGAGATTTAAATAGTATTCACCAGGAACTGGGGAGGGGGATGATGGCAAAAAGAGGTGGGTGATGGACAAAAACTGCAAACTTTCAGTCACACATGGTGAGTGAGTTTTGGAGATCCACCATACAGCATACGGTCTACAGCTAACAATACCCAATATGATGGAAGGTTTAGGGAAGACTGCGCTGTAACTGAATCCTTGCTGAGGCAATGTATTTAGGCTTATTAGTAGTCTGTTTCTTTCCCCAGTCTAACACTGATGGACAATCACTGTGTGAAATAGAGATTTTGAGAAGACAGAAACAGCCTGATAATTGAAGACTAAATTAAAACAAGGTGTTGTGACTATAAAGAGTATCTTCAAAAGCTGAGCGACCACAAATGGCACCAGGCGTTGCTGTGTTCGCCATGTGTATGATTTGCCACGAGTGTTTTGCATTTTGTAAGCATGTATGATTGCACGGTGTTGAATACTGACATAAGCAGTGTTTTCCATCTACTCTCATATTTTCAGGGGGAAAATATAATGGTTATTTTTCCAAAGATGCTAACTGTTGTTCTCTATAAAGATTTTTTCCCAATGTTTTAACATTTTTTCCCTTGAGAGAGAGAAATGTCCAATATAAAGTCAAATTGCTTCCATGAGAGAGTTTCCTTTTTAATATATAACATGATTCTTGATAGAAAGTGCTCTACAGCGTACATAAATATATGATATGGGGATAAGTTGGGAAAAAGTATCTGTAAATCATGTTTCAGATGACAGAAGAGGGTATGTGGCTGTGGACCATGGGTGGCTGGGGAAGTGTGCTGAGGCGCACGGGCTGCGTGCAAGGACCTGTGCGCTGCTTCAAGCAGAAACTTACTGAGCGGCCACCTGCTGAAAGGATGGTAGGTCTTGCTGGCAAACCCACTTAGGAAGCCAGTAAAACTTATCGTGAAAACACTCTTCTCTACTTACTGCCATGTCACCACTCACTAGCAGTCATCCACTGAAAAAGAAAGGAAACCTCTAGATCTAGATGATCTCCCAACATCATCTACTGACAAACATAATTTCAGTCAACAAAATTGAAATGTTTATGAGATCCAGGTTGTTTAACGCAAAGCAGTCCAGAATGGTATAAAATGGAGCTGAGAGGCAATACTGAGGATATAGAAGTGATTAGAGGATACATCACAGGCACTCCCTCCTCCACCCTGAATGCTCCCTTCAAGATTCAGAAATCACATACTCAGCACTGGCTTTTTCACGATAGAGGGAAAGTATCAATCTTATCTATGGCCAAATCCTCCCTTTCTGCACTAGCTCTCATCCTCTCTCCCAGGGTCTAGGTAATCCATCGAGGAATTGCTCTGTTTATCTAATTTGCATCATAACACTTTTTTGTTCTCTACATGGCTATTCCAATTGTCTTGTAAATATAGTACTTTATATCATTTTATAATAATCTCTTTACATTAAGTGCTCCTGAAAATTTTTGAAAAATGTCTGCTCCCATTCACAAAAATATCCTTTAAAAAGATTTATCTACAGCTGTCTCCTACCTTCCCCTGCTATATTCTCTTGAACCCACTCTAATTGGACATTTCACCCAAAACTTCACCCAAATACGTGTCTGTCAAGGCAATTGAAGAACTTCAAACTTTTCATTCTAGTAGTCAATTTCAGCCATCTTACCTGACCCGTCACCATGAGAATATCACCGCTTTGGTTCCTTCTTTCTCATTGAAACAGATTCTGAAATCGGCTTCTGGAGCAACATACGTTCCTAATTTGTTAGTCCTTGAAACACTAAAAATGACCTCAGTTTGAATTCTTATATAGACTTCTACACATTTGAAATTCAAAGTACAACATTTATATCTGAATGTCACAAAAAATGCAAGTCCCTCCTAGGTGTTCCTTCATGCCTTTCATGCCAGCATTTCTGCAGTACCTAGAAGCCATTAGACTCAAACAGGGTAGGGTTTGGATTTTGTAAAAAAGATTGGTTGACTTTGAATTGTTACTGGAGCCACACCTCTGATCCTGTAAATCTTAGATTTCCTGAGTAAAGACGGCTTATTTAATTATTCAAAGGACTTGGTTGCCACCTTAATGATACTGATGGACTGACACACCCATCAACCTATGTTAGAATGTTTTTATTGCCTTCTGTGAACATTTTGCTTAATGCGATCATTTAGGGAAATGGCCTAAAAAGTAATTCCTATCAAGCTTTGAATATCAGCTTCCATTGGTCAGATATTAATAATACATTATTAAATCCTTTCAAACACCTTGTCAAGTTCCACCTGGGACCAATATTAAATTATTCTGGCGTATGTAAAAAACCCGATGAACTCAAGAGGCTCATTAAAGAGAATGCAAAAGATTCTACCTTCCCACAGTCCAGAGCCATTCTCAAAAGTAGCCAAAAATAATCAGCCACCTGCATGTCCTAAACAGGCAGAAAGCCAAACTCAGTCTTATGATGTGAAATGAGACAAGTAAGAAGGCAATAACTTTCAGTGGGAGAAAAACGATGAATAACTGTGGGTAAAATTGTAATATTTCCAGAATACCTCACCTGGATTTAGTTCACCTGTATGTCAACAGGTGTTCCTCAGGAGTGGAGAACTGTTCATCTCCATATCAGTGGGTAATTACCTGGGCAACTGAGGACTTATATGAACCTGAGAGGTTAGGGGTGGTCTTGTTTGCGTCTGTCCAAGAAGGAAACTGATGACACCGGTCCACAGTTTGTGAGCAATAAATGGGTTCTAAACTTTATTTCTCCCTTTGACTGATTTCAGTTTTAGAGATATTTTGCCCTAGGATGTCCTCTCCCCACAGTTATATCTGGCATTACTCGACAGAATCTCTGAACCAAAATCTGTCGTAATGGGTGTGACCTATGAGAGGGCTGTCCCTAGACATGGTGGGGAGGCACCAGTGGATGCAAAGGGTGCAATTTCACCTGTTATTATCACCTCAATTATGGGGATTCCAATATGGGGGCCCCTAGTGGGAAACTGGCCTGGGTAAAATACCTCGAGAGGGGTGGGGCTTTCCCCAATTCTGGGGAAGGCTGGAAACACTGGAACCTGCAGAATTAGCCTTCCATGAGTTGGAAGACTGCTTGGAGACCCTAGGGGGTCATTTAGCGGCTTGCATTGTAGGGTCTCTTTTCCTCAAGATAGTGGAAAAAGTTATAAAGAGAAAAAGAGGATTATCGAGAGTTTTAGTAAGGAGAGAGAGTTACTTAGGTGGGAGAGTGACACACTTCAGCACTGCTTGGAGGAGCTTGGCGATAACCTATGGGAGGTTGTTAAAGAAGAGAGACAGTTACTGAAAAGGCAGCTCACTCTCCTGGGGGATTCCTTAGCAGCCCTGAGTGGAGATGCAGCAGGAAGAGCTGCCTTGCAGGAGACCCTCGGAGAGGGGGAGAGGGAGGAAAGAATGGTGCCTTCAGCACCAGAGACAGAGGAGGAGTTGGGGGGTGAAGAGCAGGAAGCAGGGCCATGGGCTGATCTGCTACTGAGGCCACTGCCAGAGGTACCATCCTCTCCTGTTTTAAAGGCACGCCTGTCTGTAATTAAGAGAATAAAAATTATACAACCTTGGGCTCCTCAGAGGGGAGGAGCTGACCCTCCCTAGGTTGTGGGGCACTCCATGCTCCTTCCCTATACCAAGGATGAGGTGGGGGACATGAGCATCCAGTATAGGCAGAAGCCATTGGAATCTCTGCCTACAAGGCTTTTACATGGGGGTGGAATGCATTGTTGTGTTGGGTACTGAGATGAGTAGAATGGCTTCCCTGAAGACTCACCCTTCCCTCCAGCAGTGGTTGAAATATGCTCGTCATGCCTCAGAAAATCAGACATTCCAGGAAATGCTGAGAGGTGCCATCAGGGTAATTTGGCCTAAACAGGGTGATTTACAATATTTACCCAGTAGGTGGAAAATGTATGCAGAGCTCCAACAGGTACTGTGGGAATTGAGTATGAAAACATCATCTATAATATGGACCCCCAAGGCCCTGAAGAGGAGGTGCTCACTGTAGGAATGCGAAACCTCGTGCTGCATACAGCTCCCACATCTCTCTTTGGGTCCCTAGTGACTACTCTTGCCCCCCACTAGGGCAACCCATAAGGGAGGCTACTCGTACTTTAGCAGATCTGGGGGAGGTTGAAACAATAAGGGCATGGAGCGAAGTACGGGCCACGACCGAGAGGGGAAGTGCAAAAGGCCCATGAAAGTCTCAAGAACCCAGATGTGGGTTGATTTGATAAAGGCCAGGGTACTGAAGGAAAAACTTGATGGGGAGCCCAACAGAATATTGTTAGAACTGTGGCACCAGTTAAAGCCAGAGCAGCAGTT
This sequence comes from Smutsia gigantea, assembly GCA_032199065.1. Taxonomy (NCBI): domain Eukaryota; kingdom Metazoa; phylum Chordata; class Mammalia; order Pholidota; family Manidae; genus Smutsia; species Smutsia gigantea. The sequence goes on from JAVSCE010006189.1 coordinate 122,188, forward strand.
CTGGCTGCTGAGGTGCAGGGCAGGGAAACCGAAGGCAAGGCCTCCTGCCCAACCTGTGTCCCTGCAAAACTTCCTGGGAGACAGTACTCAGGTTTCACCTGAGCCCTCACCCCCAAAGGGGGATGATTGGGCTTCACGGTACGACTGAGGGCGGTCAAGGTCCCCACCTTGGGGGACATGGTGGGGACCCGAGGCCACATGTAGAATTAGCAATTCATTAGTCCTCTGTGAATGTACTATATGTCCTGGCACTGGTGGACACAGGAGCTGAGTGTTCTCTGATCTATGGCAACCCTGAGCATTTCCTTGGACCCCTGCTGTGATAGATGGCTAAGGGAGTAAGGTAACTGGACTGAGGAAAGCCCAAATCCCATTGGGGACAGGGTGTTCACCCCCAAAGCCATATACAGTGTACATTTCTCCCATCACTGAATATATTTTGGGGTCAGATATCCTGCAGGGTCTGTGGTTACAGACCACAGCATGTGAGTTCTGACTGAGGTATGTGTGGCAAAGGCATTTCTGAGGGCTCATGTTAAGCACACACCTGTAACTCTGTCTGTACCTCGGTGGGTGACAGATACTAAGCAGTATAAATTGCCTGGGGGCACAAGGAAATTGGAGAAACTCTCCAGGAGTTGGAGGAGGTGGGCATCATAAAGCCCACTCATACTCACTGTAATTCCCAAGTGTGGCCAGTGAAAAAGCCAGACAGCTCCTGGCATATGACTGTGGACTACAGGGAATTGAATAAAGTCACACACTATTTGCATGCTGCCATCCCCTCTATTGCAGCCATTCTGGACCTAGTCATGAGCTGGGCATTATGTTCTGGACCTTGCTAATGCTCTCTTCTCTACTGGCATAGTACAGGAAAGCCAGGAACAGTTGGTCTTCCTGTTGGAAGGCCAGCAGTGGACATTCACTGTCCTCCCACAGGGATACCTCCACTGTCCCACCATCTGTCATGGAATTGTAGAGCAGAACTTGGACACATGGAAGAAACCACAAAGAGTGAGGTTGTATCACTACATTGATGATATCATGCTCACATCTGATTCTCTTTCAGATTTAGAAGGGGCAGTTCCTAGACCGCTGCAACATCCACAGAAGAAAGGATGGGCTGTGAACAGCACCAAGGTTCAGGGACCCGCTTTGTCTGTGAAATTCTTGGGGTTTGTCTCATTGGGTAAAATTAAAGTTGTTCCTGAAGCAGTCATAGACAAGATCCAGGCTTGCCCCACTCCTACCACTGTGGCAGTATTACAAGAGTTTTGGAGACGTTCAGGCTACTGAAGAATGTTTATCCCACACTTGGCACAAATTCTGAAGCCCTTATATCAGCTGGTATGAAAGAGAATCAGGGTGGACTGGGATGAGACATGTGCAACTGCCTTTACTGCTACCAAGCAGGCAGTCAAAGATGTACAGGCCTTGAATGTAATGGACTCATCAAAGCCCTGTGAGCTAGATGTTTGTGTGACCAAAGATAGTTATGGATGGGGTCTTTGGCAGTGGCTTGAATGGACACACCCACCTTTAGGACTCTGGTCACAACTATGGAAAGGAGTAGAGGTACAGTACACACTGACAGAGAAGCAACTGGCTGCTGTGTACCATGCCTTGATGGCTATGGAGCCCATCACTGGAACAGCTCTGACCAAGGTAATAACCACCTATCCCATCATGGGGTGGATTCAAGACTGGACCCAAAGGCCACAGAGTGGTGTGGCACAGACACCTAGAGTGGTTAAATGGGTGGCATCTTTACAGCAGTGCTGTGCCCTCCCTACCAGCCCCTTAAGCGGAGAACTCCAGTGCTTACTGGGGCCAGTGATGTATACCAGTGAAAAGCAGGAAGAACTTGTGTTGGAGCCATTGGTAGCTGAGAGTCCTTATCAGGAGGGAAAAGACCCTATACCTGAAGATGCTTGGTACACAGATGGCTCCAGTCATGGGCAGCCCCCGAAGTGGAGGGCTGCGGCTTTCCATCCTGAGATAATGTGGATGGAGGATGGAGAGGGGAAGAGCAGCCAATGGGCTGAGTTGTGGGCAGTATGGCTCGTGATCACCGGAGCCTTCCCCCATAGTTGTTTGCACTGACAGCTGGGCCGTCTATAGGGGCTTCACCCTGTGGCTACCAACATGGTACCATGCCAACTGGAGGGTTGGTCACAACTCCCTTTCGGGGCAAGAGTTGTGGCAAGACTTTCGGAGCCTCTGGTCAGACTACGACTGTTACTGTATATCATGGGACTGGCCATTTGTCTTTGGCATCCTCAGGGAGTGATGAAGCAGATACCTCGGCCCAGGTGCACTGGCTAGGAGGAAAGCCTGCCTCTGATGAAGCGAATGGTTACATCAGCATTTGTTGCACACAGGGAAAAGACAATATGTGCTATAGCCCACCAGTGGGGCTTGCTGTTGACCTTTGAAAAAGTCAGCAGAGCCCAGGTGGAGTGCCTCGTGTGCTCTAAGGGGGACTTAACATCGAGTCCCACAGCAACATGGGACAATAGTAACGGAGCTGATACCCCTTGTCAGTTGAGATAGACTATATTGGGGCTCTGCCCATATCAGAACGATATTGCTTTGCCATAACTTGTGTGGACATGGCTACTGGACTATTGGTGGCTTTTCCTGCTTGTTGTGCAGATCAGAAAATACCAAGACAGGCCTAGATTGTCTCTTTGCAGCCTATGGCTGGCCACAGGTGATTGAGAGTGATTAAGGCATCCACTTCACTGGACATGCATTACAAGGATGGGTGCAGCAATTAGGAATAAAGTGGAAATTTCATGTACTATATAACCCTACCAGAGCAGGCATGATAGAGAGCTACAGTGGTTTGTTGAAATATGGCCTAAAGTCAGACACCAATAGTCTAAGATGCTGGTCAACTCACCTATGGACAGTGCTATGATATTTTAATGAGAAGCCACGTAAAGGAGCTTTGATCCCTGTGGATATGCTCACACACCTTGCTGCCTCTCCTATACAACTGTATGTGAAAACCGAAGATGAGTTATTGAAGCCAGATTATGGCCAGCAAAGCAACATCCTGCTGCCAGCTCCTACTGCATTAAAACCTGGACACACCATTGAATGGACATGGCCCTGGATATTTTGACACGTGGACCAGTGATGGCTGGTCCTTCTTGCACCTTGAGGAAAAGGCCTGGAAGCTGGCCTTGTGGGTATTCTTGGAGTAACCGCTGAGTGGCCCCCAAAGATCATGGTACTGAACCCAAAACATCCAGGAGGTGAGAGTATCTTATGGGGATGTTTTGTTTTATCTTTATGGCCAGTGCATGTACCTCCCATAACCCTATATATTGACTCATCTGTACCTCACACAGGGAGAGGGGTAAAAGTTGAGTATACTAGAACAGGACAAGATCCCATTCCTGCCACTGTCCTATCACAGGACCACTCTCTTTCATGTATCCTACCTGATAGACAATTTGTCTACACTGGTGTCATTAAAACATGAATCTTCTCAACCTTAAGGTTATTTTCTTTTACAGTCCTTGTATCCTGGATGCACCCCCTGGCGGGAGCTGCCAAATGATGATTGCTCTGAACCCTCTGCCTCTTCAGCTATTGTCTGCCTATGGAATGGGAGAGCTACAGACTTAATATGCATAAGACTTTGAACATAGCTGAATCCTCTGGCTTGAGGATTGTCGTGATTTTACTGCTGTTGTTATTCTAATGTCATTAGTCTCGTTACAGAGCTCCAGTTTACTTGCCCAGGGACCATTGTGGAAGAAGGGCAATGAGTTGATTGTAAGGCAAGATTTCTGGAAGGGTGGCCTGTGGATAAAATTGTAGTATTTCCAGAATATCTTGCCTGGCTTTAGTTCATTTGCATATCAACATGCATTCCTCAGGGGTGGAGAAAGGTACATCGCCATATCAATGAGCAATTACCTTGGCAACTGAGAGGGCTTATCTGAACCTGAGAGGTTATGGAGAGGTCTAATTTGCTTCTGCCCAGGCAGGAAGGAGATGGCTCCAGACCGCAGTTTGTAAGCAATAAACGGGTTTTAACTTTATTTCTCCCGTTGGCTGATTTCAGTTTTAGAGGTATTTTACCCCAGTATTTACTCTCCCTGGAGTTACAATAAACAAGGAATCTGGATTTGGAAAGGAAGAGGCAACATGAAATTTTATTTTCTTCTGTCATTGTGTACTACAGAGAGGAAAATTTGGAATAGCTGGTTCTGGTATGTATTTTGACCTTTTGCTGGCTTCTGCCAATTTTGCCAGAACCCTTTTATGCTCTGCTATATACAAGAGGCTGTTTAAGGGAATAATATGGCAATTCACCAGAAACTCCCTCAGTTTTGATAACTCAGGGAGGGTCCCACATATGGATGTCTCTAAGGTCATTAATTTGGCAAACTTTTGTTTATGCTCATGTACTCTTTTTCGGAGTGGACAGCTGGGATGGATTTTTAAAGAAGGAAAGAAGGAAGTATTCTAATATCTTTTGATTTATGGATGTCATATCTTCCATTTCTCATTAGCTTTTTGCAACTTCTAATGAAGCTAATCTGGAATTTTAAAGACTTTAAGTGTACTTCTTAAATGATTTTATGTAACTGGAATGTACTTCATAAGGGCCACAGTCATTCTAGGTTCTAATTCCCCAGAAGGCTGGCAATGATTGGTAGAGCTGAAGCTGCAAGTGTAAATTAACCCACACGTCTGTCTACCCATTTTGGACACAATGGAATGCAATACACATTTCTGTCTGGCCACAGGCTCTCCAGCCCAACATTCATTAAGCCAAGCTCTCAGGACACACAAAAAATATTATTAAGTTATTGTCACTTTTCCCAGATATTCAATGCATCCAGAAACACAGTTTTCACAGCCATAAGGTAGTGATTTGGCTCTTTACAATTTAAAGACCCCATTAGCTAAAACCTTTCTGATTCTTGGAGTGGATGTAATACCAAAAGGAATATCCCACAGGGTTGATTGTGCCTGTTTTGCAATGTAACTCCTTGCACAAAAGTTTTTTTGAGGTTGGTGATTGAATTAGCATCTATCTAACCCACTCCATACCTAGCATGGGCGTATTCTTGACGTGGTGAGCTGTCACCAATTTTAATGACTATTTTTGCCTGCTGGAAATATCATTATTTACATAAAACAAGACAAAAAATGTACATAGACACAGCAGGAGTAACCGAAAGGTATTACCACATCCTGGCCAACAGATCCTATGTAAAACACCAGCTTCTTCCAGAATTTTGCCTAGGTTTTCACCAAAGGAATTGTGACCTGAAAGGCAATGGTCCTGGTTTGGGGCTGATGCTTCTTCAGGTTCAGGTGAACTCCAGAAAAAACTTCCAACCTAAGTGAGTGGTAGGCAATACTGCCAGCACATTAGGGACCCAGGTACTACTGTCCACAAGGTTATGTTCATCAGCCCTGCAAGACAATTATATCTGGAAAATCAACGCAAAAATATCAAGCATACTGCTCAAAAATGGTCCTCAAAAATTGTTAGTAGAGCAGCAAACTCAAAAGGGGATTGAGGAACCATGCAGGTGCTTCTCACCCACAAAAGTCACAGGATGTTCACTTTTGATCTAATTGTGGCCATATCTGTTAAAACACAAAATTCAACCAGGTGAATTATACAACCTTTTGGCTTTATAAAGAGATTCATGAATTTGACAGCATACCCTCTAGCAAATAGAAGAGTTATAAAAATACAAGGTTTTTAAAGGCATGAGGGTGGAGCAAAATGGGACTAGTAATAGAAAAAAAGGATTGTTTCAAGAAATGTCACCCTCCATTAGTAAAAAGAACGGGAGTTTTTACCATCAAGATTACATCTTTTGTGTAATGGAGAGGTCACAAGTGATGGACTCTTTTATTGATGATCAATAGAAAATTTGTGACTGACCACTACATTTCTCTGGAGACTGAAAGTGTAATTAATTTAAGTACTAAGACCCAACTTGGTAACTTGGCCTAGCATATGGGACCCTGTGATGGACCTGTGTTTTTTCTGTTTAACAGATAATAATTGCCTGTCACAGTGATCGTTTTATAATATCAATATATCACATCAGTATCATGCATACCTGAAACTAAAAATACTTTATGTGTGGCTAATTACACAATAGTGAAATTATAAATCTCCTAGTATATAATAAATGAGAAAGTATCCATGACTTTGGGGTTGGTGATACTCTTAGAGAAATCAAAGGTATGATCCATGAAAAATATACTTGATAAACTGGACTTCATAAAAATTAAAATTTTCCTCTCTGTCAGGGTCACTGACAAGAAGGTGAGAAGATAAGTCGCAGTTTAGGAGAAAATATTTATAGAAAACATATCTGATAAACCCCTGTAGAAAGGACATTTAACACAAACCAGAACATAAACTGATGTAAGGTATTCCGAAGCCTTTAACAGTCAACCTCATCAATTAATTATATATATTTAAATCAGAATATGAACAAAGGCTCTGCATCACCTGTCATCACAAAAACGCATTAAAGCATCAGTGAGATGCCACGACACCCCCACTAGAAAGGCCAAAATCCAGAGCACTGACCACATGAAAAGTCACGTTGAGGATGTTGAGCAACAGGACCTCTCGTATGTTGCTGGTGGGAATACATAATGGTGCAGCTGCTATGAAAGATAGTTTGGCAGTTTCTTACAAAACTAAACATACCCTTGCTGTATGATCCAGCAACTGCACTTGGTATTTTCCCAAAGGTGATGAAAGCATCTGTGCACAGGAGAGCCTAGAAAAGGCTGTCAACACTAGCTTTATTCATAATTACCAAACATGGAAGCAACCATGATCTCCTTCAGTAAGTGAATTGATTAATAGAGTGTGTTACATTCAACAATAAAATATCAGTCAACACTATAATTGAATGAGCTATCAAGCTATGGAAAGACATGGACAAATCACAAATGCATATCATCAAGTCATAAGCCAAACTTACAAAGAAGCCTAGAGTATGGTTTGAACAACATGAGCCTCTAGAACCAAAGAAAAACTCTGGAGACATTAAAAATATCAGTGATTGCCTATGTCAAAAGGGAACACAGGATGAATAGGGGGAACACAGGGTTTTCAGTGCAGTGAACATACTCTGTGTTACACCGTAGTGGTGGATACATGCCACAACACATATGTTCATATCCATACAATGCACAGCATGAAGAATGAACCCTAATGTAGGGTTCCCAAATTATTTCAACTTGGGAAAATGTAAACTATGAACTTTGAGGATCAAATGAGGCTCATCAATTTTAACACATTTTCCATTCTGGGAGTGGATGTTGATAATGGGGAGTCTTTGTATGTGTGAGAGCAGAGGGCATATAGGAATCTCTATATCAAACCTTTAATTTTGCTATACTTTTAAAATTTGAAGAACACAGTCCATTAAACCATGAGGGTGGATCAGAGAGTCAAATAATTGCAGGTTTGAACTGGAAAAGGAAATGAAGAAACATTTGTTCTTTTTTCCCATAATTTCTTTTGTTAAACTGGATCTTTTGTGGATACATATAGATTATGCAGACCAAATCTGAGAAGGAAGAACAAAGAGTCAATTAATCTCTGATTTCACACTAAATAATAAAGGTATGTATTTGAAACTGTGTAGTTTCATCATAAAACAGACACATAGACCAATGGAAGAGAAATGCAAGGTGAGAAAGAAAATGGTACTTACTCTACAAGTATTTGCCATGGAACAAGAATCTACTTTACAAAAATTCTCTTTCTTAATGGTGCTGGGAAAACTTGAAATTCATGTGTAAAGAAGAAATTCCCACCCTACATTACACCACTCACAAATATTACCTCCATAAATATTAAGCCTGGAAAAACATAAAAGTTCTACAAGAAAACATAAAAATATCTCCTTCATGTGCATCTCAGAATATATTTTTGGGTATGACCCAGAAAACAGAAGAATCAACAATACACAACCTGAACTTTCTCAATTAAAAACCTTCTGTAGAACAAAGGATAATTATCAACAAAAAGAAAAGACAAACTATTGAATGGCAAAAATTATTTCCAGATCAAATCCATCTGGCCTGCCAAATCTGCCAGGCACATGCAGTCTAAATGGCAGAATCTCCTACACAAGGCTATTCCTTGAGATTGAGAGAGATAACTGCTGTGCTTAGTTCTCAGAAACAAACAGAAAGTCTTACAACAGAAGAACAAGAAGACAAAAGAATATGTTCTAAATGATGAAACAAGGTGAAATGATAGCAAACCTACTAATGTAATGGACATAAGTAATATGCCTGAAAAAGTGTTCAAAATAATGGTCAAAATGTTGGTAACTAAACTTGGGGAAAAATTGGAGAAGCACAGTGAGAACAATAAAAAATAAGAACTATGAGAAAGAACCAATCAAAGGTGAGGAATAAAATAAATGAAGAATACAGTAGGTGGGATCAAGAAAGATTAGAGGATTCAGATCAATGGATCAGTGATCTGAAAGACAGAAAAGTGAAAGTCATCCCATCAGAACAGCTCTGAGGTAAACAAATTTTTTAAAAATAAACATAATGTAAGGTACTTGTGGGACAATATTAAGCATAGGAGCATTCATATTATAAGGGCCCCAGGAGGATAAGAAGGAGGCAAAATGGAAGAAGACTGGTTTGAAGAAATAATGCCTACAAACTTCCCTAAATTCAGTTAGGAAACAGACATCCTGGTCCAGGAAGCCTACAGACTCTAAACAACATACACTCACAGTGGCCATTTTGACCCAGGCTGAAGTAAGAAATTATTCTGAAAGTATAAATACTGTTTAATTGATAATAAATTCTTACTTAAAAAACAGGGTAGAGATTAGACAAGCATCTGAGACAATATTATACTGTTTTTCCAATTCACTCAACAATGACTATGCAGACACGTTGCATGTGTATAAACACACACTTCCCATCCAGTCAGAATGGTAGGAACTACTAAGATGAAGTTAGCAGCAATCAAATGGCCTGGTTTTATTCTCCAATAAACTATAATTAACACTGAGTTAAGAAAAACTAACCATTTTATTATTTTCTAAACTACACCCATTTCCTGCTGCAAGCCATGAACTGTCTATGCAGGGTGCTTTGAAGAAAACAGGGAGGCATAGAAGTTCAAGAAATGACTGCCCAGCCATATCTGTGCCCTTTACTGCTCATGCCCCTTGACGCTGCCGTAGGGAAAGAGTGCTGTCCCCTTTCCGTGCCTTACTTCTTAGGCTGTGGGATTGTAATAGTCTTGGGAGTTTATTCTCTTGTTTGTTGTGCTGATTACAATTATTAATATATAACAACTTCAATATCTTCAACAACCAATGTTGGTAATGAACATGACCATTGCAAATCGTTTTTTATTGAATTATTGTCCATATACAATTTTATATTAGTTTCAAATATACATCACAGTGGTTCAATAGTTACCCATATTATTAAAATCTCACCCCTCAACTTAGAAAGATGTTACAGAGCCATTGACTATATTCTCCATGCTGTGACATTGTGAATTTTTGTGCATTTTTATCCCCCTCTCATCCCACAGCACCCAACACAAACCCTCCCCCATTGTAACCAGTACTCACTTGTCAATGAGTCTAGTGCTGTTTTGTTCCTTCTGTTTTGCTGTTTTTATAGTTCACATAAAATGAAATGATATGGCATTTCTATTTCTCTGTCTGGCTTATTTCACTGAGCATAATACCCTCTAGATCCAGCCATGTTGTTAAAAATGGCAGAATTTCTTTCCTTCGAACAGCTGAATAATATTCCATTGTATATGTGTACCACCTCTTCTTCATCCATTCATCCATTGATGGACCTTTGGTTCCTTCCAGACTTGGCTATTGCAAACAGTGTGCCAATAAACATAGGGGTGCATATATCTTCCTGAATCAGGGATTTTGTTTTCTTCTGGTAAATTCCTAAGATTCAAATTACAGGGTCAAATGTATTTCTATTTTTAGTTTTATAAGGAACCTTCATACTTCTATCCACAGTAGTTCTACCAATTTACATTCCCACCAACAGTGTAGGAGGGTTCCCATTTCTCTGCATCCTCATTAGAATTTGTTATTTCTTGTCCTTTGGATAGTGGCCATCATAACTGGTGTGAGGGGATATAGTGGTTTTGATTTGCATTTCCCTGATGATAAGCAATGTGGAGTTTCTTTTCGTGTACATGTTGGCCATTTTATTTCATCCTTGCAGAAGTGTCTATTCAGGTTCTCTGTGCATTTTTTAATCAGGTTATTTGTTTTTTGTATGTTGAGGTAAAGGGTTGTTTGGATATTTTGGATGTCAACCATTTCTCAGGTAAGTCTCTTATGAATATAATCTCAAAAAAATATGTTGGAAGTCTTTTTGTTTGGCTGTTGGTGTTCTTTGCTGAGCGGAAGCTTTTTAATTTGATGTAGTTCCACTTGTTCATTTCTCACTGTGTTCCTTTCATAAAGTTTTTGAAATACTTATAAACATACATATTAATTAATGTAGAACAGTATTGCTAGAAAATGATGAAATGTACACACGACTTCAGTAATTTTGCAAATGTCTAAAGCTAGTAGGAAAAGTGAGAAGGTATATACAAACACATACACATGCTACACGTGAAACGGTCACTATGGATAATTCACATGTTCATCAACACAACTAGGTAACATTTTATTCCATATGTTTGTTTACAATACACAGTTCACTCCTGGGGACCACAGTATTGGATGGAATGATCAACCACACAGGGGTCACTGAGTTCCTTCTCCTGGGATACTCTGAGGACCTGAGGATGCAAACCGTACACGGTATCCTGTTCCTCGTGGCTTACCTGGCGGCCCTGTTGGGAAATGGACTCATCATCACGCTCATTTCGTGGGATCCTCAGCTTCACACACCCATGTACTTTTTCCTGAAGAACCTGTCACTCATAGATCTCTGCTACATCTCTGTTACTATTCCTAAAATTTTCTCTCAACTCCCTGATTAAAAGGAACAAAATATCGTTCCTTCGATCTGTTTTCCAGGCACTGTTCTTTATGACTTTTGGTGCTGCTGAATTTGCCATCATCACAGTGATGTCCTATGACCGCTATGTGTCCATCTGCCGTCCGCTGCACTATGAGACCATCATGAACAAGGGGGCCTGTGGGTGGATGGTGGTGGCTTCATACGTCAGTGCAGGGATCTGTGGAGCCATGCATACAGCAGCAACCTTTTCTACAACTTTTAGTTCCAATAAAATCCATCATTTCTTCTGTGATATCCCCCAGATTATTTTGATCTCAGACTCCAAAATGAACAAAAAAAAGCCTCAGTGACAACATTTGGTGCAAGTATCTCACTAATCTGTTTCCTCTCTATCTTATATTCCTATGTACACATCTTCTCTACTGTCTTCAGGATCTCCTCCTGAGAGACCAGGTCCAAAGCCCTCTCCACCTGCCTCCCTCATGTGGTTGTTGTGACTTTCTTTTATTTCAACAGGTGCCTTGGCCTACCAGAAGCCAGCCTCTGAGTTGAGGCCAGACCTCGATATCATTCTCTCTATGTTTTACACAGTGGCGCCTCCATCACTGAATCCCACTATTTACAGCCTTAGAAACAAGGACATAAAATTGACTATAGGAAAAGTCCTTCAAATTGTAGCATTTAAGGCAAATTAAATATATTAGGTAATTTAGAAAGAAGTTTCTTTTTTTTGCCAGTTATACTGTTTTAAAATTATAACAAATGTGATGTGGACCCTAATATAATTGCAGTATTTTAGCCACTCGGGAGCAGTGACAGAGTGACATTGCACAATGTGTTCAGACACATGGAAAAACACAGAAATATCAGTGGAACACGATAATCATGGTATATTTTGGATAGTGTTCAACATAATTTATTTAGCAATATTAAAAAAGAAATTTCCAAGTAACCTAGAAAACCTATTTGAAAAGCCTGCATAAGAGGATATTAATAATATTGTATTTATTTAATAAAATAGTTTTGAAAAGTATTGCATCAGTGGTTTTACTATAAACACAACTAACTATGATTGGTACATCTATGTCCTCCAAAACTAAGAATGATTTTACAATTTAGAAAATAATATTACCCTGTATATTTCCTAGATTTGTTAGGACCTTACTGATGTATCATTTCATGGAAACTGAGACATGTTCGTTTGTTCCCAGGATTTTAGTGTGCACAGAGGGACCCAGATATGAAACCCCGGCCCTTGTCATTTAGACTGTAAGACTGAGAGATTCCATTTTATCTTTATCATACACTGATGAAGTTCTTCTTCCCCTCATAGGCTCATATGCAATTACAAATGGCAGCAGGGAGAGGGTGGAAGGAAGTATCCTTTCCACTAGCGTATTACTTTCTCTTATTTATTGAAGTATCACTGATAAACTTCTTATATTGGTTTCAAATGTACAACACAGTGGCTCAACAGTGACCCATATTATTAAATCATCTTCCTCCTAACAACAGCCTGATGCCCAAGCAGGACCCTACATGTGATGATGAGGCTAAGGCCGCTGTGTGCTGTGCTCACTGCTCCATATGGTGTTGACACAGCCCATTCTTATCTGCCTCATATGCCACTTCTGCTGTGATTCCCTCTGCTCTTCATGATGTTATGTTTGTGTAAAAAGCCTCCATTGCACCAGTTGTGAATATGTAATTAAATTCTGGGCAATGTCTGATGTGAAATGACATGAAACTTTAGGGACATGTCCTCACAGCCAGGACTCCACTCCTCCTTCCCCCCATGGAGTTACCTGGAATGCAGCTGTGGTGTGGGGCCCAGGGGAGCAAGCCCATGAGCCTGGCTTCCTGTACATTCAGTTAACCAGGGACACAGCCATTCCAGGAATTTCCAACAGGACGCTGATGCTATAAACTACTTGTGCCCAGGATTTCCTCATCAAGGCAATAAAATATATAAAATAATTTTATTATAACAAATAGTGGTAGAAATAAACAAATGTTCCCTTATTGTTTGTATATATAATGTTATGAAAAATACTTTTCTAAGTGTCGGAAAATATGCCAGTTCATATAACACACATATACCTGGAAGTCATTTTGTAAACTGAAATTAGCCAGACACAAAAAGACAAATGTGTGATCTGGATTTTCTGTCAAATCTAAAATAGTCAAACTCAGAGAAGCAGAGAGTAAAATGGTGGTTGCCAAAGGCTGAGAAATGAGAAAAAATGGGCAGGTTATGGTCAGCGTGGGTAAACATTCAGTCCTACTAATGAATAATTTTGGAGATCCCTTATAAAGAAAAATATATGTAGTTAAAAATTTTGCAGGCATAAATTTTTCTAATACGGTAGATCATATGTTAAATAATCTTACCATAAACTAAAAATACTGAAAAGGACATGAAGAAACTTTGAGAAATGATGGACGTGTCTAAGGCCTCGATGATGGTGATGGTGTCATGGGTATACAACTATCCCCAAACTCACTGAGCTGTACACCTTGAATATGTGCATAATTTATACATAAATTAGACCTCAGTAAACTGAGATTTTAAAATCTGTATATGAATGATTAAAATGAATAAATGCTCATCTATTAAACCATGATTCCATTATAAACAAAACACATTATCAGAAAATATTTTAAAATATTATTTACAACAGGACAAAAGAATAAGGACTTAGAAATAATCTACCAAAACAGCACAACTCTTTATTTTAAAACTGTACAAGTAAAGAACACCAATTTAAGTGAAGGATACTGTTATTTATGGATACAAAATTTGAATTCATGTTTGTATCAATAACACGCCATCAAGTTTTCATGTTCATCATAAAATTTACATTGAAATTGAAAAGGCCAGGAAAAAAAAGTCTTTAAAATTATAATGAGTCAACAATACGTAAAGACTTCTTCAAAAAAAAAAGTTGAAGATTTTTAAGGCCCTATATCAATAATTATTATACACAAAAGTAGTTATTTTACTGGATCAGGAAAAGATGAATACATCATTAACACAAGGCAAAAACCAACACACTTAAATAGAGACAATCAATATATGAAAATTTGGTAATACAGAGACTTGAGGAAAACACTGTCTTCTTAGTAAATGATGCCGGAAATATCTGATATGAATGTAGAAGCAATTATTCTTGACTTGTATTTCCGATCATGCTCAAAAGGAAGGTCCTTGTGACGGAATATTGAAATGTAGACAGGAAAAAATAAACCATTTTGAAGACAACACAGAAATATATCTTCATGACCTTGTGGTTAGGAAAGATTTCTTAAACTAAACAAAGAAGCAGTAATTATAACCTAAGTACAAATGAGTGGAAGTACTTTAAATTTCCTTACTTTTTAAAGATACAAGAAATGTAGCAAAACAAATAGCAAAGCCCCATCAATCTAAGAGGAACTGATTAAACAACACCGGCAACATAGACTTCAAAACAGGGAAAGAAACAAGAAAGAAGGACATTACAAAATTATAAAGGGATTGGTCCAACAAAAAGATATAACAGTTCTAAATATTTATGCACCCAAACAGGAGGACCTAACTATAAAGAATGAGGGACACAATAAAGATCAGAGCAGAAATAAATGAAAAGTACACTAAGAAAAAAGAAAAATCAATGAAACAAAACTTTCTTTGAAAAGATCTACAGAATTTATGAAACGTTTACTACACCCATCAAGAAATAAGAGAGAGAAATCAAGTAAATACAATCAGAAATGAAAGAGAAGATACAATTGACACCACATAAATCAGAGCATCAGAGGATTCTGTGAAATATATTCCAATAAGTTGGACAACTACAAGAAATGGTTAAATTGCTAGAAACATACAGTCTTCCAGGACTGACACAGAAATAAATAGAATATCTGGACAGATTGAATGCTAGTAAAACAAATGAATTGGTATTCAAAAAATGCAAATAAAAATTCCAGGAGCAGATGGCTTCACTCACAGGTGAATTCTACCAACCATTTAACAAAGAGATAGTACCTATCCTTCCACAATAATTTCCAAAAATAGAAAAGGAATACTTCCAAACTCATTCCACAAGGCAGCATTACCAAAACCAGAAAAAGACACTGCAAACAAGGAAAGTTACAGACCAATATTCCTGACAAAGATAAAGAAATCCTCAAGAAAATAATAGCAAAAATTTTTTTAATATATCAAAATTATCATTCACCACGACCAAATGAGGCTTTTTTCCTACAAAGATCAACAAGAGATCAATATCCACAAGTCAACCAATGAAATACATGACATTAATCAAAGGTAGGATAAAAACACATGATCATGTCAATAGAAACTGAAAAAGCATTTGAAAATACCAAAATCCATCATGATAAATATCTCAAAAACACAGATGTACAAGGAACATACAGCAATACAATAAAATCCATATATGACAAAACCACTGTAAATATAACATGCAGTGCAAAACCTGGAATCTCTTTCTCTTATATAAGTAACAAGACAAGGACATACACTCTCACAACTTTTATTCACCATAGTACTGAAAGTCCTAGCCACAGCAACCAGACAAGGAAAAGAAGTAAAAGGAAGAAATAAAACTATCACTATTGGTAGATAACATGATACTAGGGACAGCCCTAAACACTCTAGAAAAGATATTAGAACTAATAAATGTATTCAATAATGTCACAGGAT
Source organism: Smutsia gigantea (assembly GCA_032199065.1). Taxonomy (NCBI): domain Eukaryota; kingdom Metazoa; phylum Chordata; class Mammalia; order Pholidota; family Manidae; genus Smutsia; species Smutsia gigantea. The sequence continues at coordinate 137,900 of JAVSCE010006189.1, forward strand.
ACAAAAGGAATATACAGAAATCTCGTGCACTCCTATATAATAATAACAACCTAGCAGAATGAGAAATGAAGAAACCATTTCTTTTAGAATTGTATCAAATGGAATAAAATACCTATGAATGACTTGTGCTCTCAAAATTATGACACTGATGAAAGAAATTAAAGATATACGTAAATAGATATTCCATGTCATGGATAAGGATTCAAACTCTTAAAAGGTACACACTACCATAAGTATTCTACAGATTCAATCCAATGCCCATTAAAATAACAATGGCATATTTACAGAATTAGAGAAAACAATCCTAAAATTTGCAGTGAATCAGAAGTGACTATGAACAGCCAAAGCAATATTGAACAAGAAGACCAAATCTGGGGGCATCATGCTCCCTGATTTCAAACTCTACTACAGAGCTACAGTAATCAAAACAGTATGGTTCTGGGATAGAATAGATACATAGATCAGTGACACAGAATAAAGAGCACAGAAATAAACACACATCTATATGGTCAATTAATATAACAAAGAGGTAAGAGTATACTATGGGAAAAGACAGTCTCTTTAATAAATGGCACTGGGAAAACAAGAAATAAAGCTGGAGTAGCAATATGTAGACAAGACAAAATACTTTAAAAGAAACACTGTATCAGAAGACATACAAGGACATTACAAAGTGAGAAAAGGTACAATCCAAATGCAGGAAATAACAGTTGCCAATCTCTGTGCTCCCAGTATAACAGCACCTGTGTATATACTGCAATATTATAGATATAAAGGGAGAAATTGACAGTAACATATAAGGAGGGAATATTAGTACCTCCACTTACATCAATGGATAGATCATCCAGACATAATATCAATAAGGATGTGTTCACTTTAAGAGAAATTAGATAAGATGGAATTAAAAGAGATATACAAAGCACTTCATCCAAACTAAACAAAACATATTCTTCACAGTTGCACATAGGATATTCTCCGGAATAGGTCCCATGTTGGCAACCAACCAAGTCCCATATATTCAAGATGACTAAACTCGTATTAGCACTTTTTCCTACACCAAGAGTATAGAACTAAACCTATTACAAAAAGAAGACTGGAAAAACAAACACAACTACACTAAATGTGCATCTAAACAGCCAATGGGCCAGTAAACATATCAGGGAGGAAATTTAAAAATGTCTTGAGAGAAATAAAAATGGAAGCAAAATTTTCCAAAATCTATGGGAAGCAGCCAAATCAGTTCTATGAAGACAATTCATAGCAGTGTAGGCCTACCTCGAAAACTAAGAAACATTTGAAAAAATCAATCTTTACAAGTAAACTATAGAAAAGGTAAAAACCAAAGTTAGAAGGGAGGATATAATAAATATCATAGTGGAAATAAATTAAATAGCAAAAACCAACAATAGAAAAGATTACTGTCCAAACAAGCTCTTTGAAAAGATGAACAACATATGTAATCAGCCATGCAGTATAATCCAGAAGAGAGAGAGCAAGAGAGAGAATAGGCCCAAACAAACACAATTAGGAATGATGAAGTGGACGTTATAACTGACACCATAAAAATGCAAAGGATCAGAGTCACTACTGGGAACAATTTTTTTGTCAACAAATTGGAAAAAGTAGAAGAAATACTAAATTCTTAGTTACATAAAACTTCAAGGATTGAATCATGAAGAAAGAGAAAATACAAATAGGCTGATTACAATAATGAAGTTGAAAATCTAATCTTAAAAAAAATTTTTTAAACAAAATCACAGCTCTGTATATGTTCACAGGTGAATTCTACCACCAAACATTCAAAGAAATGTCAGCACTGTCCTTCTCAAAATAGTTCTAAAAAATTTAAGAGGAAAGAACACTTCCAAAGTAATTTTACATTGCCAGGATTATCCTATTAAAACCAAAGACACCAAGAAAATTAAAAGCCAGTAACCATAATGAATACAAATGTAATTATACTCAATAACTATTAGCAAACTGAAGTCAGTGTATTTCAATGGTTATGCACCACCCCAAATAAATATTCCTAGGATTCATGGATGGCATGACAACTGAAAATCAATCACATTGGTACACCTTGTTAACAGAATGAAGAATAAAAATCACATGATCATCTCAATAGATGCAGAAAAAAAACATTTGTCAAAATTAGACATCAGTTTATGACAAAAACTCAACAAAATGATTATAGAAGGAAAATAACCAAACATAATAAAGGCCATGTATGAAAAACCCAGTGTGAACATCACATCAATGGTGAATAAAAAGCTCAAAGCTTTTCCTCTAAGATTGGGAACAAAACAAAATGTCCATTATTGCCACTTTTATTACAGATAGCATTGAATTTCCTAGCGATGCCATTAGACAAGAAAAATAAATAAATAATATCCAACTTAGAAAAGAAGTAAAACTTTCACTCTTTGGATATGACATGATACTTTATATAGTAAACCCTAAATACTCCACCAGAAAACTACAAGAACTAAGGTGAAAATAAAATAAATTTACAGGATACAATACTAATATACACAAATCAGTTGTGCTTCCATACACTGATCTAAGCTATTATAATGAGTAATAAAGGAAACAAATTTATATGCAAATGAAAACAATAATAATTTTTAAATATTATAACCAATGAGAATGACCTGTATAGTGAAAACTAAATGACATTGAGGAAAAAAATTTGAAGGGACTCAGATACTTTTAAAGACAGTCCATGCTGATGAACTGGAATAATTAATATTAAAATGTTCATACCACAAAAAAAGCATGTATTGATTCAATATAATCACTATCAAAATTCTAACAGCATGTTTTACATAAATACTAAAAACAACCCTAAAATTTGTATGGAACCCAAATGAACCCAGATTGCTAAAGCATTCTTGAGAAAAAAGGACAAATTTAGAGACATGATGCTCCCCAATATCAAACTATATTGCAAAGTCATGGTAATCAAAACAGTATGGTATTATCCTAAACAAGACACATATCTATGGAAAAAAATAGAGAGCATCAAAATAAATGCATGCAGGATGGTTAATTCATTTATAAATAAGCCAAATAAATACAGAGGGGAAAGGATAGTCTCTTCAATAAATTATGTTGGGAAAACTGGACAGCCACATGCATAAGAATGAAAATGGACCACTATATTACTTCTTACACAAAATTTAACTCCAAATTATTTCAAGACTTGTATGTAAAACACAAAATCGTTAAACACCTAGAAGAAAATATTTTTAATGAGCTCCTTGATATCTTTCTTAGTGATAGTATTTTCTGTGCATAGCATCAAGAGCAAAGTCAACAATAATTGTATTTTCCAATTATTTCTCCATGTCTTCATTTTTCTCCTCACAGTAGTTGTATATGTGAAATGTTCAGTTCATATATCTACACTCCAGGAAGCTGCTTCTGGATATCTAAACAGTGCATTACCTAATCAAAATAATGTGTCTGGAATTTAATTTTATGTTCTTTGTGTGATTTGTACAATATTTTAAGCAATTGCTACACATTGTACATTTGCAATTATTATTTGTATTTTCATTTTAATGAAAAACATAAAGACAAAAACAGATAAAATAAGTACTTCAGCAAGAAGCAGTAATAATTACATGAAATTAATCATTGCCACAGAACACCCAAAATAATCTTGCTGGACTTTCAAAGCCAGTTGCATCTAAGCACTAGATTCTAATTTAATAATCTTAATATGTGTTGCTGAAATATAAAGCGAATTTTTTTTAAAACCCTAGACAATAACGTTTTTAATATAACAACAGGGAAGCTAGTACCATGGAGGCAGAAATTAGTATAAATCAACTACTTAGTATCGTCCACATATTGTGAATATTCACATAGCATGTCTGCATAGGCGTAGATACAGATATATACTAAAGACCTAATATATAACTTTCATTTATAAAAATATTGTTGTAGACAAGATGTATTGTATAATGGCTAATGGCAAGGTTTCCACTTCAGGCTATGAAATGATTCATTTGGTAGCTCAGCATCAGGGATTTCTTGGGAAATCTCCTGGAGATCTCTGAGTTTCCTGTTGACTTGTTTTGTTGAGCATGTTCCCATATCCACAGTCAGTGTCATGGAAGAAATACTTTCCCCTGAAATAGACCCAGTGGAAATTTGTTGACAATATGCTGGAATTTCCTAGATCCCAAATCTACAGCTACCTGGGCTGGCCTCTCCTGGCTCACCTCTTCCTCCCCTGGGTCTTCCTGAGGACACATCACAGCCTCAGGCTACAATCATTCACCTTTTTCTTAAAGAACTTTGAAGTGGTTCTTCTCTCAATGAGAGGGAAACTAAGCTCCCCCAGTCTTGATGTACAAGAAGCCTGCACTTGCTTCCATGACACTGGATAAGAACAAATCTCCCTGGATGAAGAGAATCCATGAAGACTGGAGAGTTCAAGTCAGATGTGAAGTCACTATAATGAAGTAGCCTCTTTACAACCCAGATTTTCAGAGCTCAACACACAATCACCATGTAAGCAACAAATGTTTAGCACTTTGGGGACAACAAAACACTCCTTAGTGTGATAGTAAAAAAGAATTACATAACTCACATATTATACAATTAAATGGATAAGTGTAACACTTTCACCTTTAGGTATATACACTCGTATAAAGCCTGTATTTTCCCTAAAATTAACTTTATTTAAATTTCATTTTATTAAAAATTCCAAGTATTTAGTCTAAGATAATTTACGAGAAAAATTCTGGACTTAAAAACAGTGTGAACATAAGGGAAAACACAGATTTACACAAATGCATGCATGTGCACATACACTCACATTAACACACAAATAGAAAAGTTTAATTAGGAATGTGGTATAGATAAAGTCATTTTATCAAATTATAATGAACTGATTGATGTATAATAAGCAATTGTAAATTTTTCCCACCAAATACTAAAAACGTTACAGTAAATTAAAATGAAAATATCTTCTACTATATCCTACAGCAACTTGTAGCATTTGGTACTTGTGCCCACATAGACACTCTTAAAAATCCTCTTCCAAATTAGTGGTTACAGTAAATTCTGACTATATTTTCAATTTAAATTATGAGAATGTTAGCATGTATTATACATTAGTGTTACAATAGAAAATATAAGAATGTTTATTAGTTATGCATAAATTAATCCTGCAGATCATTCTGCAAGCAAGAAGGTGCAATGATTCACAAGGTCTTGCCAATCATGACTGAACAAGTGTCAGAAGCAGTGGTTATCAAAATTATAACACAGAAAAAGATGAATTTCTCTTTCATTATCCATTTGTCCTTGACTCTCTGTATAACAGAGGATTTGGACAGGCAAACTCACTCTTTAGTATTTCCCTATAAAACAAATTATCTGCCAAATGTATTCACATCATATTTTGTAAATCTATGTTTTACAGTATTATCTCCACTAGACAATTATTCCTTTTCCTTGTCAGAAATGGGCAATTGTGAGGTCATTACACTGGAGTTAGTTTGATGTGTAGAATTGCAATGTGGCAACTAAAACACAATGCGTCTATGCAGAGATGCCTCAGCATATCACTCTATCACCAAAACAAATAGTGTTCAGGTCCACTAACGTGATAATAGATATTTTATTTCTCAACACTCAGGTGCCCTGCATCAGGGAGTGTCACACAGCAGTAGACTGGACAAAGTGGGAGGGGCCTGACCTGGGAATGGCCCACCTGCTGTCTTTGGCAAATTCTGCATCCACAGCTGAGTGTTAATCAAGCCTTCAGATGTAGTGCAGGGGTTTTAAGGCACAGTAGTTACAATGACATGTCTTCCTGGGAAACTGAGATACATTTTCTGATTTGTACAAACATGAAATCCAGGTTTAGTCAGATTTGGAAATCTACAGATACAGTCAGGATGAACCAGACATGTTTCCAGCCCTAACTACATGGAATCTGTTTGATAGAATGAGTCCCCTTAGTTATTGGAGTTCAATAAACAATTTAGAGGTGAGAAAGAATTTGCTGTATTATACATCTGAGAGTTAAAGCACACAGACTAAACAAACCAGGAACTGTGTCTTTCATGTTTGGTGGTATTAGGCCATGACCAGAGGAAGAGAAAGTATACAATTTGTTGACTCCTGGAATTTTGAGTTAGAATTCCCACAGGTTAGGAAACAGCTGAAACTATAGGTTGTGGGTCATTGACATTGGGATGCAGGCTGAAGTAAGCAAATGAACAAGGAAGATTGATAGTATATGCTTACTTACAAACCCTGGAAGAGTTTAGACAAGTGGCTGAGACAATATCGATTTTCCCATTCACTCACCAACGTTTAAGGACACAAGCTGCACACAAATAAACACACCCTTTCCATCCAGAGAGAATGGCCAGATCTACTCAGATGAAGCTGTTAGCAGCAATAAAATAGCCTGGTTTTATTTTCCAATTAATTATAATTAATATTGGCTTAAAAAACCTTAACCTTTTTATTGTTTCCTCAGTTACCTTCATTCCCTACTGCCGATCAGTAACTGTCCATGCAGGGCATCTTTGCAGAAAACAGGCAGGCATCGAAGTCAAATAAATGACTGCCCAGTCATATCTGTGCTTTCTACTGACCCTGGGATGGGACAAGGCCGCTGTCAACCTCTCTGTGACTTACTTATTCAGATGTGATATTACAGTAGTCTTGGAACTTTACTCACTTGCTTGTTGTGATTACAATTATTAGTAAATAATAACTTCAGTATCTTCAAAACCAATGTTGATAATGAACATCACCACTGCCAAAACTTTTTTATTGAAGTATTATTCATGTACAATTTTTTATTGGTTTCAAATATAAAACACAGTGGGTCAACTGTTACCCATATTATTAAATTCTCTCCCCCTCTAGTGTGGTTACTATCAACTTATAAAGATGTTACAGAATCATTGACTAAAGTCTCCATGCTGTGACGAATTTATATTGTCAGTGAAAATTATTGTGTCTCTTTTCCAGCTCCCCGTCCCCCATGTAACCACTAGTCCCTCCTCGGTGTCTCTGAGTCTAGTGCTGTTTTGTTAATTTTGTTTTGCTTTTTTTTTTATAGTCCACATATTAGTGAAATCATATGGCATTTCCTATCACCGTCTGGCTTATTTCTCTGAGTATACCCTCCAGATACATCCATGTTTTTAAAATGGCAGGATTCTTTCCTTTTATGGCTGAAAAATATTCCACTGTGTATACGTACGACCTCTTCTTTATCCATTCATCTCCTGATAGATAATTAGGTTCCTTCCATACTTGTCGATAGCAAATAGTGCACCAATAAACATAGGGACACATTTATCTTCTTCAACAGGAGATTTTGTTTTCTTCAGGTGAATTCCAAAAGAAGAATTACTGGGTCAAATGTATTTTTAGTTTTAGTTTTTAGAGGAACCTCCATACTGCTTTCCACAGCAGTTGCACCAATTTACATTCCCACCAACAGTGTAGGAATGTTCTCATTTCTCCGCATGCTCATCAGAATTTGTTATTTCTTGTGTTTGGGATAGTTGCCATCCTAACTGGTGTCAGGTGATATCTCACTGTGGTTCTGATTTGCATTTCCCCGATGATGAGTGATGGGGAGCATCTTTTCATGTACCTGTTGACCATTTTTATTTCTTCCTGGAGAAGTGTCTTCAGGTCCTCAATCCATTTTTTTAATTAGCTTATCTATTTTTGGATGTTGAAGCAAATTCATTCATTGGATATTTTGGATGTCAACCATTTATCAGATAAGTCACTCACGCATATAGTCTCCTACACTGTTGGATGACGTTTGTTCTGCTCATGATGTCCTTTGGTGTCCTTTGCTGAACAGAAGCTTTTTACTTTGATATAGTCTCATTTCTTTATTTCTCATTTTGCTTCCTTTTATAAAGTATTTCAAAAACTTCTAAACACATATATTAATTTAGAACATTCCTGCTAGAAAATGATGAGACCGGGAGAAAGGGGTTCAATAACTTGACAAATGTGTATAGTCAGTAGGAACAATGAGAAGGAACAGACAAACACACACACATGCTACACGTGAAATGGTCACTACGGATAATTCACATGTCCATCAACACAACCAGGTAACATCTTCTTTATTGTATTTGTTTGTTTATAGTGCACAGTTCACTCTTGGTGACCACAGTATTGGATGAAATGATCAACCACAGAGGGGTCACAGAGTTCCTTCTCCTGGGATTCTCTGAGGACCCGACGAGGCAAACCCTCCATGGCTGCCTGTTCCTCGTGGCTTACCTGGCGGCCCTGTTAGGAAATGGACTCATCATCACGCTCATTACTTGGGATCCTCAGCTTCACACACCCATGCACTTCTTCCTGAAGAAACTGTCACTCATAGATCTCTGCTACATCTCTGTCACTGTTCCTAAATTTGCTCTCAACTTCCTGATGCACAAGAACACAATATCCTTCCTTTGATGCATCTTCCAAGTGCTGTTCTTTGTGACTTTTGTTTCTGCTGAAATAGTCATCCTCACAGTGATGTCCTCTGACCGCTACGTGGCCATGTGTTGTCTGCTGTACTCTGAGACCATCATGACCAAGGGGAACTGTGGGCGGATGGTGGTGGTGACACACATCAGTGTGGGAACCTATGGAGCACACATGCCAGTAACATTTTTCACACCTTTTACCTCCAATAAAATCCATCATTTCTTCAGTGATATCCCTCAGATTATGTTGATCTCAGGCTCCAAAATGAACAAAAATGAAGCATCACGGACTGCATTTGGTTCAAGTATCTCACTTCTTTGTTTCCTTTCTATATCAGATTCCTAAGTGCACATCTTCTCTGTTGCCTTCAAGATCTCCTCCCTGGATGCAAGGTCCAAAGCCCTGTCCACCTTCATCACTCATGTGGTCGTTGTGACTTTGTTTCTTTCAGCAGGTGCCTCGGCCTACCTGAAGCCAACCTCTGAGTTGAAGCCTGCTGTAGACATGGTTTTCTCTGTATTTTACACCGTGGTTCCTCCGTCACTAACCCTCATCATGTACAGCCTTAGAAACAAGGACATAATGGCAACTCTGGGAAAACTCCTCGCACTTGTAATAATTAACTCAAATTAAATATATTTGGGTAGGTTAGATTTTTCTCCTTTGTTCATACACATACCCCTTTCAAATTTTGCTATCTGTATAAAGGAGATGTATCATATTATTCATATAATATGTTAGTAATTTGGGAACAGCAATAGAGCTGTCAGTGCAGAATGTTCTTCAGACAAATGGAAGAAAACAAAGATATCACAGGAACGCAATTACTGTGGTATATTTTGGGCAGAAGCTAGGAAAATTTCTTTAGCAATATAAATATATGCTTTTTACTCCCTCATTGCAAAATTAGTTTAGGAGGATATGAGTAATAATATATTATGTACTCATTTTGTCAAAAATTTTTCATTTGCAATATTCTTTATTAAACAAAATCCAATATAGTTGATACAACCTGGCCTTCAATAGAATGATCCTAGAGTTTAGAAAATATGTTGCTTACATTTCCTATATTTTAGTGCCCTTACTGCTATGTCATTTCATGACAAGTGGATCCACACCCTGTTTTTGTTGTCCACAGAACCTCAGTTTGGACAGGTGGGCCCAGGTATGAAACCATGACCTTGCTTTTCAGACTGACAGGATGAAAGATCATTTATCCTTACAATGGAAAAATGCAGTTTTCCTTTCTCTCTTGGTCTCACAATTAATGCATCCTGTAGATCCACTGTACAGCATAGAGGCTCTCACTAAAAATACTGTATTGCATACGTGAAATTTGGTAAGAGGGAATCAGGAAACCTCCAGAGGTGGTGGATGTGTCTGTGGCCTCATGCTGATGAAGGTTTCATGGGTTATTCTGGTCCCCAAGGTCACTGAGTTGTACATAACAAGAAGTATGTCTATCATACCACTGTAAAGTGATTTTCTAAAAATCTATACAAAAATTATTAGAATAAACAAAATTCCATATATAGAAAATATTTCATTATGAAAGAAAATGCCATTAGAAAATGATTTTTAAAAATCATTTACAAGACCAAAAAAAAACAAATGGAAGTTCACTACTGAAAATTCACAGGTCTTTACCCAGAAGCTAGACTACAAAAAAACCACCTACTTAACTGAAACACATACTTTTTTCTTGGACTCAAAACTTGAATTCAAGTACACTCATTCAACAGGATTTAATGCTCACCCACAAATTCACATTGAAATTGAAAAGGCCAAGAATAAGGAAGTCTTAAAGACGTTCAAAGGGTTGAGAACACTTAAAGATCCTTGAGTATTAAAAAAAAAAGCTGGAGATTTATGTCATCAAATATCAAGACTTCTTATGCACATAAATAGTTACAGTACTGGGTCAGAGAGACACAGATCACTTGAAGGAACAGAATTCAAAAACTGACCCACTCAAATACAGGCAATAGGTATATAGGAATTTTCCACAGTAGGCCTATAAAAACTTTTTAGACATCGGGGGTAAGACCATCCCCTTAATGAATAATGCTGAACCAATCAAATAATAGTTTGGAGGCAATTATTGCTGACATCTATCCACTGTCATGCTCAAATAGAAAACCATAGTGAAGGAATACAGAAATGTAAAGAGCAAAACAATAAACCATCTAGAAGATAACAGAAATATACCTTCATAAACTGTGGTTAGGAGTTTTTAACACTAAACACAGAAGTTGTTATCATAATATTAGTAATAATAAATTGATATATGCTAAATTTGATTAATTTTGAAAGATACCACAAAAATATAGAAAAATGAGAAGCCACTCAACTACAATCTACGAGGAGCTGCATAAATGACACTGGTTTAAATATTTCCTTGTAGCTCCACGGGCACTATAATCTGACATACATTTGGGTATTTTCTCTAAACTTATCTTTTCCTTCATGACTAGAAACTCAATGTATTAGAACAACACACACACACACACACAGACACACACACATCTATAAACAATTAGACGTATACATAATTTATCCAGCAATATATCAGAATCTCTTGTGAGATCAACCTTTATCTCTCATGTTTAGAATGTTCAGAAAATGAAGAGCCAAATATTAAGTAAAGCAAACATGTATGGCCTTGAAATTTTTCTACCTGAAATCACTAACTTATTATTAAAAAGACAAATTGGATGACTCGTGCATGGATTTGTTATGTTATTTCTAGAGCCCCTACAACTATGAACTTTACAACCTCATATTTATGAATGCGTACCACCCTCTTATGAAAGACAAAGATCAGCTTCCTGCATCACTTTGCTGAAGGAAAACATTTGTACATACATTCTCCTGATATTTGTAAATTCCACATCAACAGACTAAGTCCATATAAATATTTCCGAACTCTTTTACTGCAAGCCATTGTCCTTGAAATAATGGTATTTCATCTCCTTTTTTAGTAATGAGTGAACGGGGTAAAAGTATCCAAGTTGCCTTGTTCTACAGCATTGTAATTTAAATTGCATATTGGTTGGTTCAATAAAAAATATTTTGCCTTCATGTATCCATTTATGAAACATGTATTCTCTATTCCTACTCACCTTCATAAGTATCTTTTTTAAATAATTGCATCACTGGTAAAAATGATGTCTCAACATGCAAGTTACACATTGGTAAATAGGCAAGAACATTTAGCAAACCCACATTATCCTTTGCAGACCATCACCATTTACAGAACATACTTTCTAGGATTTACCAAGTTTCATTAGGACTCTAATATGAAAAACACCCAAGAAAGACAGGATCTGTCTTTATTTGCAATTTAATATATCTACTGTTGCATTCATCACTCATTTTAGAAACTGTTCTTTAACTATGGAAATATTACTGTTTAGAATATTCATTACTGGAGGCATTCCAAGATGCAGGATATAAAGCCAAAACCCAACCTCTTACCACTCACACATACAACAGCTCTAATCCTACACACAGAGAAAATCATCCTTACGAAGAAATGAGGCCTGAGCAGACTCCTGAGCAGACAGTGTGGCATAAATGACCAAATGAAAAATGGCAGGAGAGATGGAGATATTGCAAAGGAAGACCCATCTCCATTTCCAATTCAACCCTTCAGTAAGAACTCATATCATGAGGGACTAGAGCACAGATTGGACTGTCGTGGGTCAGACAAAACTCACAGTTTAGAGGGTTTAAGAGGCTAACACATTATTAGTGAAGGTAACAGATTTCTCACTACAGCACCTGCCAAGTGGTGGGGGAACTCTATTCAGGACCAGGGGCTCTGGTGCGTGCCAATGTTTATGTCATCCCACACACATCATTGTTCTGTCTCCAAACCTCGCTTGCTATTTTCTCTTAAAGCCACTCTGACCAGTTAATGACTCCAATACTGCACCATACACCTCTCATCAAGGCAGTTAATAGCCTTCAAATTGTTAATTCTAGTAGTGGATTTTCAGTCCACATATTACCTGGTCAATCACCATGAGAATTTCAGCATTCAACTACTCCTATCACATTGAAATAACTTCTGAAATTGTCTCCCAGAACAACAAACATGCCTGATTTGTCAGACGTTGAAACCATCAAAGCACCTGTCCTTAAATTCTTGCAACTCAGGAATAGACAAATGGCCAAAAAGAGGTGGGGAAGGATTGGAAAACTCATCTCACAATATAGATGAGCAAAGCCCAATAAGCACATCACAATAATCCCCCCAAAACTATAATTGCATAATTAAATATAAGATTAAAAATGCTGAATTTGGCAAGGATGTGCTGCAGCAAGAACTCTCACTTCACTTTGGTGGCATTGTGGGAAGATGCAACAATGTCTCTTTAAATTAAAGGCAGCTATTTATCAAATAAACACATGCAGAGCAACTCTTTTCCTAGGTATTGATCAATGGAAATGAGCCCATTTGAAAAAAAGGCTTCTAAAAGAATATTCATGAAATACTAGTTGTAATAACCACAAAATGTAAGCATCCCATGTGTCTGTCAATCAAAAAATCAACAAATTCTGTTCATTCCCTCAGTGTCTTACTCCCAGCCACATTCAAAAGGGAAACAAAAAGAAACCTCTACTGACATAGGCAATAAGTAGGTAAGTATCAAAAAGTTATTTGGAATAAAAAATCATATGGTGAAGTCCACATATATGAAGATGAGGCCAAACTATCTGGAAAAGAATCCCTAATAGTTGTTGCTTATGAATGGAAGATATAAAGGGTGGCTTAGTTAGGGCATCAGGAATGTTTTGTGAAACAATTTCCTGAAATGCATTTGCACTGAACATGTGTATGTATTTTTGAAAACCCATCAAATGATAAACTTCTAATGTACAACAGTAAAGGTTAATACAAAATGGGTCATATATCAAAATGTAAAACACGAAGTATAAATCTCCTGGTGTGTGTTTTGCAATAACATAGTTGGAAGACCCTGAATTCACCTCATCCCATGTACTTAGCAAATTCAGAACTTCACATAGATTATCCACTGATAACGACCTGAGAACTATATGAACAGCACCTCCACAGCAAAAGACAAAAGAGAAATATCAAAGTACAAGAGGCACAAAGAAAGACTTTCATGGAACGCCACCCAGATGCACTTACTCTGCACAGAACAGGGATCCCAAAATATGGCACTTTCACTTGAAGGGATTGTGTTCCACATAAGACACCCTCACCCTGGGTTGGCACCATTAAGACAAGCCCCTCATCTGTCTGGCTGGAAATCAACAGGGATTGAGTCCAGGAAAATCATAGAACTATAGGGAACAAACATTCTACTCCTGAAGGACTGATGTGCAGCTTCTGTGACCCTGAGGTCCAGTGCCAAACCAACAGAGGCGGAGTTGTCAAGACAAAATGCAAGGGAGATACACTTTCTCATTTTAAAGGCACTTCCAGAGAGGAAATAAAACACAGGGTCTTCAACCAGGGACAGAAGTCCTGGTAAACAATATATTCTCGGTCTCATCCTACTATTCCATGGATGGAGCTGACAGACACCAAAGCCCAAAGTTAGTAAAAGAATGATTATAATAAAGATCAGAGTGGAAATAAATGAAATACAGAGTAAAAATGGACAAAAGAAAAAGATCAAAGAAATGATAACCTGTTCCTTGAATAGTTAAGTAAATTCTGTAAATTTCTATCAAGAACAATGAAAAACAGAAAGAGACCAAATAAATAAAAACAGAAATATGAAAGTGTGGAAGGTACAACTGATGCCACAGAAAGGCAAAGGCTCAGAGGAGATCACTATGAAAAGTAATATGCCAACAAATTAGAAAACCTAGAAGTGGGTAAAGTGTTAGAGACATAAAATAATCGAAGAATGAATTATAAAGAAATAAAAAGTCTGAATAGGCTAACTAAAATAATGAAATTGAATCACTAATTTAAAAACTCCTAAAAATAAGTCCCAGTATTGGACAGTTTAACAAGTAAATTCCATCAAACAAGTAAAGGACAAACACACATCCTTCACAAATTACTCCTAAAATATTTAAAATTAAGGAACACCTCCAAAATTATTTTATATGGCTAGCATAACACTGACTACAAGATGAATGACTCCACAAAGAAAATTCTAATATACTATGAACATAGACATGACAACCCTCAACAAATTAGCAAACTGAAATCAGCAATACATTAAAAATATCACACAGCACTATCAAATAGGTATTCCAAGGATGCATGGATGGTTCAAATCTGTAGATCAATCAGTGAGGTACACATATGAACAAAATGAAGGATAAAAATCATATGATCATCTCAGTAGATGCAGAAAAAGCATCTTTTGACAAATTCAACATCAATTTATGATAAAAAAAACTCTCAACAAAGTGGGTATTGAAGAAACATTTTCAAAACTTACAGTCATATATGAAAAACCTACTGCTAATTTCTTTGTCAATGGCAAAGAAAAGGTGAAAGATTTTCCTCAAAGATCAGGCATAAGACAAGGATATCCAAACTGGCTACTTTTATTCCACCTAACGTTGAAAGTCCTATCCACAGCAATCAGGCAAGAAAAGCAAATAAAATACATCCAAAGTGGAAAGGAAGAAATAAAACTGTCACTACTTGTAGACGACATTCTACTTTATATGGGAAAGCTTAAAGACTCCACCAAAAGTATATGAGAGTTAATATGAATTAAATCACAGGATACAGAATTGACATACATATATCAGTTGTCTTACTATACAATCATAATTATCAGGAAGAACAATCAAAAAACAAAATAATTTAAAACTGAAGAAAAATGATACATTTTTGAAAAATTTTAAGCATAAGGAGAAGGACCTGTGTATTAAAAACTAAAAGATATTGACGTAACAAATTGAAAAGACACAAATAATTTTCAAGATATTCAATGCTCATACATTGGAAAAATTAATATTGTTAAAATATCCATACTATACAAAGTATCTGCAGATGGAATGCAATCCCTATTAAAATTCCAATGGCATATTTTGCAGAAATACTATAAACAAAAATCCTTACATTTTCATGGAACAAATGAACTCAGATTGTCATAGAAATCTTGACAAAGAACAAATCTGGATATAGCATGGTTCCTGGCCTCAAACTACTGTAAGCCTATAGTAATCAAAACACTGTGGTATTTTCCTAAAAGTAAACACATACATCAGTGAAGGTGAATAGAAAACCTGGATACAAACCCACATGTATAGTTGATTAATATGTGATAAAAGAGCCAACAATATGTACCTGGGATGTACACGTGGGATACTGAATAAATGAGGTTGGGAATACTGAACAGCCTCAAGCAAAATAATGAAGCGGCACTACTGTCTTACACAGTTTGCAAAGTCAAAATGATGTCAACACTTCAGTGTAAGATCTGAACTCATTAAACTCCTAGGAAAAAACCTTATGCAGTCAGCTCCTTGACATAGGTCTGGAAGATGATTTTTTGTATATGACATCAAAACAAAGGAAAAAATACCTAGTCCACTAGCTTTTTTGTTGTTTTATTTAACAGGTTAATTAAACTATGACTGACATACAGTAAGCTGCATGTATTTCCAGTGCACAAATTGATAATGTACGTAGGCAAGTGTACATACCTTTGAAAGCTTTACTTCAAGTCAAAATAAACACAAACATCACCCCCTACAGTTTCCTTGGGCCCTGTGGTCATCCCTCCATTTGGCTTTCCAGGTCTCCCAAATCCCCAAACTCTGATCTGCTTTTTCTGACTATATATGTGTTAGAATTCTCTAGTTATACATAAATGAGGCAGGTTAATTGTTTTGTTTGACTTCCTCCTAGAGCATAGTAATTTTTGAGTACATAAAATTTCATCCATTAGTTTGTGTGCATCAATAGTTTATTCATTTATTGCAAAGTAGTTTTTGAATGTAGGACATACCACACTTCATTTATCCATTTCCTGTTGTTCGGTGTATGTATTGTTTCTAGTTTCAGCCTATTAAGAATAAACTACTGGAAAACATTGCTGGTCAAGTGTTTCTGGTTACCCTGCATAAATACTTAGGTGTGGAAGGCTATACCATATTATTTGTCAATGTTTTAAGTTTTTTCTGATTGTGTGATGAGAATTATGTAACCATTCTTCTGTATATATTAAAGCCTCTTGGATATATTATGAATAGTTTCTAATAATCTGTGGTTTGTTTTGTGAAGTGTTTATTTGTTCCTTTTGCATCAAGGCAAAACTTGTTTTGACTGTACAAAATTGAGGATTATTTAAGTACATAACAAATAATGTCTTACATAAAATAACAAAGATTTTAAAAATGAAAAAACATGCAACAAAAGGTTGAAATTCTTCATTTCCTTAATTCTTAAAGGAATTTTTTATTAATATAATGAAAATATTATGAAGTATGAATTATGAAGTATGAAGAGGGAAGAGACTCATAGATGTTATCTTGTAACTGTGGGTAACTAGGTCTCAGGTTCTGCCCTCTGAAAATATGACAGGGCCCATTCCTGGGGGCCTCAGGGCCCAGAGCATTCTTTGATAATCCTGGGATCTGTGAGCTGCGCATGGAACAGTGGGAACAAAAGGGCCCCATGGGAAAGGCTGGAACTTGAACTTGAAGGTAGCAAGTATTTCCCTCATGATTTCTTTTCTCAGCTCCTTGGCTTCCTCTCAGTGGGCAGAGGTGCCAAACAACTTGAGATTTTCCCACAGAGAGAATCTTCTTCTGATAGAAAGAAGGGGTTCTCTCTAATTCTTTGTCCATGATTTCAGCCTTCTTGGAAATGTTACATGTCTGACATGTGCATCTCATACTTCTACACACTTTGGGAAGCTACTCCTAGATTTCTAAGAAGTGTATTTCCTCCTCAAACAATTTGCTCTGGAGATGATTTTTATGTTCTTTGTGAGAATCAGGCAGTATTTTAGCATTTCCTACTCATTATATATATGCAATTATTCCTTTTTTCTATTATTTTAAAGGAAAAATACCACAGAAGATAACATGTCAAATAATAATAAGCACATCTATTTCAGGAGGAAATAATAATTATGTCAAGTTAATCATCACTGCAGAGAACAAGTTTTTTTTTCCAGATTTTATAATCAGTTCCTGTAGCCAGCATTAGATCCTAATTTTAAAATATTATTATCTGTCATTGGAATATAAATAAACACACTTTTAAAAACCCTTAGGTAATAAAATTTTTCATATAAAACCAAATAAACATGCACAATGAAGGCAGAAATTAGCTCAAATAGATATATGTGTATGTGAAATGTAGAGACATTTTAAAGAACTAATATTTCACTTTTACTTATAAAAATTCTTGTTCTAGACAACAGGTTTTTTATAATGGCTCATAGAAAAAGTTTTGTACTTCTTGGCACTGTAAAAATTAATTTGATAAATCCGCGCTAGGCATGTAATTGTATATTAATGATACCAAAATAAAATAAATAAATTTTAAAATCAGCACTAGGGATTTGAACTCCGTTGGAGATATTCCCGATTAATGTTGAACTGCTTTTTAAGCCTGTCCTTTTCCACCTAACCAGTGTCACAAAGAAATGCTTTTTCCTAGAGCAGATCTGTGGGTTTATTCTCTGGTTTGATTCCCCAGCTCCCTGACTTGCAACTGCCCCTCCTGGTCTGCTCCCTCCTCCTAATCTCCTGGGAGTTCTTGAAAGGACTCAGGGGAGACACCAGAGCCTCAGAGCTGCAACCACTTGCCTTTTCAGAGAGCCACAGGGTGGTCTTCTCTCAGTGAGACGATAAGTGAGTTCCCTCAGCAGCGGGTGGGATAGAGGCCTAATACTATACTTCCTATTACAGCAATAGATTAGAACAAATCTTCCTGGATGAAGAGAATCTCTGAAGATTGGAGAGTTCAAGTCACATGTAAAATTGCTGTAGTAAGGAAACAGTCTCTTTTATAGCAAAGATTTTCTGAGATTAAAGCACAACCAAATTGTAAGTAACCTTTATTTAGCACTTTTGGATAGGACAAAATACTCCTTGCCTTTAGAAAGGATTTTTTGTCTATCATATTATTCAGTTGAATGGTTAGGTGTGATTCTTTCATCTGATATGTAGATACGTAGACCCTGATTCAAAACTTATATTTACTCTAAAATGATCATGAGTTTCACTGAAAATTTCAATTGTTCTGTCTCAGATACTATTAAAAAAGAAAAATCCCAGAGTTAAATAAGATAGTTGTGAGCTAAGTAAAAGCAGACACACATACACACACATGCAGGCATGTAAAATCTCAGTAATATACACAAGAACAGGAAAGTTTAACTAGGAATGTGGTATAGATAAAGCCATTTGTCAAAACATATACAGAAATACAGTAAGTAGTATTTTTTTTGCCCCAAAGAGTTGACAAATATAACAAAAAGTCACAAAGTAAAGTTAAGAATCAAAACACCTCTCTTATATCCTTCAAGAACCTGTAGTTTGGGTACCTTTGCCTATGTATTCTTAAGACCATCTTCCAATTTCATTTTTGAGAATAAATTCTGTCAATCTTTTGTATTTAATTTATGAGATCGATAGTGAACATTTTAAATCAATGTTATATATTGAAAATATATTCTGATAAGTATGTTTTTATTTACATATAAATTAACCCTACAGACCATTCTGTAAGCCAGAAAGGACAATGACTCATGAGCTCTTGTCAATCAAGATTAAACAATGATTAGAAACATTTTATCAAAATTATACTACACAAAAAGGCTTTACTCTGTGATTATTTATTTTTCCAAGGCTCTCTTAATATAGGTTTGTAAAGAAATACCTGTTATAGAATTCTGTTATAAAGGAATTTACCTGAAAAATGTATCCACATCTTAAGGCTTTTCATATGTGTTTTACAGCACCATCGCCATTACCAGAATATGCTTTATCCTCATCAGAGAATGAGCTATTGTGAGTATTTTAGCTCTGAAATTAGTTTTATGTGTAGAATTGCAGTGTGGCCACGAAAACCCAGTGGTTTTCTGTAGTGATGCCTCAATATTTCTTCTGCTACCAACAGAAGTGGTGTCCACGGTCCACAAAAAGGACACCAGGATTTCCTGTCTCAGAGCTCAGTTGCTCCGAATCAGGGAGCTTCCAACCCAGTAGACCGCACAGACTGGGTGCAGCTCGACCTGGGAATGAGCCTGCTCACGATCTTTGACAAATTCTGCATCACTGAACAGCCATGATCCAAACCCCAGACACAGTACAGTTTTCTAAGCAGAGCAATACTTGATACTGCCATATTCTAGGAGACTGAGTTATATTTGCTGATTCATATACACATGCAATCCAGGTTCAGGTAGGATTTGGAAATCTATACATGTACTCAGGCATTATCAGAAATGGTTCCATCACTTTCTTCATAAACTCAATTTCACGAATGAATACTTTGTTATTTGGACTTTATAAAGCCATTTAAAGATGAGGAAAAATTGCTGTATTATATCTTAGATAATTAAGACAGCGACACTGAACAAAAGTCAGGAACATTGTTTTCACTAATAGGCAAGGGCACGGCATTTAAGGCCATGACCAGAGGAATAGGAAATGTAATTTTTGATGAGTCCTGGAAATTTGAGCTAGAAGTTGTGCCATTCTTTCTATTGAATTAAGAAAATTTCTCATAAATTTTAAAAAGCTGATATTAGAGTTGGAAGATCCTGTCATCTAGATCCAGGGTGAAGGAAACAAATACACTGGAAAGACTATATTCTGAAAGTGTAAACACAAGTAGTATGTGATGCATAATTAATTCTTATTAAAAAACAGAACTAGAAGAACTTAAACACACCTCAAATAAAGACAATTTTCACTTTTTTCTGCCCTTTCTGCACAAATTTTTAAGTGCAGTACCTGCAGATGTACGTAAACACCCTTTCCATTGGTGAGGATGGCAGGATCTACTGAGTTGAAGTTGTTTGCACCGCTGAAATGCCCTGGTTTTAGTTTTCTATACGTTAACATTCATGTTGGATTAAAATTAAACTTACCTTTTATTGTTTTCTAAACTACATCTATTGCCTCCAGCCTGCCATGATCTCCCTATGATGTGTGTCTCTTCAGAGGACAGGGATGCATAGAAGTCAGTGAAAAGCATCCTCTCCCATCCCTGCCATTTACTGGTTATGTACCTTTACACTGGGGCTGCAGGTGGGGGAAGAGTCAACCTCTCTCTGTCTCAATATCCTCAGTGGTGAAACCATAGCAATAGAGGAACCTTCCTCTCTGGTCACTGTGCAGACTAAAACCATTGATAAGTAACAACTTCAACATCTGCAACAGTTCATCAGTGATGATGACCATCACCATTTCCAAAATCATTTTATTAATAAAGTGCTTCAAAGAATTCTAAATATAGACTTCTGTAATATACAATAAATACTAAATGTCTATTATCAATGGTTAATAATAATGAAAATAAATAATAAATTCTTATTTCACCTGTCTTATTTAGTATCTGCTTATAGACATTGATGTTTACTACATTCCAGATGTTATAGAAAAAAATGCCTATTGTTCTTTATAAACTTCCATGGGTCTCCACATATAATCTCTTTCTCACTGTCGTAACACTTAGTCACCTATAACAATAATCAACTACCACAAGTTAACCAACCCACGAAATGAGATTCAAATTAAACACAAGAATTTTTCTAAATCCTGAGCTTTCCTTTCTCCTAAATTACATGAATCTCAGAGTCATTAAAACCTGTAAAAAATTCCACTTTTTAACAAATGAACTGGCTAAAATTCAAAAATGAATAAAATTATTTTAAGATCTTCTGCACAAAACAGGAATGTTCCAAAATTTACTTGACCAATGTTGAAAATTGGGCATTTTACTTTTTGCAATGACTTTAAAATATGTACTACCATTTATTATTTTTCAAACACATTCACAGGGATCCTTTCTGAGTGAGGAAAATTCTGACTCCTCAATATTGAATTAGTTTTAACTGTGGCAAAATACAGATAACACAGATTTTACATCTTAACCATTGTTAGGTGTACAGTCAGGTGGTGAGACCTGGTTACAGTGGTCAAGCCTCTCCACTCCCATGTCCAGAACAGCCTCTTTGCAAAACTGAAACTGTATCTATTAAACAATAGCTCCAAGTTGCTTCATCCCCTTGGTCTTTCCCTTCACATTTTAGTCTCTGTCTATATGAAATTACTCCAGGGACCCCATATAAATGGAATCATACAGTATTTCTCATATTGTGACTGGGTTATTTTAATGACCATATTGTATTCAAGACTAATTCATGTTCAAAGATAACAAATAACAGCAGGAAGCAATATTAAATATCTATGCACATAAGGAGAATGTGTAAATAAGTTTCCAGGAAGACCTTGGTTTCGCTGGCTACTTGGATTTTCTTGGAACTGTTTTTATGCTGTGAGGTAAGTTTCCTGTTATCAGGTTGGAGGGAAAGTTGGGGCATTTCTTTTTAAATCAGTGTTTGGTGTGACACTTTGGTGGTTTCATGCAGCCATAATGGTGAAAATAACCCCACTGGACCCCACAAATCTTAAAGGGTCCCCTCCTCCATCTGTCCCAGCCCATTTAAACATTTGTGTGTCCATCACTATAATAGAAAATCATGCGTCACTGCAGTTTGGAATCACTAAAGTTAGCTATGCTGCTAGAATTAAAACCTTAACATATTAATTTATTTCTTGAAACTACTCTCCTTATTTTATTTTTCACATTTTTTAGGTTAATTAACCAATACAGATATTTACATACTTGTTGTACTTAATATTTAACTTAACATAAAGATACACATATACATTTTATAAATATGCTCACACATGGTGAAATAATCAACACAGTTTAGATAATATATTGGCACAAGTAGATACCATTTTCCTTTATTTCTGTGACGTCCACTGCAGAAAACAACTCTCTCCTGGGGACCCCACAGCTGGATGGGATGATCAACAATACAGGAGCCACTGAGTTCCTGCTCCTGGGATTCTCTGATGACCAGACGGTGCAAACCCTCCAAGGCTGCCTGTTCCTCGTGGCTTACCTGGCGGCCCTGTCGGGAAATGGACTCATCATCACGCTCGTTACGTGGGACCCTCAGCTTCACACACCCATGTACTTCTTCCTGAAGAACCTGTCACTCATAGATCTCTGCTACATCTCTGTCACTGTTCCTAAATTTGCTCTCAACTCCCTGATGAACAGGAACACAATATCCTTCCTTGGATGTGTTTTCCAGCTGCTGTTCTTTGTGGCTTTTGCAGCTGCTGAATTATTCATCCTCACAGTGATGTCCTATGACCGCTATGTGGCCATCTGCCATCCTCTGCACTATGAGACCACCATGACCAAGGGGGCCTGTGGGCGGTTAGTGGTGGCTTCATATACCAGTGCAGGGATGATTGGAGCCATGCGCACGGCAGTGACATTTTCCGTAACATTTAGTTCCAACAAGATCCATCATTTCTTCTGTGATATTCCTCAGATTATTTTGATCTCAGACTCCAAAATGAACATAAATGAAGCATCAGTGACTGCATTTGTTACAAGTATCTCACTAGCTTGTTTCATCTGTATTTTATATTCCTATGGGCACATCTTCTCTGTTGTCTTCAGGATCTCGTCCGTGGAGGGCAGGTCCAAAGCCCTCTCCACCTGCCTCCCACATCTGGGTGTTGTGACTGTGTTTCTTTCAACAGGTGCCTTGGTCTACCTGAAGCCAGCCTCTGAGGTGAGGTCAGACCTAGATATCATTCTCTCTATGTTTTACACTGTGGTGCCTCCATCCCTGAATCCCATCATTTATACCCTTAGAAACAAGGACATAAATTTCAGTCTGCGGAAAGCCCTTGGAATTGTAGCATTTAAGTCAAATTAAATATATTCAGGTAGATTACAAAGAAGTTCCTCTTTAGTTCCAAAGCATATTGTTTTTAAATTCTACAATTTATTCGGTGGGGATGCATCTTAAAACTAACATTATTTTAGCCACTTGTGAGCAGGGATAGAGCTGACGTTGCAGAATGTTCTTCAGACACATGGAGAAAAGACAGATATCAGTGGAACATGATTATTGTGGTTTGCTTTTGGCAGTGGCTTCAAAGTCCATTTAGCAATATTAATAAAAAGATTACAAAGAAATCTAGACTTCCTAGTTAAAATGCCAACATATGAGGATATTAATAATATATTTATGCAGTGCTATAATTTCAGGAATTATTGCATCAGCCGTGTTCTTTATAAACACAAGCCAATGAACCTGAACCAACCTGGGCTTCCAGAAACCAGAATGATGCTACAATTTAGAAGACAAAATTTCCCTCTGTATTTCTAAATTTAGGGTGATCTTACTACTGTATCATTTCCTGCCCAGTGAAGCATGTCCATCTGTTCCCAGGATCTCAGTGTGCAGAGGGGCCCCGATATGAATCCCTGCTTCTTGTTATTATAGACTGTTAGACTGAGATATTCTGTTTTATCTTTACCATATAAATATGAAGTTTTTCTGCCCCTTCCAGTCTCATGTGTGATTAGAAAAGGCAGGGGTGGGAGGGTGGAGGGGAGGCTCCTTTCCCCTGTAATTCTGCTTCCTTCCTCCTGACCCCAGCCCGGGGCCCAAGGAGGCTCCTGCACATGGTGACGGGGCTGCAGGCCACGGTGTGCTGCGCTCACTCACTGCTCCGTGGGCTGCTGACCCTGCACATCCTGATCTGCCTCACGGGCCACGTCGGGTGGGATTCCCTGTGCTGTTTGTGACACTTTGTACAAAAAGCCTCCATTGAACCTACTTGTAAACATGTAGTTAAGTTCTGTGCAGAGTCTGAGGTGACATGACATGAAACTTAAGGGACATGTCCTCACAGTCTGGAGTCCCATCCTCCTTCCCCCTGTGGTGCTCATGGGAACTGGCTGTGGTGTGGGGCCCTGGGGAGCATGGCCATGAGCCTGGCATCCTGGATATTCACTTAACCAGTGACACAGCTATTCCAGGAATTTCGAACAGGACCCTGATGCTATGACCTACTAGTGCTCGAGATTTCCTCATCAACGCAATAAAATATATAAAATAATTTTAGTTTAACAAACACTAGGTAGAAATAAACAAATGTGCCCTATTGTTTGTGTATATTAGGTTATGAGTAATACTTTCCTACATATAAAACGTAGGAAAACCTGCCAGTTACAGAGGTAGAATTTCCCCTGTGTCTGCAGGTGTCGGGGATCAGGTGCTGTGAAAGCCCTGTCACATCTAGGCTACCCCAGGTCCCTGACCCCAGATAGTGTGCCTCTGCTCATTCCTTGGGTGTATGATGACCCACATGATCCCATACTAGTCCTGGGCCTCTGTCACCTGTGCATGGAGCAGACGATAAAAGGGTCACATGGTAAAGCCTGGAACGTACACCCAATGTTAAGTAGTATTGGCTGGATGTGGTCATTTTCTTTTCGAAGCTCCTTGAGCTTTTGCTCAGTTTATGAAGCTGTGCTCCAACTTTCCTGCGCTCTTTTCCTACAGAAAATAATTCCTTCTGAGAGAAGGAAGTGATTCATTCCAATCCTTTCTCCATGACCTGAGCCTCTTACAGATGTTACATTTCTGCTATATGAAGCCCAAACTTCCAGGCACTTTGGTAAGTTAATTCTGGATTCTAAACAGGGTCTTTCCTGCTCAAACAATTTTTCTCTGGAGTTGCTTTATATGTTCTTTATGAGGATCAGGGATTATTTTAAGCAGTTTCCACACATGGTATATTTGAATTATTATTTTTATTTTTCTAATTTTAAAGAAAAGCATTACAGTATCACAGGTTACCTAAGAATATTTACACCTATTTCAGCTGGCAGAAATGTTATTAGTTCATGAACGTAATCATCCCAGAAGAAAACATGTTACTCTTCCTAAATTTTCAAAAGTAGTTGTTGTAACTAACCACTAGATTGTAATATAAAATATTGACATCTGTAAATGAAATATAAATAAAGTGAATGACTTTTAAAGAACCTCTAATTAATAAATTTTTTCATTTAAAACCAAGGAAGCATGAATCATGATGTCAGAAATGGGCTTAAATGGATTCTTTATTATATTCCAGATAGTATGAATATTCATTTAATGTATATGTGCATGAAAGCAGACAAATAAATACTTGTACATATAATTAATATTTTATTAACAATAATTATATACATTTAAGATCTATTATTTAACTTTTACTTATACAAATTATTGTTCTAGCTGACAAGTGTTTTAGATCACTCATAAGCAATGTTTGTACATTTATGTA
Organism: Smutsia gigantea; assembly: GCA_032199065.1. Taxonomy (NCBI): domain Eukaryota; kingdom Metazoa; phylum Chordata; class Mammalia; order Pholidota; family Manidae; genus Smutsia; species Smutsia gigantea. The sequence goes on from JAVSCE010006189.1 coordinate 163,733, forward strand.
CTGAAATGATTAATTTGGTAGCCTGGCATCAGGGAGCTTTGAGATTTCGTAGCTTAATGTTCATTGCTCTGTTAGCCTGTCACTTTCTCCCCAACCAGCATCACAACACAAACACTTTCCCCTCAACAGACCTCTGCGTTTATTCTGTTTTTATTGCCCAGGGCCCCAGACTACCACTACCTCCCCCTGGTCTCTCCTGTCCCACCTCTACCCCTCCTGGACTTAGGTGACCCATCAACACCTCATATGTGAAACAATTCACCTTTTACTTAGAATGCCTTGAGGAGGTTCTTCTCTCAGTGAGAGGATAACTGAGTTCTCCCAGTTCCTGCTGTGATACAGCCTGATAGTAATTTCTGTTCCATTAGATGAGAACAAATCTTCCTGGATGAAGAGAATTTACAAAGACTGAAGAGTTCTGTACACATGTGTAATTCCTATAGTAAGGAAATAGTTTCTTTTACAGCCTGGATTTTCAGAGATAAACACATGAACACCATGTAAATAACAACTACTTGGAATTTGGGGGAGGATGAAATTTTCCTTGTCAATATAAAAATCATTATTTTTCTAGCATGTTATCCAATTAAATTACTGTAACCCTTTCTATTGTACATATGTAGACCTAATTCAAACATTGCATTTATTCCCCAAAGAACTTTAATATTATTGAACATTTCTATTTTTGTCTCAGATACCACTGAAAGAAAAAAAACCCAGTTGTGAGCATCAGGGAAAATCAGACAGACACATATACACACAAGTAAGGAAAATAGAATTAGGAATATGGTATAGATAAAATCATTTTATAATCACTTCACAGAAACACAGGAAGCAGGGTTTTTCCTGCCCAAATGTGTTCCTAAATAGAACTAAAAGTTTGACAGTAAAGTTAAAATCAAAATATATACATCATATATTTCAGAGCCACAGCAGTTGCTGACACTCTGACAGAGCATATTGGGAAATGGTGCTCTAGTTGCTGTTTCATGAACATACATATGCAATCTAGGTTCATGTGGATTTTGGAACTGTATTAATATACTTAGGCATTATCAGAGATATTTACATCCCTATCTTTGTGAACCTTTCTTTTCATAGATGAACACTTTGGTACAGGTTTGCACTTTATAAAACCACTTGGAGATAAGGAAGAATTAGCTGTTATATCTCTGATAATTAAAGCATAGGGAATGAACTAGAGCCAGGAACTAAGTTTTTCAATAATAGCTAATGGTGTTTAAGACCACCAGGAGAGGAGAAGGAAATGTACTTTTCATTGAGGCCTATAATTTTGAGTTAGAACTTTGCCACCACTCCTACATAGGAAAGGAAGTTTCCTATATGTTATGAAACAGCTGAAACTGTAAGTGGTGGAACAATGACATCTAAAGTAAGCAAATAGTCTGGCAAGAAAATATCCTGAAAATGTAGAAGACAAATAGTATGTGACACATAATTAACACTTAATTAAAAAACACAACTAGGAGATTTTAAACATGCCTATAGTTGAGACAGTGTTCCCTTCCTCCCCTTCACTCACCAATATTTAAGGGCACAAGCTTCACACATACAAACACACCCTTTCTGTCCTGTGCAAATGACAGTAACTACTGAAGTGAAGATGTTAGCAGCAACCAGATGGCCCAATCCTATATTTGTATTATCTAACATACATTTGGGCAAAATAAATAACCTTTTATTTAGGTTACACACACATATTGCCTCCTGCCTGCCAAGAACTCTCTGTGCTGTGTGTTTTTGCAGAGGACAGGCAGGAATGGAAGCCAAAGGAACCACTTTCCAGTAACACCTCTGCCATTAACAGGCCATGCCCCATGACACTGGGGGACATCAGGGAGCAAAGGAAATCTCTTTGTATGACTGTCCTCAGCTGTAAAATGACAGTAGTATTGAAATCCTGCTCTGTTTATTAAGAAAATTAAAATTAATAATAACATGTTCAACATCACCAACAGTTCAGAGTTGATGATGACCATCACCATTGCCAAAATCTTCCAGTCAACAAACGGTTTCAGTAACTTCTTTACATCAACTAATTTGATGCCTAGAACAGCCCTGCAACAAAGTGATAAAACAGGCACGAGGGTTTATGCAACTTGGCAAATGTCTGTAGGTGGTGAGCAATAGTGAGGAAGTGCACACCCCACAGTTCTGGCCTCTGTAGCCCTGCATTCTGCTGCTATACTTCACTTTCTAAGGTGCAGTAAATACTAAGCAAATGTTACCTGTTATTTGTCTTATTTAGTAGCTCTTTATAGTGAATGTTTCCCTTGTGGTAAATACTGTGCACACAGTACTCCTAATGCTCAATGAATTTCCATAGGACTCCGCTTATAACCTATTGTTAATCAGTTGTAAAATTTAGTAACTTAAAGTATTCACAAAGTTTCACAAAGTAATTCACCCAGTTCAAGGCAGACACTTTGAAGCCCAAAACGTTTCTCTCCCCTGGTCCTAATCCTTTCTTCTACATTATACTGATTCTCAGACTCCTTATTATAAACCCATAAAGAATTCTCCCTTTATCTCCAGTAAAGCTGGCTAAAATTCAGAAGTTCATTAAATTAATATCTTTTGTACAAATTAGAAGTGTTCTGGTAATGGGCATATTTCCTGGCCATTATTTTTAAATGTCTTACAATCTATGTTTCATGCATCATTCATTTCAGAGAGATCATTATTGAATGTTAGAAATTTTTTTAATTATTATAATTTAGGGAAATGACATGTACAATAAGAAATTTTAACTATTTTTAACCATATTTCTGTGCTGGTAACTACACGCTCACTGCTGGGTATCCATTCCCCATCCACCTCCAGAGCTGTTTCACTCTGACAAGCTGAAACTCTAACCCAGTAAAGCATAACTCCACATTCCATTCTCCCCAAGACCTTGACAACCATCGCGTGCTTTCTGTCTATAGACACTTACTGTAGGTACCACATTTTAATAGAATCACAGTTTTTATCATTTCTAACTAGATTTTTTTGATGGATTCAAGACTCATCTTCAAAGGCAATAAAACCAAGAAGCAAAATAAATAACTATGAACAAATAAATAACTTTCCAGAGATACCTTGGTCTTTGCATCCTACTTTGGTTTCATTTGAAACCTTTTATACTGAAGTGCTGGACTTTCTTCTAACGGCTAAAAGTGTATTTTGAGCATAACTTACTTTGTGTTAGTGGATATCACATTGGTAATGTGATAAAGCCGTAACTGGGAACACATCACATACATTTGCAAACGCTGAAAGATCAGCTCGTTCATCCATCAAAGACCTTGTCACACATACATGAGCCAGTCACAGTAACACACCACCAATAAACAGAGCAGTGCAACTGGGAATTGGAAATATTAATACCGTTCCTTAGACATACTACATAATACCTTATTCTGAAAGAACGTACGCCATGTATTTTATTTTTCCTGCTTTTTGAGGTATAAAAAATAAAAACATTTTATATATTTATAGGGTTCAACTTGATATTTAGGTATACATATACTTTATATATATGTAAATATAAATAGACACACACAATTTGTGAGATAATGACCACAGGTAAGATAATTAACATCTCTAATAGCACAAGGAGGTACCATATTGCTTTCTTTCTTTGTGTTGATTACACAGCTTATTCTTTGGGAGCCATTGGATGTCAATCAACCACACAGGTGTCACTGAGTTTTTTCTTCTGGGATTGTCTGATGATCCAAGAATTCAAACCCTACATGGTGTCCTGTTCCTCATGGCTTACCTGGTGGCCCCGTTAGGAAATGGACTCATCATTATCCTTACTACATGGGATCCTCAGCTTCACACACCCATGTAGTTCTTCCTGAAGAACCTGTCACTCATAGATCTCTGCTACATTTCTGTCACTGTTAACAATTTTCTTCTTAACTCTCTGATGAAAACGAACAAAATATCTTTCCTGGGATGTGTTTTCCAAGTCCTCTGTTTTTGAGTTTTGCTTTGGCTGAAGTAGCCATCCTCACAGTGAAGTCCTATGACTGCTACGTGGCTGTCTGCTGTCCGCTGCACTATGAGACCATCATGAAGAAGGGGGCCTGAGGACGGAAGGTGGTGGCTTCATACATCAGTGGGGGGGTCTCTGGAGCCATGCACATGGCAGCAACATTTTCCACTACTTTTTCTTCCAACAAAATGCATCATTTCTTCTGGATATCCCTCACATTATTTTGATCTCAGACTCCAAAATGAGCATAAATGAAGCATCAGTGACAGCATTCACTGCAAGTGTCTCCCTAACTTGTTTCATCTCTATCTTATATTCCTATGTGCACATCTTCTCTGCTGTCTCAAGGATCTCCTCCCTGGAGGGCAGGTCCAAAGCTCTCTCCACCTGCCTCCCTCATCTGGGTCTTGTGACTGTGTTTGTTACAAAAGGGCCTTGGCCTATCTGAAGCCTGCTTCTGAGTCAAGGAATATTCTCCGTAATATTTTGTCTATATTTTACACAGTGGTGCCTCCATCATTGAATCCCATCATACACAGCCTAAGAAACAAGGACATAAAAGTAATTCTGGGAAAAGTCCTAGGAGTTGTTGCATTTAAGTTAAATTAAACGTATTTGGGTAGTTGAAAAAGAGAGTTTTCATTTCTATGACTCGTTTTTTCTCAAATTTTACCATTTATCCAAAAGAGACGTATCTTAACCATATGTGGTATTTTAGCTGTTTGGGATTAGCGATAGAGCTCTCACTGCAGAATGTTATTCAGACAAACAGAAGGAAACAGGTATCAGTGGAGCACAATTAGCGTGGTCTGTTTGGACAGTGGATAACAACATTTACTTAGCAATATACACAGAATTTTAAAACCTAGACTTTCTAATTGAAAATACAGAAGTTACTAACAAAATAGTTTTTAACTCAATTTTTTTATACTATTGCCTTGACAATTTTCTTTCCTTGATATAAGCCAATGTAATTTGTCCAGCCTGGGTCTCCACAAGCCAGAACAATGCCACATTTTAGGAAGACATGTATTTCCTCAGTGTTGGGTGGCCTTCCTGCTGCATCAAATCCTGGCAAGTAGGGGCACAGCCATCAGTTCCTGGGATCTCTGTGCCCAGCACAGACCAGGTATGAAATGCTTGCCATTGGCAGTTTTATCATCAGCCTGAGAAATATCCTTTTATCATTATAATGCATAAATGAAGCTTCCCTACACCTCCTATGCTTACACATAAAGAGAAATTGCTAGGATAGGAAGTCGGAGGAAAGCCTCCTTTTTCCTACAGTTTCCTTTCTTCCTCTTAACAGCAGCCGGCTGCCCAAATGTGATCCTCCACAAGGTGATGAGGCTGAGGCGGCCTGTGCACCACGCGGTCCCACCGCACCCACAGGCTGTTCACAGGGCACACTCAGCAGACGCTACGGGTCCCGAGGGCTGTGATTTGCCTGTGCTGCTCATGAAGTTGTGTTACTGCAGAAGGCCTGCATTGCACCTCTTTGTGTACATTTTATTAAGGTCAGGGAAATGTCTGAGGCAAAGGGATATGGAAGCTGAGAGAGGTGTCCTCAAAGCTCAGGAGTCCGATCCTTATCTCTATGACACTAATAGGAATATGGCTGTGGTGTGGAGGCCCTGGGGAGCACGCATCCTGGACATCTGTCGGCCAACCTACATGTACCAAATGACATGTACAGGAATCTCACATTGCACAAATGAAACTAGCATAATGTTAAAAACCACTATTATGATTTATTGATGACAACATTGAGAAAAAATTATGCAAATAATTACCACCATAAGCAAAAAGAAACTGACATAAAGTAAAACTCACATAATGGCTTCACTTGTAAAAAAACAATGCTCCTTGTTTGGGGACACTTTACGTGCAGTTTGAAGCAGGGGATATGTGATTCATCGGTACATAAGTCAGGGTGCCCAGGATACATCTGGTTATTGTCTTACATGCCTATGTACCTCCTGGTGCCATCTATGCATGAGAAGAGGCAACGTTTCAGATTATCCCTCACTCTCCAAAGGAATTCTGTCAAGGACATGGGAATGAAGTTCTATTTTACACTTTGCTATAAAGAAAAAAATTAAGAGTGTGGCCATAAGTCAAAGTCAAATATAGAAAAATCTCTGTGGAAATGTACATCCACTGACATGAGATACATTGAAAATACACTATAATGTTTCTCATAAGTTATACCTAAGTCATGATTAAAGAAAAATGGTCATGTTTAACCTTATATATCACAAGTTTAAAAAGAATGAATATCAAAGATCACACCATTATCTGAAAAATAAAAAAAAAACAGGTAACATCACAAAGAAACAGAATAAACAATATAGAACAGACAATATTAGTAAAAAGTAAATTAAAAAATACAACACATTACAAATGCTTAAAATGGAAGACTACAGGAACTATGAAAACACTAATAAAGTTAATAAAACAATTTTGAAACTGATTTGGTAACAATAAAGAGTCAAAGGAAGCTTCTACTCTTTTGATGTGTTTTGTTGCTTTTCTTGTGTAGTCAATAAATGGGTAGATTTATTTCATATTTTATTGACATAAGCATTTATGAGTTGCAGTTTTATGGGAAAATACATCAGGATAAAGAATGAGAAGTTTTATGTCAAAAACATAAGATATTGGATAAAAGAAACATTATTCTAATATGCAACTTTAAAAAAATGGGTGTAAGAAAAATAACCTTTTTGTATCTATTAAATTAATTTTCAATTAAAAACATTCTAAATGAGAAAATTCAAGACTTCATTACTGAATTGACCCTGCTCCTTCCTTGGGGACCTGATGACCCTGGGATTCCATGACAGTCCTGGGCCCCTTTGAGCCGGGCAGGGACCTTGAACTTGATGGTAACAAGTACTTCTCTGATGGGGTCACTGTCTTTTCTCAGCTCCTTGAGCTTTCTTTCAGGGGACAGAGATGACTTCCAGTTTCTCAAGCTCCTTCTCAGAAAAGAGAATCTCCTTTTGATATAATAAGAGGCTCTCTTCAATTCTTTCTACACTTCTTAAGATTTCTTCTTTTATTTTCATTTTGTTCTATTTTTCTATCATTAATATAGTTACATGAGCAACATTGTGGTTACTAGATTCCCCCATTATCAAGTCCGCACGCCATTCCCCATTACAGTCACGGTCCATCAGCATACTGAGATGCTATAGAGTCACTAATTGTCTTCTCTGTGTTATACTGCCTTCCCCACTACCCCCCGCTACATTACGTGTGCTAATCATAATGCCCCTTATTCCCCTTCTCGCTCCCTTCCCACCCATCACTTCCTCAGTTCCTTTCTCTTTGGCAACTGTTAGTCCATTCTTCAGTTCTGTGACTCTGCTACTGTTTTGTTCCTTCAGTTTTTGCTTTGTTCTTATGTTCCACAAATGAGTGAAATCATTTGGTACTTGTCTTTCTCTGCCTGGCTTATTTCACTGAGCATAATACTCTCTAGGTCTATCCATCTTGTTTCAAATGGTAGGATTTGTTTTCTTCTTATGACTAAATAATACTCCATTGGGTATATGGACCACATATTCGATATCCATTCATCTATAATGGCACTAAGGCTGCTTCCATTTCTTGGCTATTGTAAATAGTGCTGCAATAAACATAGGGGTGCATCTGTCTTTTTCAAACTGGGATCCTGCATTCTTAGGGTAAATTCCAAGGAATGGAATTCCTGGGTCAAATGGTATTTCTATTCTGAGTTTTTTGAGCAACCTTCATACTGCTTTCCACAATGGTTGAACTAGTTTACATTCCCACCAGCAGTGTAATAGGGTTCCCCTTTCTCCGCATCCTCAGCAGCATTTGTTGTTCCTATTCTTTTCTATGTTGGCCATACTAACTGGTGTGAGGTGGTATCTCATTGTGGTTTTAATTTGCATTTCCCTGATAATTAGTGATGTGGAGCATCTTTTCATGTACCTGTTGGCCATCTGAATTTCTTCTTTGGAGAAGTGTCTGTTCATATCGTCTGCCCATATTTTAATAGGGTTATTTGTTCTTTGGGTGTTGAGGCATATGAGTTGTTTATGTATTTTGGACGTTAACCCCTTGTCAGATATGTCATTCACAAATATATTCTCCCATAAGGTTTCTTCTTGTAGAAGCTGCATATCTGCCAAGTGCACCTCATATTTCTACACACTTTCGGGACTACTACTGGATTTCTAAGCAGAGTATATCCTCCTCAAACAATTTTCTCTAGACCTGAATTTTATATTCTTTATGTGACTCAGGCAGTATTTTAAGCAGTTACTCATACATTGTACATTTGCAATGACTACTTTACATCACTGTAAAGAGAAAAGATGCCAGAGTATAACAAATACAATATGGACACGATCATCTATTTCAGAAGGAGGAAATAGTAATTACATGACATTATTTCTCTTTGTGGAAAACACATGTTAATCTTGTTAGATAATTAAAATTAGTTGTTTTGCCTTGTCATTAGATCCTAATTTAAAAATATTAATATCTGTAACTGAAATATAAATTTTAAAAAACTCTGTGATTTGAAGATACATGCACCCCTATGATTATTGCTTCATTATTTACAATAGTCAAGACAGTGCAGCACCCAAAGTGTCCGTCAAAGTGAATGGATAAGGAAGATGTGGTATGTACCCACAATGGAATGTTACTCAGCCATAAAAAAGATGGAAATCCTGCCATTTGTGAAAACATGGGTGGACCTAGAGGGTATTATGCTAAGTAAAATAAGTTGGGCAGAGAAAGACATATACCATATGATTTCACTTATTTGTGGAATATAAAATCAGAACAAAATGAACAAGAGAGCAGTAGACTCAGAGACACTGAGAAGACATGTTGGTTACCATGGGGGAGGGTGTGAGGTATGTGGGTGAAATAGGTGAATAGGGTAAAGAGGCACAAAATCTCAGGCATAATAAAATTTGTCATGGGGATGAAAGTAGATCAGAGAGAATATAGGCCATGATCATGTGACACCTTTCTGAGTTGACCCATAGCAACTACCTTTGTTGGGGTGAGCATTAGTAATGTTTATGATGGTCAAATGACTGTTTTAAAACATGAAACCAATATAATATGGTATATCAAATATAATTTTTAAAAAGGAAGGAAGGACAGAAAGAAAGTTTTAAAGAAATATTAATTATATAATTTTGATATAAAATGAAAGACACATGCACTACTAAGTCAGGAATAAGCTTAAATGGACTCTAATATATTCCATATATTATGAATATTCAGCTAAGTGTATATGTCTGTGTAAGTATACATATAGAAATATATAAAAGACCTAACACTTAACATATACTTATATAAATTACAGTTCTAGATAACATTTTTATAATGCTTCATAGGCAAACTATTTTGCCAGCTCAGCAACAGGGACTTAACTCTCTTGGAGGTTTCTTGTCCTAATGATGGGCTGTTATTAAGCATGTCTCTTTCTCCCAAACCAACATCACAAAAGAAATACTTTCCCTTAAGTAGACCTGCGGATTTACTCTCTGCTTTAATTCCCCAGGTCGCCAAACTACAGCCCTTTTCCTGTCCCATCTGCCCCTCTCCTGGGTGTTCTTGAATGGAATTAGGGGACACATCACCACCTTATAGTTACAACCAACCACTCATCTTTTCCTCAGAGCACACAGAAGTGGTTCTCCTCACAAGAGGGTAACTGAGTTCACCCTGTTCCTGCTGAGAAACAAGTCCACCGGCTCTTTCTACTACACTGGATGAGAACAAACCTTCCTGGATGAAGAGAATCTCTGAAGATCAGATCATTCAAGTCACATGTGAAATTGCTGGAATAAGGACATTAGCTCCTTCTATATCCCAGATTGTCAGAGACTGATCCATGATCACCATGTAAGTAACACCTATTTGACACTTTTGAGGAGGTAAAATGCTCTTATCTAGAGAAGAAAAATTATTATTTTGTTAACATATTTTGCAATTAAATGGCTGTAGGTGCTCCTTTCCATTGTAGATATATAGACTTTGATTAAACACTATATTTATTCTAAAATTAACTTGAATATTATTGAAAACTACAATTATTTTGTCACAGATACAACTAAAAGAGAAAATTCCGAGAGTTACAAAAATAAAGTGTGAGCCTATGGAAAAATAGACACACACACAAGCACACGCATGCATGTCTATACACACACTCACACACACAAATAGAAATATTGGCTTAGGAATGTGATATGCAGTGATTTTGCCCAATTATAATGAACTCCCTAAAATACAGTATGTGGAAAATTTTCCTGCCTAAATGTATTCCTAAATATAACAACACATAAAATGTTAAAATCAAATATCCTCACTTCTCTCCCACAACAACCTGTAGGCTGTTACCTCTGCTCACATATTCTTAAAATCCATCCCCCAAATTTATTATTAAAATAAATTCTGGCAATGTTTTGCTTTTAATATAAGAACAAATTAGTGTACATTTTAAATTAATATTACATATTCAAAATACATTCCCATTAGAATGCTTTGCATTTACACATAAATTAATCCTATGGATCATTCTGCAAGCCAGAAAGGGAAATTATTTCTCTCTAATCACCAATCATTTTTAAACAATTAAAAGATGCAGCATTTACTGAAATTACAGTACAGAAACAAATGGGTTTATCTCTCATTATCCGTGTGTCCATGGCTCACTCTAAAACAGCAGATTTAGAGAGGACTCTGGCACTCTTTAAGCCTTCTCTTAAAAAAGAAATTATCTGACAAGTGTATTCACATCTCAAGGCTCTTAAAATATTTTTTTAGAGCACTACCTCCTTTATACGAGTATGCTTTCTCCTTGTCAGAAAAGAGGGAATTGTATGTTTTCAGCACTAAAATTATTATAGAATAGTAATGTAGGAACTAAAACACAGTGGTTTTATGTAGAGATGCTTCAGTTCAATCTACCACCAGGATACATGTTTCCAGAGGCCACGCACATGACAACGGGTATTTCACATCTCAGCACCTGGATGCGCTGGCCAAGGGAGCATCAGAGCCCAGGAGACTGGACAAAGTAGGAGACGCTGACCTGAAAATGAGCCAGCCTCTTTGACAAATTCTGCCCCACTGGGACAGTGTGGATCCAGCCTTCAGACACGCTCCGGTTTCCTCAGTCACAGCGACTGCTGACACTGTGACACATAACGTAGGAAGACTGAGTTCTATTTGCTGATTCACAGACACATGCAATCCAGCTGCATGTGGGTTTGGGAAATCCATATAGTCAGGGAGTATCAGAGATGTTTCCAGCCCCAGCTACATGGGCTACATTTCATTAATGGATCCTTTCATATTCATGAATTTGTTTGGTCTTTATGAAACCATTTTGAAACGAGGAAGAATTGGCTATATTATATCACTGATAATTAAGGCACAAGAACTGAGCAAATGTCAGGAGTTGTTTCTTCCAATAAAGGGTGATGGTACTCAATATGACGGCCAGAGGAAGAGGACATACATTTTCTGCTGAGAATTGTAACTTTGAGTTAGACTTCTTACCATTCCTCCTACTTAAGACAGTGTATTTCCTATTAGCTAAGAAATAGTAGGAGTATAGGTGGCAAAACAATGTCATCTAGACCCAGAATGAAACAAGCAGACTTTGAGAAGAAAATTTTATGAACATGTTAACATAAATAATATGTGATCTACAAAAAGTTCTTATTTTTAAACACAACTGAAGAATTTAACATGCCTCTAACTGAGAGGAGGTTTCCCTTCCTCCCCGTCACTCACCAGTATTTAAGTGCCCCAGCTGCAAGGGCTGAACACACCCTCTGCCCCAGGGAGAATGGCAGGAACTACAGAGGTGGAGCTGCAGCAGCTAGCCACTGGCCAGGTCTTTTCTAATCATTTAACATATGTGTTGGGTTAAAAAATGGAACCTTTTTATTCTTTACTAAACTACATTTAGAGCCACCAGCCTGCCAACAGCTCTTTATACTGTGCATCATTGCAGAGAACAGCCAGGCACAGAAGTCAAATAAACGCTGCCCCTCCCACTCTGGCACTTACTGGCTTTGCCCCTTGACACTGGGCAGGAGGCGGGGAAGCTGTCCTCCTCCCTGTGTCTCACTATCCTCAGCTGTGACGTGACAATAATAGTGGCACCTTCCTTTCTTGTTGGCTGAGATTAAAATTAATAATAAGCAATCTTCAATAACTCAAAGTTTATCCCCATTGCCAAATTTGTTTTGATAATGTGCTTGACAGACTTTTAGATATCTATTAACAAATTCAGTACCTAGAACAATCCTGAAATAAAATGATGACTTAGGCTCAGAAGGTTTATGTAACCTGGCAAATGTGTGTAGTCAGTGAGGAACAATGGGAAGTCACACACCTAAAAATTTTGGCTTCAGCAGCCTTGATTTTTGCCACTATAATTTACTTTCCCTGAGAAACAATAAATATTAAATGAATGTTTCTATCGTACTAATTTTCTTTTTTAGTACCTTTTCATAGACTGAATTTTTACCAGTGTCAGATAGTGAATACAGATTATGCCTCTTCTTGTTCATAAACCCACGGGACTTCACATTATAATCTCTTGCTAACTAGTTGTAAAACTAAGTTATCTCACATACTAGGCAAATTTCACAAGGTAACTCATGAGTAGAAGGCACTCAGATTGTAAACAAGATACTTTCTAACCCCTGGGCCCTGTTCTTCCTGCTATATTAACTGATTCTCAGAGACTTCATTAGAAACCTGAAAAGGATTTCCCCTTCTTCTCCAAATGACCTCTCTGAAATTCAGAAGTTTCTTAAAATTTGAAAATATCTCCTGCACAGATCAGAACATTTCTGAAAAATATCTGACATGTAGGAAAACAATGTGGTATTTCAGGGCATTTTCTTTAAAATATACCCTAAGATTGACCTTCATGACCCATTCACTTTAGAAGGGATCCATTCTGAAAGGTTCAAAAAATAACTTTTACACATCTAGGCTAAATTATTTTTAACTATGGCAAAATACAAATAACATACGATTTCCATCATAAATAGTTTTATGTGTACAGGCTGGCGGTCAGCAGCCATGCTCACTGTCCATCAGCAGAACTGTTTGCCTTTGCAAAACTGAAACTCTGTACCCATTAAACAAGAATTCCAAGTTCCTTCAACATCTCCTCACCTCCCAATCACCATTTAATCTGTGTCCATATGAATTTAACTATACTGGGTACCTCGTACAAGGGGGATCACACAATATTTGTCATTTTGTGATGCAATTTCTTAATCAGTATAATATTCTCACGGCTCATTTATCCATAAATTTATAAATAAAACTAACAAGAAAATTAATTATTATGCACATAATGAAAATACTTAAATAAGTTTCCAGGAATCCCTTGTTTTTAGCTTGCTGCTTTGGTTTTATTTGAAATTATAATGATGCACTGAAGTTTCTGGTAACAGCTGAAGAGAAGTTCTGAGCATGTTACTCACTGTTGTGAGGGACGTTGGTGAAGTGACACAGCCACGATGGAAACACTAACACCACAGAAACGGATAAATACTAAAAGATCAGCTCATCCTGCTGTCCCAGCACGGGCTAGACTTTGATGAGCCCATTACTGTAACATAAAACCAACCTCTCTCTGCAACTGGGGCTTAGAAATATTAATATCCTCAATTACAAACAACCAAACAACATATTTTCTACAAGCTATTCCACTGATTTTATTTTTGCAGCTTTTGGGGGTCTAATAAACAGATAAAATTTTATGTATTTTAAGTGTAACTCGATATGTACATATACATATACTATAACACTTTTATGTGTATTTATACACATGCATATTGTGAAATAATCAATGCAGAGAACATATATATTTACACACGAAGGTAAAATTTTCCTTTATTTCCATGTGTTTGATAACAATATACAGATCACTTAGAGAACCTCCATTGGACAAGATGATCAATCACACTGGAGTCACTGAGTTCCTTCTCCTGGGATTCTCTGAGGACCCGAGGAGGCAAACCCTCCATGGCTGCCTGTTCCTCGTGAATTACCTGGCGGCCCTTTTAGGAAATGGGCTCATCATCACGCTCATTACTTGGGACCCTGAGCTTCACACACCCATGTACTTCTTCCTGAAGAACCTGTCACTCATAGATCTCTGCTACATCTCCAACACTGTTCCTAAATTTGTTCTCAGCTCCCTGATGAACAGGAACACAATATCCTTCCTGGGATGTGTTTCCAGGTGCTTTTTTGTTTGAGTTTTGCGTCTACTGATGTAGCCATCCTCACAGTGATGTCCTATGACCACTACGTGGCCGTCTGCCGTCCGCTGCACTATGAGACCGTCATGAACAAGGGGGCCTGTGGACGGATGGTGGTGGCTTCATACATCGCTGTGGACGTCTCTGGAGCCATGCACACAGCAGCAACATTTTCCACAGCTTTTACTTCCAATAAAATCCATCATTTTTTCTGTGATATCCCTCAGATTATTTTGATCTCAGACCCCAAAATGAACATAAGTGAAGTGTCAGTGACAGCATTCACCGCAAGTGTCTCACTAGCTTGTTTCATCTCTATTTTATATTCCTACATGCACATTTTCTCTGCTGCCTCAAGGATCTCCTCCCTGGAGGGCAGGTCCAAAGCCCTCTCCACTTGCCTCCCTCATGTGGTTGTTGTGACTTTATTTCTTTCAACAGGTGCCTTGGCCTACCTGAAGCCAGCCTCTGAGGTGGGGTCAGACCTAGATATCGCTCTGTCTATGTTTTACACAGTGGTGCCTCCATCATCGAATCCCATTATTTACAGCCTTAGAAACAAAGACTTAAAATTGACTCTGAGAAAAGTCTTTGGAATTGTAGTATTTAAGTCAAATTAAATATAATTGAGTAGTTTAGGGAGAGGTGCTCTTCAGTTCTATATTATTTTGAACTTTGCCACTGATATGATGGTTATGTATCACAATATGAATGTGCTATTTGAAGCATTTCAGATTAGTGATAGATCTATTATTGCAGAATGTCAATTCAGAAATATGGAAAAAATAAAACCAGAGATATTAGTGGAACACTATGATTGTGCTGTGCTTTGGGCAGTAGCTAATAATTATCACACATAAAGAGTATAAACAGTATGACAAAGATGACATCAGTAAAAAGCAAAATAACAAACACAAGCTCACACATGTTAAACATTGGTAAAAAGATTGGAAGTTTGAAAACACTAAAAAAATTAAGAAATGCCTGATGAAATGGATCAAGAAATAGGCTAGTTACTACTTCTTGCAAAGGGTCAAAGTAAGGTTTCTATTCTACTCAAAACGTGTTCTATTTCTTTTCATAAGTGGTCCATATAGGGGTACATTTATTTCAGTATCTTTCATTGATTTATAATTATGAGGTGTTTAATTTTTATGGGAAAATATATCATGAAGATATAACTAAAAATATTACATCAAACATATAAAATTGTAAAAATGAAACACCATTCTAAACATCTTCAGCAAAGTTAACATAAGAATATAATAGAAAAATAATGTTTCTGCATCTTTTAAATAAATCTAATTTTCAAATAAAACATTCTACATAAGATGATTCAAAACATTATTATTTAATTCTAACAAATATTTGAGAGGAAAAGGTCTCCCCAGAGAATAAAGGCATAGTATAGAGAATATACTCAATTAGTGTTGAACATTTTCTGTGTTGACAGATAGTAATGACACTAGTTAGGGTCAGGATTTAATAAGGATTTAACTGTTGAATAACTACATTGCATATTTTAACCAATATAATACTGTAGATCAACTATATTTCGAGAAAAATATATCAAAAATGAATAAAAGTTATTTGAGTAAAATTCAATAACCCCTTCAAATTAAAAAATCTCAGAAAAAGGAATGCTGGAATCATTTTTTGCCTAATAAAGAATAACTATAACAACAAACATCAAAATCAGGCGTAAATTTGAAATATTCTTTTCTTCTGTTAAGAATTCAAGAAAAAGACACTGATGTTATAAACTAATCTTACTCTGAATTTCCTGGACAATGTAATAAGATGCAGAAAATAGTAACTTTTATAACAAATATTGGGAATAAAATAAAGAACATTGTACTTGTGCAAATTATCAAAAAATTCCATCCCAAAAGAAGTAGGAACACTTGCTATTGGCAACAGACTGGAGAAACTGAGAAGATATTGTACTAAATGAAGTAGGCCAGACAGAGAAGGACAAATACTGTGGGAATTCACTTTCATGTAGGTATTGTAACAGAGAAACTCATAGGAGCAGAGGCTCAGGTGGCATTTACCAGGAACTGGGGAGCGAGGCTGATGGTCAGACAGACGTAGGCGAAGGCCAAGGGCAGAAAACTTTTAGTCATGGACAACGAGTAAGTTTTGGAGATCCACCATACAGCACACCGTCTACAGCCAACAACACCCAACAGGATGGAAGGTTTAGGGAAGACTGTGTTGTAAGAGAATTCTTGCTGAGGAAATATATTTGGGCTTATTAATAATCTGTTTCTCTCCCCAATCTAAGACTGATGGACAATCATGATGAATAGAGATGTTGAGGAGACAGAAATATCCAGATAACTGAAGAAACGAAATAAAATACAGGGTGATGTGAATATAAAGTGTATCTTCACAAATTGAGCAACCAACGAACGGATTCATACATTGCTGTTTGCCATGTCTATTATTTACCACAGGTATTTTGGCTTTCTAAGCACATATGATTGCACGTTAATTGACAATGAACATGACCAGTGTTTTACAATTACCCTCATGTTTTCAGAGAGAGAACGTAATGAGTATTTTCCAATGATGTTAATTTTTATTCTCTGTATAGATTATTCCCAATCTTGTGACATTTTTCCCCTTTGACAAAGAGAAATGTCCAATATAGAGTCAGATTGCATCCATGAAAGAATTTCCTTTTTCATATGCAGCATTATTGATGATAGAAAGAGAACTCTGCAGCATACAAAAATATCTGATATGGGGAGAAGTTGCAAAATATTTCCTGTCAGTGGTGTTTCAGATGACAGAAGAGGGTCTGTGGCTGTGGACCAGTGGTGGGTGGAGAAGTGTGTTGAGGTGCACAGACTGGGTGCAAGAAACTGTGTACAGGGATTACAGCAGAACTTGCTGGGAGCCAACTGGTGAAGTGATGGTAGGTCTTGCTGGGGAACCCACCTAGGAATAACATAAAACTTACCTTGAAAACACTCCCCTCTACTTACTGCCACGTCACCACACACTACCACTCATCTTACTGAAAGACAAAGGAAACATCTACATCTGAGAAGACAAGCCCCTTCCTTTTGTGTGATCTCTTAACACTATCTACTGACAAACATAATTTCAGTCAACAAAGTTGAAGTGTTTATGAGCTCCAGATTGCTTATCACAAGGCAGCCCGGAATGGGATAAGTTGGGGCTGAGATGCAATACTGAGGATAAAGAAGTGATCAGGTGACACATCACAGGAACTGCTTCCTCTGCTCTGACTACTACCTTTAAGATTGAGAAATCACACACTCAGCACTGCCTTTCTGACCACAGAGGAAAGTATCAATCCCCTTATCTACGGTCAAGTCCTCCCTTTGTACACTAGCTGTCATCTTCTCTTCCAGCATCTAGGAAATCCATCCAGGAATTGTTCTGTTTATCTGTCTTGCATCATAATGGTTTTTTGTTCTCCATGGTTATTCCAAAAATTGTCTTGCAAATACAGCATTTTATATGATTTTACAATAATCTCTACCTTAAATGCTCCTGAAAACTATAAAAAACAAATCTGCTGCCATTCACAAAAAATATCCTTGAAAAAGTTTTCCCAGAGCAGTCTCCAACCCTCCCCTGCTCTGTCCCCTGGCACTCACTCTTATTGCCCCCAAAACTCCACAATACATGTCTCGTCAAGTTAATTGATGACTTCACACCTTCATAAATTTCACTACATTGATGTAATTATTTTTCAGCCTACATCGTACTTGACCCATCACCATGAGAATATCACAGCTTTGGTTACTTGTCATTGAAACAAGATTCATAAACTGGCTTCCAGAACAATGAACATTCCTAATTTTTTGTTCCTTCAAACCTTTAAATAATCTTGGCCAGAATGCTTGTAATGACCTTTTGAAATTCAAAGTGTAACATTTATATCTCAGGTCACAGAAAAAAATGCAAGTTCTTCCTAGTTATTCCATCCATGATGACTCACTCTACCATCCATCAGCGGTTGAAAAGTGCCTGATACACCTTTGGGATTGGACACTTATGGATTGGCTGAAAGTAGCCATCAGGGCAGTTTGGCCTAATCAAGATGATTTACCATACTTACCCACTACCTGGAAGATGCGTGCAGTGCTCCAATAGGTGTTCCAGGAGTTGGGCGTGAAAAATATCATCTATAATGTGTACCCACCCAGGCCCTGATGAGTAGTTATTCATCATAAGAATGAGAAATCATGTGCTCCATACAGCCCCCACAATCTCCCTTTGGGTCCCTAGTGACTATTCTAGCCCCCTACACAGGGAAACGCATAAGTGGGGCTTCTCATACTTTAGCAGATCTGGGGGAGATTGCAACAATAAGGGGACAAAAGGAAGTATGGGCTACCACTGAAAGGAGAGTGCAAAGGGCCCCATGAAGGTTTTGAGGACCCACATATAGGAATATTTGATAAAGGGGAAGATAGTGAAAAAAAAACTTGATGGGAAGCCCATGAGGATCTTGTTAGAACAGTGGCACAAATTGAAGCCAGAGCAGCAGTTCCAACTGATGAGGTCCAGGACACAGACGTCAGAGGCAAAGCCCCATGTCAGGCCTGTGTCCCTGCAAGACTTCCTGGGGGACAGTCCTCAGGGTCTGCCTGGGCTTTCACTCCCACAGGAGGACCATTGGACACCACAGTTTGAAAGACAGGGTGGATCAAGGGCCCCACCTTGGTGGATGTGGTGGGTGCTGGAGCCACATGTAGAATTAGCAAGTCACTGGTGCCCCATCAAAGTACAAGATGTTCTGGTGCTGGTGGACCAAGGAGCTGAATGTTCTCTGATTTATGGCAGCCCTGAGCATTTTCCTGAGATTCCTGCTGTGAGAGATGGCTATGCGGATAAGGTGATTAGAGTGAAGAAAGCCCACATCTCACTGGGAGTAGGGCATTTAACCCCAAAGGGGTATACTATGTACCTTTCTCACATTCCTGAATACATTTGGGGGGCCTATAACCTGCAGGGCCTGTGCTTACAGACACTGCAGGTGAGCTAAGGCTGAGGGTACATGTGGTAAAGTCAGTTGTGACGGGACATGCTTACCACTCATCTGTAACTCCCACAGGGAGGGGCATGAACGTCTGGTGTACTAGTCCAGGATGAGATCCCATTCCTGTCTTGAATGCATCCTACCTGATGGACAAGATTTGCCTATGCTGGTATCATGAAAATATGTACCTTATCACCCTTAAGATTATTTTCTTCCACACCTTTGGCCTGGACCCACACCCTGGCTACAACTGCCACACAATGATTGCTCTGAACTCCCTACTCATTCAGCTATTAACCAGCTGTGGAATGGGTGAGCTATAGACTTAATCTGCATAGGACTTTGAAACTAGTTGAATCCTCCAGTTTGAGGATTATTATGATTTTAGTGCTGTTGGTACTATATGTTATTAGTCTGGTTACAGTGCTCCAGTTTTGTCACACAGAGGCACTGTAGACGATGGGGAATGAGTAGAGTATAAGGCAAGTTTCTGGAGGGGTGGGTTGTGAATAAAATGCAATATTTCCAGAATCCCCTGCCTGGCCTTAGTGTATCTCCATATCAATGGCTGATTCCAAGAGGTGGAGAGAAGTAGTTCATCTCCGTATCAATAGGTAATTAGAAGGATGAACAAGGGCGTATCTGGACCAGAGAGGTTGAGTGGGGTCCCTTTTTTCTGCAGCCAGGTGGTGAGAGACATGGCAGAGCAGATGTGGATGACTACTTGTAAGAAATAAACAGGTTTCTACAACTTTATTTCTCCCTTTGACTGATTTCAATTTCAAAGGGATTTTACCCCAGGATTTTCCAGAGTTACACCCACAAAAGAGACACCCAGAGAGGGAAGAAGAATACAATATCTGAAATGAAACACAATGGAGGGATTTTACAGCAGACTTCTCACAGGTTGAAGAAGTTGTAAATGACTTGGAAATTAGGGAGCAAGAAAACAATGAAGCAAAAAGAAAAAAAAGAGAAAAAGGCTGCACAGTAATGAAAGAATAAGAGAGCTGTGTGACCAATCCAAATGAAACAATATTCACAAAATAGAGGTACCTGAAGGAGAAAGAGAAAGAAGGGGTACAAAGCTTCTGTGAGGAAATAATTATGGAAAACTTCCCCAATCTGGGGAAGGAATTAAGACACTCAGGTCATGAAAACACAGAAACCTTTTAACAAAAGGAACCCAAGAAAATAACAGCAATACATGTAATAATTTAAATGGGAAAGATCAAGTACAATGAGAGAGTATTGAAACCAGCCAGAGAGAAAAAGATGACATACAAAGGAAACCTGATCAGGCTATCAGTGGACTTCTCATCAGAAAACTTACATGCCAGAAAGCAATGACATGATATATTTAATGTAAGGAAACAGAAGCACCTTCAACCAAGAATACTCTAACCTCCAAGATTATCATTTAAATTTGATGCAGGGATTAAACAATTTTCAGATGAACAAGCTGAAGAAATTCACCACCTCTAACCCAGCCTTACTGTATGCTTCAAATGGACTGTTCTATATGGAAATTTCCTAAGGATAAATACCTGTCAACAGTGAAAACAAACCCACAGAAAAGGTAGTAGACCAACTAATTATAATAACCAAGCAAGTATGAAAATAAAGCAAAATAAACAGCTCACAAAATCAGTCAAGGGATACAAAAAATGTATAATAAGACACCTACTGCATAAAGTGTGGAGGAGGAAGAAGAATAAGGTTAAAAAAAGAACCTTCAGATCAAGTTTGAAACAGAGTAATCAGTAATTTAAGATAGACTGTTATATAGTAAAGAAGTTATCATTGAACCTTTCATAAGCACAAAATGAAAACATACAATACCTACATGAAAGAAAAAGGGAAAAAAAGATAGAAGAGAGAAAGAGAAAAAAAGGAAGGGATGGAAGGAGAGACAGAGAGAAAAGGAAAGGAAAAGAAAGAAAGAAATAAAGGAAGGGAGGAAGGAAGGAAGGAAGGAAGGAAGGAGGGAAGGAAGGAAGAAAGAGAGAAAGAAAGAAAGAGAGAAAGAGAGACTGAGAGAAGAAGGAAAAAAAGAAAGAGAAAGAAGAGAAAAAAACAAATCAAAAGAAAAAAAGAAAGAAAAGAAAAGAAAAGAAAAGAAAGAAAGAAAGACATAGAACAGCAGAGTGGATTTAAAGAAGACCCCTTTATATGCTGCGTACTAGAGACTCACATCAGACCCAAAGACATACACAGACTAAAAGTGAAGTAATGGAAAAAATAGTTCATGCAAATAATAGGGAGGAAAAGAAAAGAATTAGCAGTACCTATATCAGACAAAATAGATTTCAAAACAAAGAAAGTATAAAAGAGACAAAGAAGGACTTTACATAATGATAAAAGGGTCAGTCCAATAAGAGGATAGAACTATGACAAATATCCATGCACTCAGCACAGGAGCTCCTAAATATGTGAAAAAAAATACTAACAGAATTAAAGGAGGAAATAGACTGCCAGATATTCATTTTAAGAGAATTTAACACAACACTCACATCATTAGACAGATCAACCAGACAGAAAAATAAGGAAACAGAGACACTGAACAATTCATGAGATCAAATAGACGTAACAAATATCTACAGAACATCCCACACAAAAGCAACAGGATACATGTTCTTCTCAAGTGTACATGGAACATTCTCCAGAATATATCACGTACTACGAGACAAAAGAGCCTCAATCAATTCTAAAAACTGAAACTGTATCAAGCAACTTCTCAGACCACAGTTGTATCAAATGAGAAATAAATTACACAAAGAAAGCAAGACTACCAACCCATGGACTCTAAATAATATAATACTAAACAATCAGTGGATCAATGATCAAATTAAAGCAGAAATCATGCAATACATGGAGACAAATGAAAACAAAATCTCAACAGCTCAAAACCTGGGGGAGGCAGCAAAGGCAGTCCAAAGAGGAGTGTACATAGCACTAAAAGCTTACCTCAAAAAACAAGAACAATCTCAAATAGTCTAAACGCACAATTAAAAGAGGCTATATAAAGGAGAACAAATGAAGCCAAAATTAATAAAAGGACTGACAAAATAAAGATCAGAGAAGAAATATATAAAATAGAGAATAAAACAATAGGAAAAAAATCAATGAAACCAGGAGCTGGATCTTTGAGAAAATAAAGAAAATAGATAACCCCTAGCCAGACTCATCAAGCAAAGGAGAGGGTACACACATCAACAAAATCAGAAATGAAAAAAGGATAATCACAACAGATACCATAAAAATACAGAAATTATCAGAGAATACTATGAAACATTATATGCCAATAAATTGGACAACCTAGAAGAAATGGACAACTTTCTAGAAAAATACCACTTTGCAAGACTGACCCAAGAAGAAACAAAAAAACTGAGCAGACAAATTACCAACAATGAAATAGAATTGATAATCAAAAAAACTACCAAAAGACAAAACTCCAGGCCAGATGACTAAACAGCTGAATTTTATCAACATTTAGAAAAGAATACATATTACCATCTTTCTTAAAGTATTCCAAAAAGCATAAGAGGAGGGAAGACTTCCACATGCATTCCATGAGGATAGCATCACTCAATAACAAAACCAAAGACACTACAAAAAGAACATTGTAGAACAATATTCCTGAGGAACAAGGATGCAAAAATCCTCAATAAAATATTAGTAAAAAAAATTCAAAAGTACATCCAGAAGATCATCCATCATGATCAAGTGGTATTTATTCCAGTGATGCAAGGATGGTACAAAAATTTGTAAATCCATCAAAATCATCCACCACATCAACTAAAAGAAGGATAAAAACCATACGATCATCTCTATAGATGCTGAAAATCATTTGACAAAATTTAACATCCATTCATGGTAAAAACTCTTAAAATAGGTATAGAGGGCAAGTACCTCACATAATAAAGGCTGTAAACAACAAACTCATAGCCAACATTACACTTAACAGCAAAAAGCTGAAAGATTTCCTCCTTTAAGGTCGGGAACAAGACAAGGATGCCCACTCTCCCCACTTTTATTCAACATAGTTCTGGAGGCCCTAGCCACGGCAATCAGACAACACAAAGAAATAAAAGGCATCCAGATTGGTAAGGAGGAAGTTAAACTGTCTCTATTTGCAGATGACAGGATATTATACATATAAAACTTAAAGACTCCACCAAAAACATACTAGATCTAATAACTGAATTTAGCAAAGTAGCTGGATACAAAATTAATATAGAGAAATCTGTTGCGTTCCAATGTATGACCAACGAACTAGAAGAAAGAGAAATCAGGAAGACGACTCCATTTAAAATTGCATCAAAACGAATAAAATCCCTAGGAATAAACTTAACCAAGGAGGTGAGAGACCTGTACTCTGAAAACTATTAAACACTAATGAGAGAAATTAAAGAAGACACAAATAAATGAAAATCTATCCCATGCACATGGATA